>OX451217.1:54137041-54535948 GCA_949628195.1 Phasia obesa
TTCATCCACAAGTTGTGCCTATGGCTTTTTACATGCGTACTCGTATATGTCTGTAATAGCACTAGCCTGGATGTGTAGTTTTTCGGAAAATTTACTATCTTGCATTATGCCTAGGTATTTCTCATTATCAGATAAAGTGAGTGATATCTAATTGAGTATGGGTAATTTGAAGGGTGGGAGCTTGTACTTTTTTGTTGGATTGACACGCAGTCGGCTCTGTTCTCCCCAGGTACAGATCATGCTGAGTGCCGCGTCCAATCTTTTTTAATAATATCAATATGGACACCAGATACTGCCAACGCTACATCGTCTGCATAGGCGACAGTCTTAAAGTTCTACATCCTAGGTTAAGTATAATATAACTAATACATTCTGTACATTCAAATGTCTATACATAACGGTTCAGCAGATAAAGCCATATACGACAAATTACCTCAGATATGAGGACACCATTTTTTTTACACTTATTATTAATGACACAGCAATAAAAAGTAACGGTTCCAAAGATATGGCCATATAGGTTAAACAGTATCACCTAGGGGGCACCCTTTAATGTAAAATTTTAAATTAAACACTTATTTTAAACGACAGATTCTTTATAAATTTCAAATGTCTGTCTAAAACGTTTCAAAAGTTTGGCCATATGCATCAATTTACATCAACTATTGAGCACCCTTTATAACTTTAAATATTATAAGTGTTATTATACGGGACATAGTAGTGGATATTCTGTATAATTTTCAAGTGTTTGTCTATAACGGTTCAAAAGATAGGGCTAGATAGGTAAATTTTTATCAAATATTGGGACACCCTTTAGTTTCCAAATTTAAATTATATACTTGATGTTATAAAGGAATTAGATATACAGGTTCTTTGTAAATTTCAACCGTCTCTCTGTTACGGTTCAAAAGTTTTCCAATATACATCAAATTACATCATCTAATGGGACACTCTTTAACTTCTCATTATAAATATTTAATTTCTGATTATAAATATTGGAAATTCTGTCCAATTTTCAAGTGTTTGTCTAGAATGGTTCATATATTTAAATTGACGTCACATATGAGGACACCCTTTAATTTTTAAGTTTATTTTTTATTAATTTCTGTTATTGGCAGCTATAGTGATATGCTGTTTTTTTAATTTTTAAAAGGGTGCTCTTTACGATTCATAATACTCGTAAAAAACACGTATGTTGTATGGGGCCACCTTTCATTTTTAAAATTCTGAACTTATTTTAAAATGGGACCAATCTGTAAGCATTTCCTTTCTAATAAAGAAAAAATTTTTAAAATCGGTTCAGAAATGACTGAGTTCTGCGGGCACAAACATAAAAAAGCAACATTCAGACGAATAGATGACCTCCTTCTTTTTTTGAAGGCGGTTAAAAATATAATTTTTGCAAAAAAAACCGACTTCAAAAGAGATAGAAGGGCAGCAATTATAAACTAAAAATGTAAGAAGTAATCTTGAAGAATTAGATTTAAACGAAATAATAGATGCGCCAAAATTAGCGGAAAAAAGTAAAGACTAATTGAATTTCAACTATCTGTATATAACGGTTGAAAAGTTTGGCGATATCTATCAAATTACATGAACTATTGGGACACCCTTTACATTATAATTCCAAATATTTATACTTGATATCATACCAGAGAAAGTAGTAGATATTCTGCCTAATTTTCAAGTGTTTGTGTTTAACGGTTCAAAAGAAGGGTCATATAGATCAAATTACATAATTTATGGGGACACCCTCTAGTTTCTACATTCAATTTGTATACTTGCTATAGTGGACGTTGCAATACAGGTTCCTTGTAAATTTCAGCTGTCTGTCTATAACAGTTCAAAAGTTTGGCAACATACATAAAATTACATTAACTATTGGGACACACTTTTATTTCCAAATTCAAATTTTATACTTTTTGTTATAGCGGACTTAGTAATACAGGTTCTTTGTAAATTTAACGGTCGGTGTAAAACTGTTCAAAAGTATGGGCATATACATCAAATTTAATGAACTATTGGAGCACCTTTTAATTTATAATTTTGAATACTTATCCTCTTTATTATAATGGTCATAGTAATCGACATTCTGTCAAACTTTTAACGTTTTGTCTTTAACGGCTCAAAAGATAGGGCCATAAAGGTCAAATTACGTCACCTATGGGGACACCCTTTAAATTTTAAGTTTATTTTTTTATTACTCTTTATTAGTGGGAGCTGTAGTGATACACAATTTTTTAAAATTTTAAATTGGTACCCTTTAGGGTTCTTAATACACGAAAAAAACATGTATGTTGTATAGGGACACCCTTTAATTTTTCAAATAATGAACTGTTTTTAAAAAGGGACCAATCTGTAAGCATAGCCGTTCTAATAAAGAAAATTTTAAAAATCGGTTCAGAAATGGCTGAGTTCTGCGGATACAAACATAAAAAAAGCAACATTCAGACGCATTGATAACCTCCTTCTTTTTTAAAGTCGGTTAAAAATAATTGAAAATTCTGCTATTTAGCGTATTAACTCAGTACGTGCGGTAATTAAAAACATGAAAATTACCATCACTGAATGTTTGTATAAAAGTGATTATTTTATTAAAAAAGTTAATATTTTAATTTTATAAAAGAACAAAAGAAAACATTAAGTTACAGCATAATCTACATATTTGGGTAATTGTAATTAGATAAATTTAACCATTAAAATTTTTGTACATTTTTTACACCAGGGCAATTTACTACTAATGTCGTCAAACATTTTAATATTTCTTTTTCATACACATACTTGCATTACACATCCTCATTTACATACACAAATACACTCTTAAAACTGCATACATAACAGTTACTCTGGGTTAAAAAAGAGGGTGGTGTTGATTAAGATTTTTTTCTCGCTTTCTTTATTTTTTGAAAACAAGTTTTTTTAATGACATCAAGTCTCTTATGAAATAAAACACACATACACACAAACATGCTAATAATGATACCCTTTATGCCCATAAAAAGTCATTTTATTATTAGTGTTTGCGTATGAGTGAGGTTATTTATTTCTAAGGAAAGAAAAAAAAATTAGAAATTATTACGAGCAAAGCCTGAAAAGTTCTTAAACATGTATTAGAAAACGAAGTGATAAACAAGCCTTTTTCGGGCTCTCTAATAATTTTCTTAAATCCGCTCTGAAGTCTAATACAATCTCATAAAATGTTCTTAATGATAATTGTTAGTTTACTAAACGTGGTTTTACACGACGTGTGTTTGTCATATGACTTGTCAGATTGAAAACCCATATGTAATTTCATGTGTTTGTCAAAATAGGCATTTTACATACACAAAATAGCAAAATATCAATTTGGCATTACAGGATGTCAGATGCTTTGTCACATCAAAATAGAACACGTTCTAAATGAAAAATGTCGTATGTATTGTACACATGGAAAATACACATGTTATGTTTGAAAGGGTTCACACGACGTGTTTAGAATTTACATATGTTTGAAAGGGTTCACACGACGTGTTTAGAATTTACATATCGAAAGGTGACAAGTCATATGACAAATACACGTCGTGTAAAACCACTTTAACCAAACGCAGAAGTACTAATTTTGCAGTACTGAATTATATAAAACACAAAAACAATAGTTTAAAACTATTGTAAAATATTATAAAATTATGACAATATGATATGTTAGTATAACTTGTAAATCCCCTAAATATGTTTTTTAATCGTCGCACGGTGGTTCAGAATTAATTTTCATTGGCCAAAACCTATATTTTTTGTTGACACAGATTCTTAAAATTTTTATGTCACCAGAAAGAAAACAGATCAAAACTAAGGTAGCCGAAAAATTGGGTCAAAATATTCGCAGTAGTGGGCGTGGCATGCTGCTAAAAGCAAAGAATTTATGTTAATTTAAAAATAAAATAAAAATTGTAATATTTGATCTCATATTAATTGCGATTTCTTAAAAACTGTTATCGATATTGAGCTGCGGTTTTTTTTGTTATGTTGAGTGAACTGTTGTTTTTAAGAAATGGTATATGCGCACCCTGTATAATTTGTAAATAGGGTGTTATGTTTAAAATTGGAAACCTCCATATATTCGCAAAGTTTGAAGTTTAGTAGTATATAACTTCTAAAGGACAAAAAAGGACAAAAAACCGAAACCACCCAAAGAAAGGCAAAAGTGTTCTCTTTAAGCCTATATATACTTTTGCACCCGCCCGGATCCGCCCGTAGAACACTTTTTCTATTTTAATGAAAATACTCAACATTTTTACAAACAAATTTCTATCAAAATTGCTAGTAAATTTACTTTAGAAGTCATTCACTGCCAAAAGTACAAATTGCAGATAGCAAAACGTAAGGGGAAAGAGAGGAATCTAACTAAAAAGTTAATTTTAGTACACAAAACAATTTTTGGTAAAATTTCCTTAAAATCCAGTATAAGTTGTATATGACAAATTTTCCCATAGAAAACTTGTATAAAAAACGGGAATGTACAAAGACAATATAAACAATTTGTATGTGAGGATATTTCTGACACAGATATGTTCATGGTGTCATTTTTACCATTGCGATTGATAAAAAACTTAGAGGACTCGGAACCTTCGTCCAGCACAGTGCAAACAAGTTATATTTGGAAAAACCAAACTCCATCGTCTACAAAATACTGCAGACCAATAAAATTTGAATTTAAAAAGGAAACTCATGATACCATTAAGAATGAAGTAAGTGACATTAGAGCTCAAATTTCAACACTAAGGCCATTAGAGTTAGAGATAAATTGAATTACCAATTAATACTATCTATGATAGACGGAAAAACTGCCCAGGTTTTGACTGATACAAAAGCTTCATCCAGCTGTATTATATGTAAAGCAACATCAAGTCAATTAAACCAAGAACCAACAAAGTCGGAGGATAGTATTGATGCATTTGAATTTGGATTATCACCGCTACATACGAGGATAAGATTTATGGAACACATACTGAAAATAAGCTATGATTTGGACTTCGGAGCTTCAGGATCAGTAAGAAATAATGACACCAACAAAGAGATAAGAAAATTGAAAAAGAAACAAGTTCAAGATGCATTTCTCAAGCACGGGTTGATTATAGATCAACCAAAACAAGGATCAGGTAACACAAACGATGGCAACACCGCAAGAAGATTTTTTTTTGGATCCCGAAACTACATCTGATATAACAGGTGTTGATATAGATGTTATTTCAAGATTTAAAACAATTACTGAAGTACTTGTGTGCAATGAACTAATTAATGCTAAAAAATTTGGTGATTACGCCAAGGAAACCGCTGCTATATATACATCCAAATACAAATATAGAAATATGTCAGCAACAGTGCATAAAGTTCTTTATCATGGAGAAGAGGTCATTAAGCACCATTTATTACCAATTGGAGATTTGTCAGAGGAAGCCCAGGAAAAAAGAAACAAGGATTACAGGTTTTACAGAAAACATAATACCAAAAAATATCACGAATTTCTACAAATGAAGATTTATTTCATATATTATTGGCAACTTCAGATCCCTTCATCTCTAGCATTCGAAGTCAATGGAAATTGAATCATTCGGAACTAAATGCCGAACCTAAGGCACTGCTACAGGACACAGGTAATACAGAGCAGAATATAGAATATTTACAGGAAATATTCCAGCCAAATGAATAATAATTATAATTTGAATTTAGTATTTGAATAAAATAAAGTATACAAACATTAATATTAAATGTTATTTTATTTACCTAGAATCTATTTATAACTATAAATAAATATGTATATAATTAAAGAAAAATTAAATTACACTGTTTTATTTTAAAATTGACCAAAAACTAGGAAATATGTAAGTATTGTTAGGCATAAAGTTGAAATTTGGACAATCCTAATGAAAATACGGAAAATACATCAGTGAAAATAGGGGCCACCCTAAGGATAGCAAAATATTGTATTATCATCCAAGATTGACCCGTGGACCAAATTTGAGCCAAATTGTTTAAGGAAAAATGGGTCAAAAATGAGTTGGCACATTTGAAACGGAATTTCAAACAAGAATTAGGAAAAGCAAATCGAAAGTTCAACTTTAGGCTTGAATTTCTCAGCAACCGCTGCACCGATTTTAATAAGGTCTATACTCAGTAAAAGCTTAAGATGTTGTCTATTGACTAAAAAAGAACTACTAAAAAATCTTTATTAGTTAAAAAGTTACAGAGTTTTGGCCAATGAAAAACGTTTCTGAACCACTGTGCGTCGTCAAATAGAATCTATTTTACTTTGACAATTTTCTTATGCTCTCGTTTTTCAACGCTCATTCTCTCAAAATTATGATTATATTTTTATAAAATTTTATTGATATTTTAAAGAAAAGATTGAACGAAATTTAAACTAAAAAGCAAATTGAAGCATTATTTCAAAAAACGAAGGAGTATTTGAAGTTACTAGTGTCGATTTAGTTATAGACCTCGTTTACTTGACAGCGTTTTTGCTGCAGTTCGCTACCAATTCTGTTGCAACACTTATACGATTAGTAGGGGATGACTTTGCCACTTGTGAGTTCTACTTTGCAACTCGTTACAGTACCAAACTTTTTAATGACTCTAGCTTTACAATGTACAGTGGGACATAATCAAAATAATTTGTGAAGGGTTAGGCAGATTGATCCAAAATTTGGTATGAGCAGAGGAGTATATCAGCTTAAGTTTTGACGGTGGGCACCATCCACTTGCCGGGGGTCGCGCTATGCGGTCTCAAAATTGGTCATCTCGGCCCTGCAAATCCTTTTAGAGCTTGGCATTTCTTCAATTTTTGTTTGTTTTTTTTCTGATTCCAGCTCTGGGATTTTAGAACATATAGGCTAAAGCCAAAATTTCAATGTAAAAGAGGTCAAATTTAAGGACCTGCATCTTCTACAAGGTTAATCAATTTTACATCAAATTTTTATGTATTCCTTAACAAAATTTTTTTTATTAAAAAAATAAGATTGACGGCCATTTTTAGGCTAAAATACACAAAAATTCTATAATTTTATAATTTTTAAATTGAGGATCGTCTAGTTTTTAACTAAGAGCAGATATAGTCTTGAAATTGTGATCTCTAACTATGAGAACAAATTATGAAAATTGTTTAAATTATTTTGAACCAGGGTAACGAAAAATCAAACATTTTAATTTTAAAATGTTCATAACGCGATCATTTTAAAATATAATTTTTAGATTATACCACAATTTATAGGTATTAAATAGACGTTTAAAACCATGTATAATTTTTAAAAATCACCCCTGCCAGTGAGATGATGCTCACCCTCAAGACTTAAGCTGAGATACTCCTCTGCTATGCTCCTGACAAATTTTGGATCGATCAGCCCACCCCTTTACAAATGGCTGACTTATTTCAAAAATATTTTGATTATGTCCCACTGTCTTATGTAGGTATGTGTATGCTTACTAGGTATGTTTATATTTCGTACAACCCGAGGTATCGCTGATATATGGAATCGAATGCATCTTCCGATTATTTTTAATAAAATGTGATTTTTAATGAACTTTTCAGATTACCCTCCAGTGCTGTCGCAATAATCATAATAATGAAAATGATTTGCATGTATGGGTGTGCGAGTAAGTGTCAGTACAAGAACAAGTACGAGCATGAGTGCAAATGTTAATTATAAAAATTAATAAATTTTATAACTAATGGCTTTAATATGCTAAAGAGATTTAATATAATACATACATACATACATACATACATACATACATACATACATACATACATACATACATACATACATACATACATACATACATACATACATACATACATACATACATACATACATACATACATACATACATACATACATACATACATACATACATACATACATACATACATACATACATACATACATACATACATACATATACATATCTGTTTGTGTGTTTTATTTTGTTTTTTTTTTCGTTTTTTTGTAAAAAAAGATCACATGTATGTTTTAATGAAATGTATGATTTTAATTACTATCCAGCAAAAGCTTTATTCAAGTGAAAAAAAAAATATTTTTAATGTGTTTGTGGTTGAGTTTCATTAATTTGTTTCTATGAAATACAGCCCAACTCATCTTACCTGTTTCAGCACGCCTATGGCGTCTGTTCTTACATTTTTCATTAAGTATCTATGATTCTTTGGGAACATTTTCAATTAAGAACACGTAGAGGGTTTTCCAAAATTCAAGCAAGAATAAATTTTTTCACAATTGGATAGATGCCACCATTATACGAAAGCACAACGAACGATTTTTGTCAAACACTATTTACTTGTAAAAGGTCATGAAATTTTCAAGCGATATAACAAATTTTAACCAACTCTGGATTTCAGATAACCCACATAAGATTGCCAATATTCAACCACAAGTATCACTGTTTGATACGCATTTTGATCATTGTACCATTTTTTTATGACAATATTCCAGCGGTGACTGTTACTGTTGTTTGATATCGTTACATGGCAACAGAGCACTTTTTCTCTAAATTGGACGATGTTGATAAAGAATTTCATGTGGTTTCAATAAGAGGGTGCCACATGTCATAGAGACCGTTATGAAATTTAATTACTAAATGAATTCAGTGAATTCTTATATATTTTGACATTTTCAAAAAATCTCAAAATATGTAAGATGCACGTAATTTTTTGAATTATAGCTACAAGACTTTTATCTACAAGATTGCAGATCGTATGATTTAACACCATTGTATTTCTGTTTATGAGGTTACTCGAACTCAAAGATATGTACCAACAAGCCTACAACCAACCAACCATGCATTGATGCGGGAAACTCACGCTACATTAGTGTGAATGACATGATATTAAGGAGGACGATATCACATGTCATAAAGCCCGTGAACAATTCAATTATAACATTAGACATTTCCCGCTCAAGTACTGTCACGTTTCGATTATCAGAATTAATTCCCTTAAACATGTGATTACCACCATTGGATTTTAATTTGATTGGTTTATTGTAATTCTATGTTTACAAACCCAAAAATACTCTTGTATACAGTAAAATTGTTTTGCTCCAAAGGTTTTAATTAGTTTTTGAAAATTTAAATTTTAGTAGTCGAATTATATATTTTACATACATATGAAATTTATAGACAAGCTTAAGTTCGTTTTAGTCTCTCTAAGAAAGATAGTATTAAAGCTTGACTTTAAATCTCATAGGTTTTTAATAGTTTCAGAAACAAATTTAATTTAATATTTATTTAATTCAATTATTTATTTAATTAGCATTTTATTTTGTTCTTTCTTAATTAATTATATAATTGTATCAATTAAAAAATTAATTAAAATTTTATTTGAAACTAATTAAAACCTTTAATAGGAACAACAAATTTTGTCTGTGTAGTGATAGAAAAAATTCAAAAGTAATAAAACTGTATGCAGCCACATTTAAACAAAATACTTGTAGGAATATTGATAAACAAAAAAAATATATTTTGAAACAAGCAAAAGCCGCTGAGCCATTTCGCTATTCCATAGATAACAATATTCTATACTCTATAGCTAAATAAAATTTACCTTAAAAACAATTATTTCTAAACGTTATAATTTTAGGACACCCTTTAAGATGATAGCTAATTGGTAGAAACCACTTTGGGGGTATTTTTTATGTTCTAATAAGCTTATGATTAATGATATAGTTTGTCAATAGTAAAATTTTGAAAGGTAACGTAAAGTTTTCATTATTATTTTTAAACAATTTTCTGTTTTCGGGCTTATTTACATTCGGTTACTTGACTCTGTTGGAATGAGTATGCAGTTTTCTTCTTAGTTTTTTTTTGTAATTTTATTTTATTAGCTTTCGCTGCTGTTTAAATAATCCATCAAAATATTATTTTTTGCTTAACAAACATAAGAAATATTTACCTGCTCGAAATATATTTAAATTCAATTTGTGATTTTAAATTAAAAATGTCAGATTTATTTGAAAAGCTATGTTAAGTCTGCCTTAAAATTGAACAGAAATATCCATCTTGCATTACAAAGAAAGTTTTTACAAGACACTAGATTTCTCCTGTTTATTTTTTTTTTATTTTTCAAGTAAAGAGGTTTTAGAGGCGAAGTACTTAAAATTGGCAGCACTGTTTTCTGTGACAGATGCTTTGACAGTGCTCTATTGTTTTAAAGGTAATTTGGTTCGAAAATTTATTAAGAACTAGCTGTGCTCGCCACGGCGTGGGCGTCCTGACAATATTTTGCTCGCATTTGCTTTGAAAGTATTCCACACCAATTGTAAGAATTTTACTTTTATAGTGCTTCAGTTACAGTTTATGTATTTATTTTATATAAAGGTACCCATCCCTGGAAAAAGTTTAAAAATTTATAAAAATTCTTAAAATTCATTATAAAGCTCTGTAAAAGTAAAAATACAAATTTTTTAGATTGGCGCAACAGATGTTGCGCAATACAATAAAAATATCCCAGTTTTTAAAATATCCCAAAAATAAAAATTGTGCAACCGTGTTTAAAATATCCTAGTTTTAAACTAAAAATTGCATATCTTTAAACGGGAAATTGCGTACTTTCACTGCTTTTTCTCCACTTTCTCTTGGAAATAAGATATTTTTGCATTGTGATTATTTTTATGTCCGAGGTAGCTAGAAGATATGTGACCTTGTTTCTGCCGCTAGGGTATAAGTTCTGCCACATAAATTTCTATTTATGGGCCCTTTAGAAAGGAAACTCGGCTCGTTAGGTTATAATTAATACATTTATACTCTCTCAATTTTCACGTAAACGCTTCAATTTTTGAAGTGAAAACTTCTTTAGGCACATTGGGCCCTGTTTGATTGAAGAAAAGTTATTGAACTCAACAACCGTAACCGTCGTCACCTACGAAAAGCAAAAACAAATATTTCTTCAACTTTCGAAATTTGTGTTTGGTTCCCATATAAATTCTTACATTGCGATGCGTTACTGTTTGGAAAATTATTTACCTGCACTTTACATTATACGAAATCTGGGCAGCTTCCACTAAAAATTCTCATCATGTCGTTTAAAAAGCAACCTGACATCAACTTAAAATGCATGTCAAAAAAACTTTATTTCATAAAATCATAAAAGAATTTAATTCTCCTATAAAAACGACGTCATCAAGAGTTCATCACCATTAAAACATCTATAATGCAGTTTTAAGCCTGTAATTTAAGATAAACGAAAAGGAAACAAAATTAAAACAATTCAAATTGATAAGAAAAACTTACTTATACATACAAAAACACGCTTACACAATAGTTATATGAACAACTGTTAGCCAAAGTATTTAGTAACGGTAACGGTAACAGGTAATGAATACCAGTATTATTAACGATTTGGTGATAACAATGTCTGGCCAATCATGCAATACGGTATGCATTCAATGATACATTTTTGTTCCTTTCATTTTCTTTTTCTAATTATTTCTTTTCGTTGATCTTATTAACAGTGTAATCAATAGACAAAAAATAAAACTTTACAACAAAATTGTAAAATAGCAGATTAAATACAATTAGACAAGTTAAATATACAATATTAAGAGAAGGTAAGTACATACACAAAAAAAAAACAAATAAATAAATAAATAAAGGATTCACTGATGCACACAATAACATCATGTGCGTGCGGTCGACAAGATAAATAGAGGAAACCTTTTATGTCTTGATACTTTTAAAGTATTTTTGAGTATATTTATTTTGAAGTTGTTTTTTGCGCAAACAAGTGCATTTAGATATAGGGCGATGCCACATAATTTAAAAAAAATTTACAAATATAAATCATAGGAAAAGTTAAAAATTATATTTTCCTTTTACACGAATGGTGCAAAATGGATAGAAGAGTTAGTGGTTTAAACTTCTTCACATAACTATTCCTTGAGGTATTTCATATACAGCTGCTGAACACATTCTATACTACAGAAGTATGAGAGGAACTATCCAAATGACGGAAACTTTATATTTTAGTAAAAATTTAAATTTTTGCTGAGCAGTGTAATTTGAACTACCTGTAACATTGTTCTGCAGAGAAATCCTCCTTATTTGCCTAACAAGAATCATCTTCTTACGCTTGATTCTATCATGTCGAGAATTTTTAATGAGCGTGAGAAATATAAGCCCGTTAATCAAGTGTTCAACTAGTAAATTTCATCATTTTATTATATTCAACTTATTTAAATAGAATTTACAAAATTTTGTCTGTTTAAGAGTCAGCTGAAGAAGCCTACGAGCGTATCAACTCAACCGTTGAGATCGGTCTTGATGCTGTTCTCAATCACCGTTTACAAGAAAGACAAGACAAGAAAGGCTTCACTTTGTACTTGAGAAACCACAGGAAAAAGCTGTTGGCTGAAATAATTGATAATTTATGTCTTCAAGAACAACATGAAACAAATAATGAAATAAATCTTGAGTCGTTTTAAGGATTTACAGTTCTTCTGGTAAATCCATGAACTGCGATGGTATGTGCCCTGAAATCGATAGCCGCCTTTTTTTTTCTTGAAGCACGGTTTGGAAGAAGAAAAATGATAGGTTTACGTTCTCACCAACTAATTATTTTTTGCTTATTTATGTACGTTGAACTAAATCATCTTAATCTATACATATAATAAAAGAGTAACTCATTTCCGTCTGTATGACTGCTTTTCTTTTGCGTTCGCATCACCAGAAAACTACTGCATGGATATTAACAAAATTTTGTGAGAAGGTACCCTAGCATCCTGATTCCATTAAAGAATACCTTTTTCCGCAAAAAATTTCATTTCCAAGAGAAAGTGGAGAAAAAACAGTGAAAAAGCGCAATTTCCGCTTTAAAGGTATTGAAATTTTAGGCTTAAAACTGGGATATTTTAAACAAGGTTGCGGACATTTTATTTTTGAAAGTGAGATATTTAAAAACTGACATATTTTAAATGCCGTTCGTTGCGCACATTTCATTTTTGAAAATGGGATATTTTAAACAATATTTCTTAACAGATGGCACCAATTGAAAAAAAATTTGTATTTGATTTGTATTATTACTTAGTGGAATTACATTGTTATTAAAATATTTTAAGCATCTTTTACAGAGCTTTACAATAATTTTTAGAATTTTTAATAAATTTTAGAATTTCATGCAGGGATGGGTACCTTTATATAAAGTAAATACATAAGCCATAACTGAAGCACAATAAAAATAAGAGTCTTACAATTGATGAGGAATACTTTCAAAGGAAAATCGAGCAATATATAGCTATTCCGCCCACGACCTGGCGGGCACAGCTAGTTTTATATAAAATCATTATTAAAAAATAACATATAATTTTGTATTTTAAAATGTAAAAAAACTGGCATATCATATGATATTTCATAAAGGGTGGGTAAATTTTATGGGCCGATGTTAATTTTGAATAAAATACAAATTATTTAGGAAATTATTGTCATTTCTTTTTATTTTGATAAAAATATTGGTATGGTTCAATTATGTATGGAACAAAATATCGGCCAAATGGCCGCAGCAACCTCGGCGGCACATGTCCATCCGATGGTCCGAATTTTCGATAACGCTGATGCATAATTGAGCTTCTATGCCGTGAATGTGCCGCATTATCTCATCCTTTAGCTCTTGAATTGTTGCTGGCTTATCGAAGTAGAGCTTTGCTTTCATATAATCACAAAGAAAGAAGTCCAACGGTGTCAAATCACATGATCTTGGCAGGCAATTGACATCGCCACCACGTGAGATAACACGGCCATTGAATTTGTCGCTCAAAAGAGCCATTTTTTCGTTAGCTGTGTGGCAAGCGGCATCGTCCTGTCGAAACCACATATTATCCACATCCATATCTTCCAATTCGGGCTAAGTTCGTTATCATCTCACGATAGCGATCACCAATCAGCGCAACTGCCTGACTTGCCTCATTTTGGAAAAAAATACGGGCCGATAATGCCGCCAGCCCATAAACCGCACCAAACAGTCACTTTTTGTGGGTGCATTGGTTTTTCGACAATCACTCTTAGATTAATATTCGGTCAAATGCGGCAATTCTGCTATTGACGAATCCACTGAGGTGAAAATGTGCCTCATCACTGAAGATGAATTTCTTCGAAAATTGATCATCCAACGTTGCTATTTCTTGGCACCATTCTGACCATTTCTCTATTGTATATCTTTCCATGGTTCAAATTGAGTTAGTCTGAACAACATCGGCCCTTAAAACTTAACCACCCGATAGTTTGTAACCATATTATAATCATTTAATTTAACCATATAATATTTATATTAAAAATAATATGGTTTCACTACAACCATAGATTTAGATATTAATAAGGGGTTACATGTACAAAACTTCAAAGATCTACCTATTATAGTTCTATAGATACTCGAAAGTGGGCCTAAAAGTGGGCGTGGTCAATTTTTATTTTCGTAAAAACGTAATTTGGGTTATGACAAAAATTTTGAAATAATTCACTCAATCGGTGTAGCCGGTGTTCTGTGATGCGACTATCAACAAATAATTAATATTTAAATTCCGAAAAATTTTATATGTAAACGACAATTGATTTTGTTTGTATAGATTAACTGCCTGTCCCACGATGTCGCTCGATGTCGATCGTTTGCACAAATACATTTAAAAAAAAACAAAATGTTTGAATTTGTTTTTATTTGTGCAAACGATCGACATCGAGCGACATCGTGGGACTGGCAGTAAAAGAATGTTGCCGATTTTTGCAAAAATTTGAAGGTGCGTATACATCAGTAACAAAATTAAAATTTATAACATGGACTACAGCAAAACCACAATCAGTTAATTTAGAATGGTGTTGAATATGATATTTAGTCATTTGAATAAATTTGGCTGGCATGTTCTGCACAAACGGAATACAGCCCTTGCGGCAACATGAAAATAATTCGTATTTTTATGTAACAATAGTAGTTGGAAATATGGGAACTTGTGCCCACTTAAGAATAATTATATCGTATATTAGCAAGAAATTTTAAAATTGTTTCATACTATTCATTGTTAAAAAAGTTTTTAAAGCACGAGGACTTTTAAATTTCGTTAGACATTGCAATCAGAAATGTCTGGCAACAATGGTTGAGTCAACAAAACAAAAATATTATTTCTAAAAGAAAAAACACTGTCATAAAGTTAATCTTTAGAGCAAACGATGTAATCTGCACACAAACAGAACCACTCACGAACATTGAACATTGATACGAGTACATGATGTGCATGTGTGCGTACATATTGACTTTTGTAAGAAAGCGGTTGGTTCAATTCAATTGTTATCATTTGTCCGTAATGTCCCGTAGAGTCTTTATTTTTTCCTGTTTGTTCCTCTTAGCCATTCGCCGTTTTTCTTAGGTTTTATTTTTATGTGTTCGGTAATGATTATTTGAGTTCGGTGTAGTGTTGGGTATTTTTACTATTGTCACTAAACGAGGGTAGGTTAATGTGTCTTTACAAAATCATATATGTATCACTGCTAATTGAAAATAGAATTGGTTTTTGAGTTTCCATTTTCAAATGAAACAAGTAGGAATGCTATATTCGGCCGTGCCGAATCGTCTATACCCTTCATTTATATAAAATTAAAAAACTTTTTCCGAAAATAATAAATATATATTTCCTCCAAAATTTTATATTTGTATATGAATTTCTAATTCATAATTTTGTGATATTTTCTTTGTTTGAATAAAATAAAATTGTCGCATACAAATAGAAATATGTCGCATACAAATAGAAACATGGTCATGTAGCCATGTAACTTTTCGGGCTTCAAAATAATCGTTTACCTATAAACGTGTGTATTTTATTTTTGACAGTTTGTAGTCGGTATCCTGATGTTGTCTATGTGTTTAAAGCATCCAGGTTTTAAAACAGAGATCTCATCTATTTAAGTATCAAACGCATTTAAAAAAAAATATGTTACATATGTAAATATATTCTTGATATTAAAAATATATTATGTCATTTTCATAGAAATATTAAAATTTTTTTTTTTTTGATATATTTTGAAAATTGTTTGAAAAAATGTTTTGTTAAAAATAGTTTTTTTAAACTTTTTGTAAAACTTTGATATAGTTAATTTGACTTTTTATAATAATTTGTAATTTAATTATTTTTATTTTAAGCTTTAAGTCGTTAATTTTTTTTATTTCCGATATTCGAAAATTTTTTTTATTTAAATTTGCTGCGAAAATGTAATTTTTTTTTGGAAATATTTTTAAAAAATTTATTTTTTAATTTTTTTTTTTTAATTTTAATGAATTTTTTTTTAAATTTATGACCTGTCTACAGACAAAAATCCTTAAAAAAATTTTCTCAAATTGACCGCCCTTGTGCTTTTAACTGCTCCTGGTTACCAGTGGACACCCCTATTGGCTACCTCTATATGTATTGCTTTATAAAACGGCCTTTAATATAATTCAAAGCTGAATATCCTTACCAACCTAAAAATACCAAACACAAAATCGACCCTCACGATTGTTATTGGTCCCCCGAAATCTGTATGCACTCCTTGCGATCTATCTGTCGCTGGTCTAATATTTATTTGATAAAAATAGCAAAAGAGAATCATTAAAGTCGAAAAAATTAAAAAAAAAACGTGAAATAATCTAAGTGGGCTTGGTTTTTGCCCCGCAGCCTCCAAAGGAATGGTTCGATGTTGGTGAATTGCAAACCTAAAATTTTAGAAAATATGTCTGATAGATATGTGTGCTTAATTTTTTTGTATCTCTTCGTCACACGGACAGTCGGACATCGCTCAATCAACTTCCCTATGTATATGGATCCAGACTAAAGCACTAGGGCCACACATCAAACTGATGCTTCAAATTTGTGTATTGGTAATATTTAATTTTGCTTAGCACAGCCACACATCAAACTCATTCCATCAAACTTCATTTTAAAGTTTATTTGCAAAGGGATACACGTACAATTATTAAACGCAATATCTTTTAAAATTTTTTTATTTTTTTTTTTTTGGTTAAAAATAAGCAAAATAAATAATTTTTTAGTTCCATTACTGTATTCTTCACTTTTCACTTGCCATAAAGCAGGAAAATCGATATAAACTTCAATTAATTCTAAAATAAAATTTTTCTCCTCCATTTTGATTATACCGCGTCGAAAAAAGTACTAGATGTTGTTGCTTTGAAAATTATGTAAAAATTAAATTTGAAGTAATTACGCGCACACACATCAAACTGGCTTCAAATTTCTATGGCGACGGTAGTGAAAATCAAAAGTATTTAGATTTTATTCAAACTCACTCTCTCCTATACGTGTGAGTATTTTTTTAATAACACGATCACAAAAGAACGAGTTTGAAGCAGCAGTTTGATGTTTGGCCATGCTGCTTAATACTTTATGGTGTCGGAAATGAATATTGTACATTGTATTGACAAACCCATATATATTTATATATAACCTTTTCACCTGTGGTATTCTGAAGCAATTAAGGAAAACAAAGTGCATGTAACATCTGTTCCAGCTATTCAAACTATTACCAATTTAGTTTTGAGTGACCTAGAGAATGTAATGTCAACACTCTATTGGAGCCTAGAAGCTGATGAGCACTTGCATAGCTTAACGAGTAATGGCATAGAATGACACGGATTTACCACTGTACATCAGAAATGACAAGAAAATACAAAGTTAATGGAATAGAATTGAAAATCGTTTAGTAACACACTGTGTAATTTTTTAAGTCATGGCAAAATAACCATATACGGACACCACTACGTCATAAAAGACCAAAAAAAAGACCCCTATCTTCCAGTTTTGCCCAAAGTCCTCCACGTTTTTCTTTATGGGCCCTCAAAGATGTGGGGCCTCGATGTCATTTTTGCTAAAAATTATCATTTACTCAAGCTCATATTTTGCAAACCGTTTGAAATTTTGGATATACTCTCTGAGGTAAAGTTGTAGCTCTTGTCATAAAGAACAAAAATATAAAAGCAAAAAGACTTCATATTCAAGGTCAAAATCGCAAAATCGCAAAAAACTAAAAAATTCATTTTTTTTCCTTTTTTCCCCTGTTCAGGTCCATAGGTAGCAAACCGTTCAAAATTCAAGGAAACAATCCACTACAAAAATGAACCTAAGATCTCAGTAAACAACTTTCTAGAACATATGAACTTCCTAGGAATGATTCTTAACACTGTTTAGGTAGCGCTTAGGTAGCCGAAATGAATTTAAAAATTTTCGGGAAATTTTTCACTTTTGCGGCTACTTAAGCGCTACCTAAACGGTGTTAAGAATCATTCCTAGGAAGTTCATATGTTTTAGAAAGTTGTTTACTGAGACCTTAGGTTCATTTTTGTAGTTGATTGTTTCCTTGAATTTTGAACGGTTTTTGTTCTTTATGACAAGAACTACAACTTTGCCTCAGAGAGTATATCAAAATTTCAAACGGTTTGCAAAATATGAGCTTGAGTAAAAACGTGGAGGACTTTGGGCAAACCTGGGAGACAGGGGTCTTTTTTTTTTTGGTCTTTTATCACGTAGTGGTGTCCGTATATGGTTATTTTTTCCGTGTTGCACTGTGTAATATTATGAGGATGGCTTTATGATTATTTGAACAAATATTATCTTTATTAGGCCAATTAGGAAAGGAAATCGTGAACTAAATGCTTGCACACTTGTAAAATTTCCATGACAGATAAAGAAGATTTAATTTTGTTTCCTGATTACAAATAAAATGATATACGAGTAGATCAACGGAAAAAGATTCAAGTCGGTCGAAGAGGTCATCTCTGTAACAAAATGCCATTTAAAAGATCTTCCAAAATCTTACTTTGCCGCACGAATTGCGTGATGAAGTATGAAAATCAATAGGAAGGTCTTCATTCTTTGTAAAGGCTTGTTGATGTGCCCTCGCAGTTTTTTTTGTTTTTTTTTTTTCATTGGTATAGTTTTTGTAATTTTAAGGACTTTGATAGTTGCGAAATAAAATGTTCAATATGTTTTGTTTGCTGTATGTAGACACAGGTGCTTTACATACACAAAATCATTGACGCCTACAAACATCGGTATCTCTTTTTTCTATCAATACCTAATCGTAACTGTGTCGAAAACTATCGATAAAAGTTTAATGGCAAAAGATTGTGAATGTTGGCATTTAGGTATGCCTGTATGTTTGTATGTGTTTTAGTGTATCATCAAGATAAATAGTTTGTGTTTGTAGAGGTGGAACAGAAATAAAATGAAAACAAAATTCGGTGAAGAGAAGAAAAACGCAAACACTAGAAAATTTTTTTAGTGGCGTTGAAAATTAAAAGTCATTCAGGCAAAATAAAAGAAGGTTGCAACTATTTGTATTGATGTTTGCACAACTATTTATACAATAGTTTCCTTTTGCCTTATTACATCCAGTTAAGAGCTCTTTGTTGGCTAATAAAATTTGTTTGACATTTTGTATTTGTTGTTTTGTCTTAGTTTCAAGAGGAATTAATGTTAAATGTCTTTTGATGTGTTTTTGAGTTTCATTGATGACACACGCCGCATATCTGCTCAATGAAATCATATCTACTATCTATTCAAACAAATTACAAGCCTCGACGAAAAGGTGCGAAAAATGGGTGTTTCCTGAAAAAACAACACCCATTGTAGTTTGAATAAATGATAAGTTTTGCAATTTGATTTGGAAACAAAGTTGTTTTAATACTTAAGAAAATATAATAGATACGACCTCGTATGGTTTAATTAAATAGTGTCAACTATTTTACATTTCTAAAACAACGTTTGAATGTTTTATATTAGAAAAATGGTCACATTATAAGTGTAGGGGGAATATCGAAGCAGGCCGCTTCCTTATTTTATTATATGTATAGATTAAACGCCCCTAAAAATTAATTCAAATATTAGAACGTTTAGTTATGACCAAGTGTGATCAATCAATAAACCAGAAAAAGTGGAGGGAGACCACTACGTGTAGGTAGGCTCGCATGGTGCTCAAAGAGTTCGTTGCAGGAAGGACAATAACGTGCTCAGATATAATTGATGTACCTTAAGCTGGATAACTGCGTTGGTAACAGGTCATGGAACCTTTAATTATTATCTAGCCAAGATGAAAATAGAAGACTGTGCCTGGAAGAGGCTGAGACGGCAGCACACATTGTGTGTGAATGTCCGACACTGGCTAGCGTAAGACTCAGGTCCACTGGTAGAAGCTTGTTAAATGTAGATGCCATGGGGGACCTGAGCATTGAACATATGCTAGCAGTTACTAAAGACTGCGTGATGAGAAAGAAGGCGGACAGTTATCAGCCGACAGTTTGAAATCACTAAAGTCAAGATTAAAGGCTGGTTGTAGCACGTGACTCTATAAGGATAAGGTTGCCATTAATTTTTTTTTTTTTTTTCGAAACAGTACTCACGGGATGACCCCTACTCATGCAATGCATTGTGCCAGAACTAGGAAATTAGGTTATGGGAAGGAGAATAGAGGGAGTAATGTTTGTGGACATTCGATTTGAATTTTCCAACATTGTAGTTGACAGGAAAGACCTCTGTAGGAAGATGATTCCACAAGCGAATTGTACGGATAAAAAACGAATTTTCTCTGTAATGCATTGTGCGATTCACTGGCCAGTCGACCACAAATGGATGAGCTCTTAATGAAAAGCGTGTTGTGCGCGAAAACGTGCGGATAACGGGAACTAGTTCCCTAATCTCATCAGAGCACATTTCATTGTAGTAGCAATAAAACAGCGAAATTAGTGTACGGTTGGTGGCCTTTAAAATATGAAATATGTGTTGCTTTACTCACTTGTAGCTGGGGTTGCCAGACGGCCTGGAATGGCCTGGAATGGCCTGAAATGGTTTGCTTCCCGTTACCAGCTGGAGAGAACTAAAAACAATTTGTTCAGATAAAAAAATAATTTCTTTGATTTTGAAAAATAATTTTTTTTTGTTAATTATTTGGAGCCACGATATGATTTCGGAGATAAGTCACTTTACATCAGAATTTCCATTTTAAATTTAAAACAATCTATTTTGTCATGGGATAACTTATCATAGCTTCTAAAAGTTTTAGAAATATCAAATTTAATTGAAAACGATATGTTGTAAAATTTGATTAAGCGATGTCCTTCGGTCCGTCTGTGCGTGTTCGGGTAGTAATGTAGCTTGCCAATACAGCAGAAGAGATACAAAAAATTTAAGCACACCAATCTGTCAGGCATAGTTTCAAAAATTTTGGGATTGCAATTTAGCAACATCGGATCATTCCTATGGAGATGCGGGCCAAAAACCACGCCCACCTATATTTTTAACGTTTTTTTTTCATTTTTTCAGTCTTTAATGATTCTCTTCTGCTTTTTTTGTCAAATAAATAATAGATCGTGATAGGTAGGATGCCATGAGTGCAGACAGATCTCGGGGTATCTTTTAAATTTAATCGTCCATTTATTTTTTAAAAATCAAGTGAATTTTTTCCATTGTCCAGTTATTTGGCTTTTTGTATATGGCAACTCTACTTGTAGCGTAAGTTGGTTTTGCGCAGCGAATATCTTACCATATTGACTTTTTTTTAGCTGTATAAATCAAAATTAGTTATAAACATTTTAATCACTAGCAACAGCATATAACTAATAATTAAAATTTAATATTTTCTACAACTTTTTTCATAAAAATGATGATAAAGACACTGTGGGTTGGCACAGTGCCTTTCAACATGATATGATTTTATCATTCATTTTGGTATCGTTCAAGAATACTTCTTGTATTTATTTTCATGATAATTTACTCAAAAAGAAAACAAAAAAAAGAAGTTAAAATAAAATTGACTGCGTTTTAGAAACAAAAACACAACAGCCGCTAAGATTTTTACGTTTGTCAAATTGAAAAAAAAAAAATCAAGAGAAAAGCAACCCAATCACACAATTTTTATCACTTTTGAATTAATTTTTAAAAAAATATATTTATTTCAAATGGTTTTAATTATTTCGGTCTGTTTTGTTTTTACAAAACTTTTTTTGTTGTTGTTTGAAAGGTTTACTTTATACTTTTGTCTCTGCAGTCACCTGGATATTGGGAAGATGTAAGTGAAAAAAGGCTAAAAGACATTAAGAAAAGGTATCCCTTTAAAATACAATATTGATGAGGTCTTGGTTTTTCATTGACACATTTTATGTAGGTTGTTTAAAGAGTTGATTGTGGTTTCATCTTCTAAGGCGGCTCTTGAACAAATAAAAACCCTTAAAACCCGTTTTATTTTGGTTTCTATATATTTAAATACCATTAAATATGGTAAATTTTAAATTTAAATGTTATTATGGAGTTTCTTATATTCATGTCATGGTATGTCCACAAAAAAAAAAAAAATAACGAATTTTTTTACGCGGATATCAACTTACTCAAAGGCATTTTCAGCCGTCGTCTTTTGCCGCCAAACTGGCTGACTGTTCAATATATTTAAACGACAAATAAAATGAGATGACAAGTTTGGTAGGTCGGCCAAAGGAATACTTGGGTCAAATGTTCGTTAACAACTCCAGGTTAAAAATATTTAAGTTAAATGTAACGCACGCTGAATTGCTTAAATACGATTTAATGCGAAATAGTCATAATAAACATACTGAGTATTATAAACGTCGAAGAATCTCAGAAACCCATTAAAATTTGTTTCTTTTCTAAATAGGACCAGGCTATCCCTCCCCTAAATTTTGTTTCGAGTTGTAAAAATTATTTTTTTTCATTTAGTAATATGAAAAAAATTCCTTTGTTTGTTTCTTCTCTTATCGTTGAAAGAGTGTAAATAGGACGAATATTACGTTAAACTGAATAAAAGAAATAATTAAACTAAACAAATAAATTTAGTTAGATTTTACTCAGATTAGCAAATATATTTTAATCAGATAAAAATAAATTAATTTAGTTAGTATAGTCTGTATAGAGCAGTTCAAAAGTTTGGCTTTATACATAAAATTACACTAACTATTGCGACACCCTATAATTTCAGAATTCAAATTTTATACTTGTTATAGCGGTCGTAGCAATACAGATTCTTTGTAGATTTCAACCGTCTGTCTGTAACGATTTAAAAGTTTGGCCATATACAACAAATTACATAAACTATTGCGACATCCTTTAATTTATAAATTTAAATATTTGTACTTATTATAACAGACATAGTAATGAACATTCTGTCTAATTGTTAAGTGTAAGTCAATAACTCTTCAGAAAGATAGGGCCATATATATCGTATGACGTCGCCTATTAGGACGCCCTTTAAATTAAAATTTTAATTTAAATACTTGTTATAGAGAACTTTGTTATACAGATTCTTTGTAAATTTCACTGTGTGTCCATATACATCAAATTGCATCACCTATTTTGAATATTTATACTTGTAGTTATACCAGACATAGTAGTGAACATTCTGTACATTTTCCAAGTGGGGATATAATGGACAAATTACACCAATAATGGGAACACCCTTTAATTTATAGATTCAAATTTTATACTTGTTTTTTGTAAAATTCAACTGTCTATTTATAACAGTTTAAAAGTTTGACCATATATATCAATTTACATTAACTATTAGGACACCCTGTAATTTTCAAACTTATATTTTATAGTTGTTATTATAGCGGACTTAGCAATACAAGTTCTTTGTAAATTTCTACTATCAGTCTAAAACGGTTCAAAAGTTTGACTATATATATATCAAATTAAACCAACTAATGTGACACCCTTTAACTTATAATTTTAAATATTTATGCTTATTATAACAGTCATAGTAACGAACATTCTGTGCAACTTTCAAGTGTTTGCCTATAACGGCTCAAAAGATAGGATAAAAAATGTGAAATTACGTCACCTATGGGGTCACCCTTCAATTTTTAATTTTATTTTTTTATTACGTTTTTATTTTTTAATTTTAAATTGGTAACCTATTAAGCTCATAATACACGTAAAAACATGTACATATGTTGTATGGGGACACACATGTATGTTGTATAGCCGCCGCGACGTCCTCCACCCGATGCTCCAAATTTTTGATGACTCTGATTCATAATTGAGGTTCTATGCCGTTAATGTGCCAAATTATCTCATCCTTTAGCTTTTGAATTGTTGCTGGCTTATCGACGTACACCTTTTCTTTCAAATAACTCCAAAGAAAGAAGTCCAACGGTTTCAAATCACATGATCTTGGCGGCCAATTGACATCGCAACCACGTGAGATAACACGGCCTTTGAATTTATCGCGCAACAGAGCCATCTTTTCGTTAGGTTTGTATCATCTCACGATAGAGAACACCATTCACAGTAACTGCCTGGCCGGACTCATTTTGGAAAAATACACCGCCAAAAATAATGCCGCCAGCCCATAAACCGCACCAAACAGTCACTCTTTACTGAAGATCCCAGCAAAAAATACTGCTTCGTCGTATGCAGGTTTGTAAAGGAAAGACGAGTTGTTATCGCTTACGAACCTGTTTACATATGACATGATATTTGTTCGCGATGTCCCACTTAGTAGCATTTCCTTTTAAAGCTGAAAGTCCATACCACGCGTTCTACGCGTAAGCGCTTTGTATGCTTTTCATACCTTATACGTCTTCTATACTTTTCAAACTTCAAGTTACATGCAATGCTTTTTATGCGCCAAGTTTTTGTTTTGAGCAAAAGTCATTAATTAGCTTCTGAATTACAGTTTTTTAACAAATAGATATAATTAAATAAACATATCAGAGATGAGACTAAGTACGTTAAAGTAATCGACAACTAAAATGAAAATATTTTTGATGAAAGAATTGATGTAAAAATTTATTTTAATGAATTATATACTTTAAGATATTTGTAAACTTTATTACAAAATGCTTTTTTTTAAGAAAAAAAAACCTTTTTAATACAAAAATACATAAAAAAGTAATCAATGACACAAACATATTTATCGATAACATTGTAAATAGCATATAATTTACCATCCTTGGCCATGAAAACAGCTGACATTTTTTCATGGCGCTTGCGAAGCGTAGAAAAGTAGAAAGTAAACCTACTTCATGCGTTCTATGCGTCTTAAGTATTCTATGCGATGTGCTTGTAACTTGTCTCATACAATTACACTGATCTTACTTTTTTGACAGATGCGTGTAAAGCATGTGCGCATAGAACGCGTGGTATGAACTTTCAGCTTAAGCGCTCAATACAGCGCAGTGTAGATGTTCTAAAATCATACGTTATTAAGTTCGTAACTCGTCGTAACTCCTCGTAAATTCGAAATTTGTTTATCTCTGCCTTACAGTTGTACTTTTTAGTATGCACTACTGTAAGGCGAAATGTAGAAAATTATTTATTTATTTATTTATTTATTTATTTATTTATTCATTTATTCAATTCCTATACAACAAGATTTAATCTTATATTTAAAGTACAGGAAAGCATGAATCGTTAGTTAGACATATGTAAAGGCAATTAGATACAGATTTGTAAAGATAAAAGTAAATTAAATTAAAAATTATCTATTTTTGAGAATAATGATTTACTGTCGTGCAAAATAATTAAACAAAAATTTCTTAAAACTACATACGTTGCTATTAATTTGCTGACTATCAGGAAGACAATTCCAAAGGCGTACCGCATGAATGAAGAAGTGCCTTTCTGATACAAGAAACCTGTGTAAGGGAATTATAATCTTTTTACCTCTAAGTGATCTAGCAAACCTAATTTTATCACTAAGATATCGTGGAACCTCAGAATAAATAATTTTATGTAACAGTAAGAGTACACGAATATTAAGAAGATTGTTGAATGAAACACCGTAAAGCTTGGAGGAAAAAAGGGACACATGATCATATCTTCCCAAGCCATATGTATATCTTACAATATTATTATATATAACATTCAGCTTTCTTTTGCTAGTAGAATCGCAATTTGAAAAGAGTTCACAACCGTACATTATACCTGGGAGAAGATATGATTTTGCAATCACTTGCCTTATATTTAGAGGAGTATAATATTGTGTCGACCAAAGACACCTCAGCTTTATATACGTTTGGCCTACAAGTGTATTAATATGATTTTTCCAAGTTAGGCTATTATAGTTGTTTTTTGAAAACTCAACATTTTATGTTATACAAAATTGCATTTATTTAGGCAAAATATATGTGCTTACTATTAAGAGATTTTGTATGGCAAGAAAAGGTTTTACTGCTTCCAAAAACCCAATTTTTTTTTTGCTGGGATGATTTTCTTCGCAAATCAGGCCCATTGTTGTGTATCTTTCCATGGTTCCAATTGAGTTAGTCTGAAATTGATGAATGTCAAATTAAATTCAGAAAAAAACTTGGCGTTTAGGTCGGCCCTTAAAATTTAACAAATATAATCGATATATCGATGAAAATACAAAAAGTCAAGGAGTTGCCCCCGCATATTAGTCTAAACCCATAATAGTGAAGTGCAGAAATATCGGTCAATAGAATCTAATTCAATGCTCTAACTGATTTAATTTTAATTTAAATTTTCTGGATTTATTTGGTTTTAATTTGTTTTTTACAAACACGCAAAAAGAGGAACAAAACATTTGTTCACTGGCAACAACAATTTCGATTAAAAGTTATCGTTGGCTTAAAAATGTTAACCAAAACCTTATTTATGTTTTTGTTTTCATTATTTTTTTTTCGATTACAACACTTTGTAGTCTCAATTCTTAGATGGATGTTAGAATTGAGTGCATATGAATGTGAGTTAGAGAGTTAGATGTTGATTACTTCCAACAATGGAGACTAGTTGTTTAAGAGTGTACATGTGTGCTGGTGGATTGCTTGTACACACAAAGGATTTGTGCAAGTTACAAAACGTAACGGATAGTCGAACAAATTAAAATTCTATCTTTATAGATCTACTAATACTACTGCTATTGCTGTTACTTACACTTTTTCAAAAAGTTCTATGATAGCAGCAACAACAACAACATCAAAAAATGTACAAAAATAAACCAGTACAACTTGAATGTGCTGTGTAAAAGAGATTGTGCATGTCTGCTGTGTAAAAGAGATTGTGTATTATCAAGCGTATAGTAGTATTTTAAAACAGTCCTAGTTGTTGCAGTGAGTGACACAACACAAACAAATCCTTACAAAAATCTCCCAAAATAGGAAAAAATTACAAATAATATGAAAAAAAAAAAAACTGAAGGTCCTAACTGGCCAACATCAACACTCACGCACAGGAACAAACACTTGTGAAAAAAAAGAAAAATGAAAAAATAGATAGAAACGAACAGAGGAGATGAAAGTTAAAACCAAAAGCCATTTGTTAGCTAATTCAACAAGATGTTTGCTCGTTCAGCAAAATGAATTTACTCGTGTTGTGCATAATACGACTAGGACTACAACAATAGCACCAACGGTTTGGTTGACAGGGATAATAATCACGATGGTACTACTGCTGTTTATGCGTAATAGTACCGTAATAAAATGACATGCATAAAGTAATATTTTCCATTTGCAAGGCTTCTTATACATCATTTGATATAAATACATTTTTGGAACAAACTAAGAATTTTACATGCAGTTTTAAAATGAGAAATCTAAAATTTTATATTTATTTTTCACGCTCATAAATGAACAACAAAAAATTTTCATACATGAATGAGTGTACCTGTCTGTTTTTACTAATAAATATATGTTCATTTATGAACGTTGATCATTTATAAAATTTCTCATGAATGAACTTAAAAGAATTTTCTACCTATGAGCGCACATGCAGAAGAAAGAAATAAAGAAAACATTTTGTTACTGCATATGCCGGCAGATGCACATTACAAAATATGTGCGTACATTTGTGTATGCGAATACTTAGCACACATTTTTCTACGATCTTTTCATTTATGTAAAATTTTTAAAAATCTAAATACTCAAATATGAACACTTGCGTGAACAACAAATTTTCTC
This sequence comes from Phasia obesa, assembly GCA_949628195.1. Lineage (NCBI taxonomy): Eukaryota > Metazoa > Arthropoda > Insecta > Diptera > Tachinidae > Phasia > Phasia obesa. The sequence continues at coordinate 54,164,973 of OX451217.1, forward strand.
ATTTATTCACTTTTGAACAGAAAGAGAAAAAATAAATCATCGCATTCATAAATGAAAAAAAACAAAATATTTTGTAGTCTCTCACACATGAATGAGAAAATGCAGCTAAGAAATAAAATATAAATATTCATACATGAATGAACATTGGGTGAACATTTCGGTACTCTGCTTTTGTGTGTATTGTTATTCCTATCGTTCCTCTACTTTTTTAGTTTCAAAAACAATATTACTTTATGGAACCCCCATTAAGTACTTATTCTGTTTAAAGATTAAATTGTTTAGTGCGCATCTCTGATATATAACAATTGAATAAAAGAGCTTTGTGCATGTTGCATAAGGATGAGTGTATGAGCGTTGCTCTAATACTAAAACTAATACTAAATCTAAATACTCTTATACAATTTGGGCTCAATGCAACTCAACTGATTCTAATGCTGTGCACCGACCATGTATTATTTGATGTTATTTGATGATACGGACTTACGAGCATACGAGCACAGACAGCCACGTACACAGTTGAGTTACAAGAACGAATTAATCTGCAAAGAATTGATGTTTTTTATTTTTTTGGAATTTTCGTATTTTTTGGTTACAAAAATCCATTGGAAAAATTCTATGCACAAATATGATGACATGTAGAACACACTTCCTTTTAAATCGACATGTATGTACGGTACCTCTATCATGCACAGCTTTGTGTGGCGGAGTAAAAATACTCTTGTGCATGAAGTTGTTTTCTCTGTGTATTTCTATTGTTAGAACTTGAGTTACCAAAACTTACAGGATAAAATGCATTGGAAAAGAGCATGTTGTTTCAAACAACAACAAAAAGTAAATAAAAATAACATTTAACTATACTTTATTGTAAATTATATTTATACAGTTTATTTTTAAAAATTTATGTGTACAAGTAGTGTTTTTGAAACATTTTTTCAAAACACAAAGGGATTCAATAAGTCTTCACAAAAGAAAGTTTTTTTTATTTTTATTTTTTTTATCGCTTTTGTAAGTCGTAAGTAAAGTAAGATTTCGAAAGGTTCCCCAGATAGGCTTTTATTGCAAAGCTTTTCCGTTTAAAAATTTTATTTTTAGAAGTCGGCGGGGTCCAAATCTGATAACTAAAGAGGATGCGAAAACAGTTGATATTTTTATCTATACATATAATAAAATAGTAACTCATTTCCGGCTGTCTGTCTGTCTGCTATTCATTTGTGTTCGCATCACGTAAAACTACTGGATGGATTTTAACAAAATTTTGTGAGAGGGTACCTTAGCATCCTGATTCCAAAATGGGATATCTTCCTTCTGCAAAAAACAAAGTTTTTTCCAAGAGATAATAAAGAGAAAAAGCCGTAAAAGTACGCCGACTTTTTTTACCGATTTAAAGTTACTGCATACTTGAGGTCCTATGCTCCTTATAGGAACAAGAGGAACTAATATATATATATATATATATATATATATATATATATATATATATATATATATATATATATTTGAAAGCGCTATATTTTAAATACGGTTGCGCAACTGATGGCTCTGCCTTAACATAACAAAATGACAAAATATTAATCACTTACTGCCAAATAGCCAATTGAATAAAAATTGTATTTGATTTGTATTTTTACTTTGTGGAATTACAATGTTATTAAAATATTTTAAGCACCTTTTACAGAGCTCTACAAGAAGTTTTAGAATTTATTATAAATTTTAGAATTTTATCAAGGGAGGGGTACCTTTATAAAAACTAGATACATAAAAAATAACTGAAGCACTATAAAAGTAAGAGTCTTACAATTGGTGTGGAATACTTTCAAAGCAAAAGCGAGCAAAAGATTGTCAGGACTCCCACGACGTAGCGGGCACAGCTAGTTATAAAATAATTCAGCCTAAGCGATTATTAGCATAAAAAATGTTTAAGGAACAACAGTGCAACAACAGTAATAAGCAGTGGACAAATGTCATTCAGAACTCATTTGAAAACCAAAAAATGTACTGCTACACTACATTTAATAAAAAACATGGCGTCAGCAAACAATCAGATCCGCTTTAAATGTATTAGGAGAACCTAGGAACTTCTTCTTTTGTAGAAGAAATATAGGTTAGAGTAGACAAGAGCTATTCCTCCTTGGCCTATAGAAAATCTGTGTTAAAATTGTGTAGTTTTTCTAATATGAATGTTTTAATCTACTTAAAAGCTCCCGAAATTGTTGCAAAAATCATCTGAAAAAACATCTGGGGATGATACCAAACATAATATCTTTTTCAATTCCATGTTTATACAAATCTTTGATCTTAGAACTTTTAACTGATAAAGGAAACAGCTGTTAACTAGGGAGGTCACAGGACATGGTTTCACGATTTAAAAATCAACTGTTTGAGTTAAACAAAAAAAAAAATTGAGTTTATTTTCTGTGCCTGCCAGATTTGTGTATGAACTAACAGCACTTAGTTCTAAACGGTAGGGTCGTTCACACCTTCTGATGAGGCAGAAGTCGATAATTATAATTTTTACGAACATCACTTACTCAAGTGCATAGTTAATGTAATGATTGCGTGATATTTAGTGTTGATTAAGTACACTCCTGGTAACATAATTAAGTCTCAATTCTCGCTAAACCTTTTTAAATACAATTAAAACATTTTTGTATATTTTAGGGATTTATTTTTTTTTAAATACACAAACGAGCGACCAAAAAACTTGTTATTCACAATTTTTCACTCATTTTTGACACAAAAAAAAAAAAACAATCCATAGAGAAAAACTTTTTGATTCTACCTATTAGATTTTCTTATAAAGTGTATACAAAATGGATTTCTTATTGATTTCATTAGCCTACCTAATTCATTTTTTCAAAAAGGTATTTTTATTGATTTCATTAGGTTCCTATATAGTCATGTGTAAATTAATGTTTTAATTTTCTTAATAAGGATATCTTCTTGATTATATTAGCTTTCTTGTTATTTCGTTTATATAAATCAATGTAAAAAATGTTTGTTAAAACATAAAATATACATTTGGTGTAGTGGTAGCACACCAGGTTCTATTCTTGGCAAAAGACGTAAAAAATTTCACCATGGTTTTTCCGGTTTTATAAATTAAGTGGCTTCAAACTCCCTCTAGACAATCCATCAGAAGAAGCTCTCCTGACCCTCCACTCCTTGGAAAAATAGAGGATAAGATGAAGCCAAAGGTCAGGCAGCCGCCACCACAAAAAGAAAAGGTAGAAAGAAATCAGAGATTGATTAGAAAAAAATTTCAAAGGAGATCCAGAATTTTTTAAATTGTTTACATTTTTTTATTTTGAAAATTGTTAATTTTTTTTTTGTTTTTATAAAAGAAACAAGGATAATAAAATGAAGAAGAAAGCCTTTTTGAAAAAGAAACAAGAAAAATACCTAATAATAACCCTAAGTTTTCTTCTTGATTTTTTCAATAAGGTCTTCCTTAAAAAAATAATAAGATTTTCTTCTTGAAAAAAAAAAACAACTATAGGGATACCTCATAAATTTTGTTCTATTTATTACTTTCGACCTTCTTTCTCATCACGCCGTCTCTGTTAATTGCTATAATATATTCACGACTCCCCCATGGCATCCACATTTAACAAGCTTCTGCCAGTGCTGAAAAGTCACACACAATGTGCGCTACCGTCTCAGCCCCCTCCAGACACCATCAGCAAGTATGATAAGGAGTACCTTACTGGCCTTGAACGGCAATAGCTAAGGGTCTTCATAGATGTCGCGAATTTGGAATTTAACCTCTCTTCTAAACTTTATAGGCAAACACATGACATTTACACAGGGTATTTAGTAAACGTGAGCATAAAACGTCTCTTTAGACTAACTTCATAATGTTGGTCTCTTTTTTCTTGCACTTGATATCATGTGTACACAAATATTGTTGTGCTCTTAAATAAAAACATACAATAGCATTTGCTCTTCTTCCAACCAATGCAATATTTGTTGTTGTTTGAAATAAAATTTCAGTAGTGAATATTTTGTTTCAATAGTGTCTCTTGATATGAAATACTGTTATAGCAGACAACATGTATGTAAATGTATGATGTTAAAAGCAATGATTTGTACTTTGTATTTTAGTTATTTTATATTAATTCGCCCGTGGAGTTGTTGAAAACCGACAAAATTAATTTAATATCTAGAAAGTATATGCATATGTTTATTTCGTTATGGATATAAAAACTAGTAAAAACAGAGAAATTTAAAAAATATTCTCAAAATAAAAACTTTCATGAAAAATTCACAAAAACGGAAAATAGTAAAAATCAACTTCCTTTCATACAATTCAAAAAATTACATTTGAAAAAAATTGAATTACAAAAACAAAAATTAAAAACAAACAATATTTCATTTTACTATTTTTGCTCGAAGAAATTTTAAAAGCAAAAACTAGCAAAAGAGAAAAATTTTTTCAAATAAATTCTCTTGAATATCTTACTACTCTTTTAAATATTTTTGGAATATTCGAACGACTTTCAATTAAAAAAATTATAAAAATTTAAAAAATAGTAAAAATATCAGGCATTCGAACAAACCTAATACTTTTTTTTATTATTCATAAGTTTTTTGTTTCATTTGTTCTCATTCCAGAAACTGTAGTAGCTTGAATTTTTTTAACTTTTAGTGATGAATAAAAAATCTAATTTAATTTTTTCTCTCAAAAATCAGAGATTTTACTCTCAAGAAAATTTAAGTAAAATGAACCAGTGAACAATATGAAATGCTCAGCATATTTATTTATTGCACTTGATAAAACTGTCCGGTCAAATCAGGTGCACTGATTTTTGCACTGTTTGCTCTCTTGTTCTCTGTATTTACTGTTTAGTAATATTCCACTACACATACAATCAATATTTGCGTTTCAAAAACATGCAATACTGTACACTTTTTAACATCTTGCGCTCACGTTTAGTATTTAGTTCTATGCTTTAGTATAAAAAAAAAATTAAAAATTTAAGGGTTTCCCATAAGACGTGAAAAAATTAACAACGGAACCCTACGTGTGTGAGTCTTACTCGCACCTGACTAATTTATTTTTCTTTTCGCTTTAAAGATGAGAGCTTAGTTTTTCTTCTAAAGATATAGGCCCTTATGCAAAAGAAATAAAGTCTACTTGAAGTGTACTTTAAGACAAAATTTTCATATAAAATTGGATTTAAAGTAAGTGACTTGAAGTAGACTTTATTTTTTTGCATACGGGCAATAAACTATAAATTAAGCTGTTATTTAATTTATAAATTCTAGGTACTTAATTTAAAAACAAAATCTTAGCTAGCAGTAGGTACCTACCTATTCTTTATTTTTTTTAAACACCTTGTACGACTTTCGTTGTGAGCCACTGTAAATTTGTAAGCATAAATATGAAATAATTACTAAAATTTCCAATTATTATGGTTTATTTACATATTTTTAAGTAACATTTTGTAGCAACAAAAAATCACATTAACACAATATTAATTCATTGTAATAATTGATCTTTTATACCTCCAACAACAAAATTGCAAAAACAAAACGCTAAAATTAAAAAATTGGAGAAATCTTAAAATGGAATGGAAACCACGCCTGTTCCGCAAAGAAGGCAAAAGTATTCAAATGAAAAAGAACAGTGAAACTGGCAGCTAAAACAAAAATTACTAAATGGAATTAAATAGGCCCCACAGTGAAGAGAAAAGCTTAGCAAAAGTAAAAATAAAAATAAAATAAAATGTTGCAACCTCACACTTATGATATAAATTTATTTTTTTATTTTAATTTTTTTCATGTTTCCCCTTTTATGGGAATTTTGGTAGCTCTTCCAGTTGCACTTTTGTCTTCACGACCTGGAATACATAAATTTACTATTTGTTTCTTGGGCTTGAGGTTACAAGTGTTAAAAAGAAACAACTATAAGGATTTTAGGTTTGTTAAAAACCAATGCATTTTATTATGCAGTCACAAAGTAACGAGTAACGATTTATTTAGTTTGAAGAATTAACGTCACTATTTCATGAGGGCGCTTATGTTGCCACAAAGCGTTTACAACTTGAAGGCGTAGCTTCAAACATTTAACAAACAACAAAACCGAATGTAACACAAGAAGAGAACATAAAACAATACAACAACAACTTATTGGTACAGCAAAAAGAAAAAAATTAAATGAGTTGTTATCTCTCCTTTAAAATTTAAATATAATCTGTCTCTCTCACTCTCACTCTCACTCTTACCATAACCTCTCTAACAATATTTTCCTTCTTTACTTTTAAATTTTTTTTTACAGTTTTCCTTTTTTTACAAATTGTAATAATAAATTTTATATGGTTGTACTCTTCTGTTGCATGGTTTATTTCGCTTTGTTTGTTGGCTACAACATAAAGACCACTTGCAACTAGTTTGTGCTCGAACGTTAAATCGCGCGCATCTAAGCAAGAGTAGGCACGGCACGCAAAAAACAAGTTTGAGTTTTCAATAACACAACAAGAAATTCGAGTAATACAATACACACACACATGCACTCGCAATAATAAGCAATTGGACTTACTAAGTGGTGTTTATAAAAAAATCAAATTGGATTTTTAAAGAAGACCAGGCGGGCTTAAAAATACCGGAAGTTAAACTAAAGTGAGCCTAGAAAAAATAAAGAGTTCGAAACGTCTCTAAGACGACAATTTGACTAAATGTGAAAAGTTTCTATAGCATTAAAACCCGTCGGTACTTCTTTGTTTGAAATAAAAAAAAAAATAATTTTTATGTAAAAAAACTTAATTTATTAATTAAATCCTTGACCTTGTTATGTGTGAAAAAACAGCCAGGCTTTCAACAAAAATTATAACTAAAATTAAGCAAACTGTTTAACATAAAGTGATGTGTGCACAGCAGAACGTGCTACATATTCATACAGTCATACCTACATACATGTGCACAACCATTAGGATTGACCTTTTAAACGTCAACTGTCAAGTTATTAAAAATCACATTTAAGTTGTCGTCATCTTTGTTGCTTTATTGTGCTCGTCTAAAAGGCAAAAATAAATTAAATATTCTATTTTCTTTTTTTTAACTGCTTATCCGGCATTCTGGCCAAATGTAAAAATATTTATTCTGACAATTTAAGTGAAATTTGTGTTCCACTGAATCAAAATAAAAGTGTCAAAGTTTTTAACCAAAAAAAAAAAAAAATATTCTAAGTAGTTATTGTTCTTTCATATTTCGTAAAATAGAAATAAATAAATAAATAAATAAATAAAATAGAATTGACATTTTAATTCCTCCAACAATATGAACCTTTTAAATAATTAAACATAATTTTAAACCTACTGTGCAAAGAGAAAGTGATAATAAATATGGCATCATATCAAATTGATTGTGGATATCCGACGGCAAATCAGGTAAGTCATTGAAAATAACTACAGTGTGTGCTATTTGAAAAAGGGCACTGTGAAAGAAATTTGAATTTGTAGACTTGGACAATTTTTACAAAGTTGTTCTTGCCCAAAGTTTTGGAGACTTTGCAGCTAAATCTAGCGTTTTTGCAATGCCAATCGTGGGAAAAATGGTCTCTTAGCGGTTAGCGCGAAATTTAGCGATTTTTAAATTGATTTTAAGATATAAAATTTTTGTCAAATATCAAATGCATTTTTTTTTTGTACAGAGTGACAGTTAAAAATTATTTTCGTGACTTTGTGGTTCTTACATCTTTCATGCGAGAACCATGACTTCTCAGCAATAGCACGTTTAGTGCCGTTTTTAAAGTTAAAATAAGATATAAGTTCTAAATAACTAGCTCTGGGTTAAAATTTTATTCACAATAAATCGATTGCTACGATGACTATGTGGTAGGTGACATGGTATTTTTTAACAAAACAAAAATAATCTTATTTTTTCAAAAATATATGGGACGAATTACTGCACCAGGATGAGATGTAAACAAAACAACAACTTTATCTGGATGTGCTCCGGTAGGCAAGTAAGTGTTCTTGTCTTTTAGTTTGCGGGTTGCATTTGTGTTACTTCAGTAAAAGGTATTACTGCTCGTGTAAAATTAAGTTACACTTTTGTAATTAATTGCAACTATAATGTAATAAAAAAGCCTGAGGGCAATAGGTTCTTAAAAACTTTGTGAGGATTTTCGACATTCCAAGTTCTGTATGCTTAAAACGGTTTTTTTTTTACACGACGTGTATTTGTCATATGACTTTTCAGTTTGATAACCGATATGTAATTTCATGTGTATGTCAAAATAGCCATTTTACATACGGGTTTAATTTTTGCTTTCAAACGTTCATGTGTAATTACATGTGACATATCCTACAATATATAATTTTGCCGCCATACAGTTTTTTATTTTCAACCACAGCTGATGCACAAATGCAAACCTTTGGTACCACAAAAAGCATAAAATAACAAAATATCAAGTTGGCATTACAGGATGTCAGATGCTTTGTCAGATCAAATTAGAACACGTTCTAAATGAAAAATGTCATATTTGTACACATGGAAAATACACATGTTATGTTTGAAAGGGTTCACACGACGTGTATAGAATTTAAACATGGAAAAGTGACAAGTCATATGACAAATACACGTCGTGTAAAACCACTTTTACATAACCATTTAGATTGGGCTGTATTAATAAATGTTGAAGACAAAACTATATTAAAAATGACCTAAATTTTCTAAAAATTTTACAAGTTGTTGTTTGAGAAAGGTTTAATTGTCAGAAACGAATAAATCGTTCCTATATATGATCAAAATTACTTTCAAGTTTGCCTAGAATGCGACAAACTGTCGATTATCTCAATAAGTTTCTTTAATTTTTATTAAATTTCCCTTAGTCATTATACAATCGAATAATATCCGTAATTAAATGGCATAACTTACTGAACAGAAATAGCTTTAAAATTTAAATGTACTGGAATCAAAATGTAATTTTTATATTTTTAGCTATTTTTTCACTTCAATTACCGCTAAACAAAAAATTAAGGGGTTTATAGCTTTTTTCAGTACAAATTTAGTGGGAAATCGTAAAAAAAAGTTGGCAACAGTGTTGTCCAACCTTTTAAATTCTATTGTAAAAAATTTCAGCAGTTTTCATTTCTCTAGTCAGCGAATGAATGTAGATTATTCCTATGTTTAAAAAAACAAAAAAAATACGAAATTGGCAGAAAGCTCTTAAAGAAATTTTGAATATTAAGTATTAATTCAATTAAATTAGTCGAACTTTTTATTAACATATAAATGCATTGTTAAAGTTAGGCTTAACCGAAGGTTGGCTAAAGGTAGCAACAAATATTGAAAGAAAACCATCGAACAAGAGGGAAGCTTTAGGTAGTGGTAGACTTCGTTCTCACCAACTGACGGACTGATGATTCAATATAGCTTTTCTCGTATTCCTTTATATGAGTTTGGTTGGTTAAATATATATGATTAATTAAACCCCACAACCAAAGTAGATAGATGCCAAGAATGCTGATGACGGACGTAGCTGTTTAGGAAATGCATTCCATTCTGCCAGTGTCTAATTAAATTTTTCCCATTCATTTTTCTTTACAAAAATCAATTAACAGATGGCATATTCTGTAATTCCCGTAGCTAAATCTATCGCTGAAATTCTAAAAATGTACAAACAAATTATGAGTGTTGTTGTAAGAAAACTCGTAATTTGTTGGTGTGTTTTTAGAATAGATTTAGCTAGGAGAATTACAGAATATGGCACCAGATTTGTATAAAAATACTCTCCAACTACTATTAGAAGTCGGAGAGAATAAAAGAACTTCAGCCTAACTTTAACAATTCATTTAAAGAAATTCACTGACACTTGACCAGTTGTGAAAAAAAAAAAACATGTATGAAGCCAGATCGGCATTGTCAATCAGCATTTTTGGATTAGTGAGGATTTTTTATTAAAAAAAATTTACTTTGGGGATTATATTTTTGGTTGCTAATCAGATTTAAATGTTTGGATTTTTTGATAAAATTAAAATTTTTTAGTGAAATTTTAGTGAAAATGTGATATTTTGGTCAAATTTTAATTGTTTGGTGAAATTAAGATTTTTGGATATCTAGAGTTTTTTTTTTCTGAATTTTCGGTTTTCAATATAACAAAAAATAAACAATCACCAGATAGATATATGCCATTTATGAACCAATGCCATACATGACAGATTGGTGTACTTATTTTTCTGCACAATTTTAGGGCCCTTTATAAAATGGATTTTAAACCGATTACGGACAGACAAATATCGTGGTATACCTTCCGGGAAGGTGCACTACTTTGTTTTGGCGCCATTTTGGCAAACATTAGACTTGACAGTTCATATTCGGCAGTCGTGAAGTAGATACGTGAATAATTTATTATGGAAAAATATTCGATAAACCAACGTGTTTAAATCGCAAAAAAATTTTATCAAAATCAATTCGAAGAAAGAGGGTCTGTAGGTGATAGGCCCAAGCATGGATCAATACGTTCTGCAAGATCGGCTGGAAACATTACTGCTGCTCAAAAAGTTGTTCAAAACAATCCATCAACCTCAATTCGTCGCCGTGCTCAGAAGCTTGGTCTTCAAAGAACAACTTTGTTCACAATTTTGCATTTGTTTTCATTTAAGATTCAGAGATTAAGAGCTTTTCCACAAGACCATTTACGCCGCCATACATATGCCAATTTACAGCTCGCTCATGACAACCCCGATTTTTATGACAAAATCATAGTGAGTGACGAGGCACATTTTCATTTGAATGGATATGTGAATAAACAGAATAGTCAGTTCAGTCACCTTTGCATCCATTAAAAGTGAGAATCTGGTGTGCAATTTGACGGGGAGGAATCATTGGACCTTACTTCTTTGAAAATGAAAACGGCGTAACGGTAACTGTGAATGGGAAGCGATATCGGGATATGATTGAAAACTTTTTAACGCCACAACTGCATGCTTTGGGCTCGATTAACATGTAGTATCAACAAGACGGTGCCACATTGCATTTCATTTAATCAGAAATTATAAACAAACAAAGTAGTATACCTTCCCGCCGGACACCGGGAGAAGAAATCGTAATATATATGTGCATTTAACAGGGTTGGAAATGAATATTGTAGAAATACCTAAGGGATTGACAAAGTTATGTTATGTTAAGAATGACATATATACCGATTCCTATTGTGGCGAAGGGTACAACTTTGACTGGTAAGTATTTGGATAAACGAAAATGGAGACGATGTACTGATAATAATATAAGCACTATGCCTAGATGTGTCGTTCTCACCTTTACTTGAAATGGATTTTGGTTACGATTTTGAGAAGCACCTTACCATTGATTCGAATTCGTCGTCAAAACATAAAAACATATCTACAAATTTGCTGCCACAAATGTTAAAAACAAAAATTTTACCAAATCTAATATTTTTTAAATAAACCATAAGAAAATGTGGTAAACCACTGGTGTGCATTTTCTGATTTCCTAAACTCGCAAGTACAGATACGGAAAAAATACATGCTTTCACAACTTTGACTCACATTCACTACACGTGTTGCTCTGTTTCTATTTCAACTACGAAACGCAATAAAATTTAATTGCTATAAAAAAAAAAAAAAATTATATTTATATTAATAATGTAATAATATATTAATAAATTAAATCATAATTTTATTGTTTAACTAATAGCGTGCTATTAACCCAAATTATAAATTCACTAGCATTGATTATTACGGGGAAGCTAGTTTCTATGGCCATTTCGCTAAGTGCTTAATTTAGCTCATCAGTATGATCATAGCTCATCAGGAAATTACCGACCAGTGTAGAAATAAAGTAAGACAATATAAATGCACTGTTGGTTATTATTGTTTTGTTTAAGCTTTGATACTTTGTGTTAAATTGCTTTGATTTAATTTTTATTAAGTCAAAATAATTTTTAACTTAAAGGTATCTTTGGCATGTCTAAAAAATTGGGTAAAGGTTTTCTGATGAGCTAGAAACTAACTTCCCCGTAGTAATCAATTTCAGTGAACTTATAATTTGTGTTAACTTTGCTTTAAAGTAATAACGTCTAGATGAAGTGTAATTTAAGACTTTACGGGCAAAGATCTTTAAATATTTTTTTTTATTTTTTTTTTATAATATGTGACCCGGCCTATGAAAAGGTGGGTTATGACTCAAAAAAAATGTTCCACTTTTGTTGTTGTTGTTGTTGCATTGTTTATCTTTAACAGCTAATTTTTCGAAATTTTGTTTTGAGTCATAAGCCACCTTTTCCCTTTTCATAGACCGGGTCACATATAAAGTCTGGTAAAAGGTCAAACTTTAGACTTTTAAGGAATTTGTACCAGAGCCACTTTGTCTGCAGCTTCTTCCTAAGTTGTTTTCTTTTTTTTTGTCCTGTTGAAATAATTATTTGTAGGTGCAGTGTTACCACTTTCTGTATAATACTACAAAAACTAAAATATTTATAGAATTATACGTAATTATTATTCGATTTATGTACTATTTTCAAACTGTTGAAAATTAAAAACGTTTCATAAAGTTTTGTTTGACAGCTTTATTTTAAAATATGCTTCAATAATGAACAGTTTTAAGATATTATTTAAAATTAGAAGACCCTCCCAAGTTGAATGAATCAATGCTTTTATATTTATAAGTTCTTTCATATTCTCTTTGGTATTTTAAGTAAATTTAATTTATTTTTTTATTTCAATCCCCAATTTTGCATAAATCAAAAGAGAGAAAAAAATTCTTATAAAAATTATCATTTTTTTATCTAAATTTAAAACACAGATTTGTGTATAAATATCAATATTATAAAATAAATTTTATTTTAAATAATCATACAAATTAAATTTTTTTGTACAACAAAAATACGTGTGTATCACTCCATGTTGGAATCGTACAATTTTTCAATTGCACCGCCATAATGATAAAATTGTACAAAATTTAATTCAAATGTAGGAAAACTTGTTATTCACAAAAAAAAACAATCAATTAGTTAGAAACGATAACAAGAAACAGAAACAAAACTTAAAACACTACTTCGGTATTGCCGATATATTCGTATCGGCCATATTTCAACTGTCGATAAAACGGTACTTTATATATTCCGAAATATTAAAATATAAACATTGTAACGCTAAAGTCGTGACGGTGGTTGCTATAACATCGAGTTGCAGTTCAAGTTTGTCTTCCAAATAGATTTAGAATGATGAAAGAGGATATATCGTGCTCCGCGATATTTTTATTCGGTATTGCATCGATAAAATCCGTATTGATTCATTTATTTTAATTGCACGAAAACAGCATAATGTGTACCAGTGTACCATCAAAGTTTCGATTGTACAATTGTACTACACATCTCAAAAGTTTTTTGTATTTGTGTTGCTGCACAAAAGAGTATTTCTTGATGATGATTTTAAACTACATACCCGTATATAGTAGATCCATAATTTGCATAATCGTTAAAAAAAACCGGTATTCAATATTGGTTAAGAGTCGCAAGCATGTACTTTTGAAAAGTACATATTTAAAAGTAAAATCATTCTTATGATTTAAATGTCGAGTTATTGGTAAATTTTTTTTAAACAAAGAAATGTGCCAAAATTTAAAACTTGTTATTAAATTTACCTTGTTTATTTTTCTCTAGAGTTTTTATTTATTTATATATTTATTTATTTAATATAATCGAAAAGCCTATCGGCCTAAATGATTATCCAGTTAATTGATGATAAGGTTTTTAATAAGCTATTGTTTCGCTCATCAAAAACCTAACAAGACAAATCCCAGAACAAATTGTCGACTGGTATTATTTAATTTATCATTTTTACGAAAGAAAGCACTTTTAAACCTACTAGTGAAGTGCATCACATAAAAACTACTGAATGGATTTTAACAAAATTGTGTGAGGTACCTTAACCCTTTGACACGGGAATTAATTCTGGCCATTGAAAAATGTTATATAGTTTTAATTGCTTAAAAGGGCTTGAAAAAAACATGTGTAAAAAATTATGTGGACTAATTTTTATTCAAAAGTGGGTTATGGAAATGTACATTTTAAAGTAAAATTCGCTGCAATGTGTAAACCTATTCACTTTATCTTATTTTTTATTGATTTAAAGTTTTTATTGGTTTACATACTTAAAAAAACAAAAAAATCTAACTTTTGTAATGAAAAACACTGAATTAAATATTTTTTTGTTTTTAATTTGCAACTAAATCTTAACACATTATACGCTGCGTCTATAATGACGAGACCAAAATATGCAAAATTGATCTCAAGTTGTTTTCTAATTTTTCTGCCTTTTAAGAATTAAAATAATAACAACACAACAAACAGATAACTGTAAAAAAAAGTTCATTTATACTAAAATACAAATTAGTTTTTGGTTGATAAAAGCAATATACATTAAAATGTACGCCGCCACGCGTCAAAGGGTTAATATCGGTTTTCCTAAAGAAAGTGTAGAAAAAGCAGTGAAAGTACGCCCATTTTTTTTTACCGATTTAAAGGTACTGCATACTTTAAGGCATCTTTTAAAATAATGACAAAATATGAATTAATAGCGGGATATTTCAAACACAGCTAGTAACAATATATGATAGTAATAGTAATAGCAATACTATTGGAAGTTTTACAATAAAATTAATTTGTTCTAAAACGGTCAGACCTAAGTAAAATAAAAATAAAAAATGAGAAAAACTAAGAAAAACGAACTCAATGTTAATACCAAACAACAACCTCCCCCGAAAAGGGCACCACGCCTTCTCCCTGAGGTCCGTAGAACCATCCTGCAATCCATATTGCATTTGGTTCTATTAGCCACCTCTATTTATTGCTTTCTATAATCGATTTTAACAAAGAACTCAATATTGCCATTTAAATTAAATATTCGTGCTTTTTATATTTGAAAAGTTCATTGCGAAAAATTTTAAAATTTTAAAATTTTTAATCAGACCTTAAACTTTTCAAAACAATAAATTTTCTACAAGTATGTAACAAACCATGATATAATTTATTTCAATAATGAAAGAATTACACAGTGCAACACAAAAAAAAAATAACCATATACGGACACCACTACGTGATAAAAGACCAAAAAAAAAAGACCCCTGTCTCCCAGTTTTGCCCAAAGTCCTCCATGTTTTTTTTATGGGCCCTCAAAGATGTGGGGCCTCGATGTCATTTTTGCAAAAAAAATATAATTTACTCAAGCTCATATTTTGCAAACCGTTTGCAACTTTGATATACTCTCTGAGGCAAAGTTGTAGCTCTTGTCATAAAGAACAAAAATTGTTAACATATAAAATATGAGCTTGAGTAAATTATCATTTTTTTGCAAAAATGAATTCGAGGCCCCACATCTTTGAGGGCCCATAAAAAAAAACCTGGAGGACTTTGGGCAAAACTAGGAGACAGGGGTCTTTTTTTTTTGGTCTTTTATCACGTAGTGGTATCCGTATATGGTTATTTTGCCATGACTTAAAAAATTACACAGTGTGTTATGGATGTATAATAAACAGTAAATAATATTTTTTAAAGAGATGATTTCCATATTAGAAAAAATTGCATTAAAAAGGTGGCAGCAAATTAAGCAACTTAAAAAATTGCAGAACTAGTTGCTCAAATCTTTCTTAAGAAATAATATCCATTTTAAAAACTACAAAATTTGGCGTAACACTTTTGATCCATTGCCAAAAATGGTGGGGTAAAACCTCCATTAACTTAATTTGTAAAAATAATGATGTACAAACAAGTTTACACTATATTTTTTAAATGACATTTAACTTCAGTAGTAATAAAGTATTCAGTGGTTATTTAAATGAAAAGAACATCCTTTTTAATGGGGTATTTTAGGGATAATTGATAATTTAGGTTAAAAAACTTAAATTATTATTTTGTTTTGACTTCATCGGGTTCGAGGACTTTCAAAAAGCCCAAAAGAAGTATCTCGATATTGGCAAGACAATATCTACATTCATACATACATACATACATACATACATACATACATACATACATACATACATACATACATACATACATACATACATACATACATACATACATACATACATACATACATACATACATACATACATACATACATACATAAATACATACCTACATGCATACTTACATACATATATACCCTATAAGCAACTCAACTAACTTTTAATGCATTTTAAGCTAACTACTTTGCAACCAGTAGAATTTGATTATTTTTATTAAAAATAACTGAGTTTTTTAACATTGTGATGTCGTAGGGTGAAGTCAGTTGTCTTACTGACTACTCAGAAGTTAGCTTAAAGTTAGTCAATTTGTAGTTAGCTATAAACTAAATATAGATATACATATAGATAGACATACAAAACACCAATTTTTATTATTTTTGTCTGTCTGTTTCTGTATTACAGGTAAACAAACTACTGGTTGGATTTTTACTTTTTTTTTTATCAATAACCTGTCAGAGAGAATTGAGGAAATTTCTGTAGGGCTACCAATTCCCGTAGTACCAGTTCGTCAGACCTGGGACTAGTGCCCCATAAACTGCGGAATCATTGGCTTTATGGTGTTTGAAGTCAACCAGACATTGACGCCCACGAGCGGAGTGATATACATGTTGATATTTTTTTTAGAGTCGTTTTATTTCCAACTGCATGGTAGTTTATATTACTCTTTTTAAGAAAAAAACCCCAAAATCTTAAGCAAATAGATTATTACCAATAAACAACATGGTTTATTCATTGTAGTTTGTGGATGCAAAAACTTATTATATGTAGATTGGCAACACCACTGTGGCAAACTCAAGTGCATGCAAGGTAGTTGCAAGCTTCAGATGTGTAAAATTCGTATTAATATTTTAGATATGAATTAAGTGTCAGCTTGAACAAATTGTATTCCTGTCGTCAACAAAAACTCCAAGGTCCCTTGCCCTTGCTCTGTGCCTGGTGAGCTAAAAAATGCTTTAAGAGAAAACTTTGAGAAACGAAATTCTTGCACGTTTCTAAAAGTTTTAACTTTTAGAAGCCGTCCTTAGTATTGACCACAAGGGCAGCTTTTTATTATATGTTAATGTGTGCTATTTTAGGCGTTGTAGGTTAGATACCCACCAAATACTCTGGACTATTTTATTACTTGATAATATAAGTAAGAATATAATATTTTTTGTAACATTAAATAAATAAAATAAAATATTACTATGTATTTTTTATTAAATAATTCTTGCAAGAAAAAAAAAACGACTTCAAAACCGCATCAATTTTAAACTAAAAATTTAAAAGGTACTAGCATTTAAACCAAATAAGAGCTTAACAAAATGCGCCAAAATTACGTATATTATGTTTTGTTCACCTCTTGTTGAAGCAGACAAAGAACTAAAGACTATGTGAATCTGCCTAAATCAAAACTTGCTGTTTTAGCATAGTAATACACATAATATAAAATTTTCAAGTGCCTATTTATATATCAAAATTAGAGGTATAGTTAACCTATGGCGACACTCTTTAACTTTCGTTTTTTATTGCATACTTACCAATAAACATTTTGTGTACAATAATAATAATAAAACAACATTCATTCTTGTTGGTTAAATCTTTTCTGTCTTTATTTTTTAAAATCAATTAATTACACGGTGCTACAATCCAAAATTTCTGGGAAGTGACACTATTTTTTGTAGGTCTCGTCGAGTATAACAAGAATCGGTTTGTGAAATTTTCCAAACTCCCTCAAAATCTTGAGATATGGTATAAAAACCGGAAGGAAGTAGAAAGTGGGACCCACTTTCTACTTCCTTCTTTTTTGTATCACTGTGTTATATATTTGAATTTTAAATTCCAGTCAAAGTGCTGACATTACCTTAAATTATAAAAAGTTATCCATACATAAAATTCAATTAGAATATGATATTAAGTAAAAAATACTCTAGACATAAATTGATATTTAAAGAATGTATGACAAACTTTAGGTTCAATGAAATCCGTACAAGTAATTCCACTATTTACCACAGTACATACCAAGTAATTTTTGTTAGAGGACATAGTAATAAAAATTTGGCGAATATATCATTTATCTTTATATTACGGCTCGAAAGAAAAGACCGTATACATAAAATTACATCATCGATGGGAAAATCCTTTTATTTGTAATTTCAATTATTTATACTTGTTGTAGCGGACAGTTTAATGTGCTTCCATATATGTAAGTCAAATGATATTATAAAGGGTGTTTTTTATAGAACTTTATGTTGGCATTACTTTTCAAGATGGCGACCAATTTAACAGCTGTCAGGTGATTTATTCTCAGTTTGGTTTGGAAATTCTTCATGAATAGACTGACGCCTGAACAACGATTGCAAATTGTGCAATTTTGGGCCCAAAACGAGATTACCGTCGTTCCAGATTTTCATAAGCGAATTTTGTTTAGCGATGAAGCGCCCTTCTGGCTACGTCAACAAACAAAACTGCCGCATTTGGAGTGAAGGTAATACTCAAGTGTATGTCGAGACACCGTTATATCCAGAAAAACTGACAGTTTGGTGAACTTTATGGGCTGGTGGAATCATTGGTCCGTACTTTTTAAAAAACGATGGCGGCCAGAACGTTATAGTCAATGGTGATCGGTATAGAGCCATGATGACTAACTTTTTCATTCCTGAATTGAATAACCATGTTGTCCAGGAGATGTGGTTTCAACAAGACGGCGCAACATGTCACACAGCTCATGCCACAATAGATTTATTAAAAGATTTATTGGTGACCGCCTAATTTAACGTTTTGGACCTGTGAATTGGCCTTCAAGATCTTGTGATTTAACACCGCTAGACTACTTTCTGTGGGGCTATGTAAAGTCATTGGTCTATGCGGATAAGCCACAAAGGCTTGACCATTTGTATATCGGCAATAACATTTGCCGTGTTATTGCCGATATACGGCCACAATGTTGGAAAAAGTCATCGAAAATTGGACGTCCAGATTGGACTACATCCGCGCCAGCCGTGGCGGTCATATACCAGAAATCATATTTAAAATTTCATGCCACAAGATTATCTTTCGAATAAATGAAATGCATGTCAATCGAACAATCCATCGTTGTTTTATTGCAACTTAAAGTTCTATACCTCTATAAGAAACACCCTTTATATTGGGCACCCTTTAATTTCTAATTTTAAATTGAACACTTGTTATTGTATACTTAAACTTACGGTTCAAAAGGTTGGTCATATACATCAAATTGCATCAACTATTCGGACACCCTTTAATTTATAATTTAAAATATTTATACTGTTGTTATACCGGGCATATTAGTGTACATTCTGTTAATTTCTAAGTGTTTGTTTGTAACTGTTCCAAAAATAGGGTCGAATAGGTTGAAGCACATCAATTATGGGGATACCCTTTAATTTCCGAATTCAAATTTTATTATACCGGACATAGAGTAGACATTATAACGGTTATTTATAACGGTTACAATAACAAATTATAACAACTATTGGGACACCCTTTAATTTCTAATTTTAAATATTATATACTTGTTATTATAACAGACATAATAATGGACATTCTGTCCAATTTTCAAGTGCATGTCTATATCGGTTCAACAGATAGCGACATATGGATCAAATGAAGTCACCTATGGGGACACCTTTTAATTTTAAAGTTTAGATTTTTATTACTTTTTGTTATTGGGAGCTACAGTGATATACAGATTATTTTTTAAATTTTAAAGTGGTGCCCTTTACGGTTCATAATACGCATTAATAATATGTATACACCCTTTAATTTTGGATTAATAATCTCCTTGATTGATAAGCTCCTCCTTTTGAATTCGGACAAATAGGATTTTTTCCTGTATTTATGTTTACAAATTTTTGGGAAGGAAACACGCTTGACAAAAATATCGATACATCAAATTGTCGAAATTTTTACCCGATATATATCGATACTGATTAAACATATATCCAACTATAAATGTCACTTCCCATAAAAATGTGTAACGTACATTTGTTGCACTCACAAATTTATCAACTACGTGGGACTAACTTTACTCTTCGCAAAAAACTTTAACATGAAATCAATTAAATATGTTAGAATTTAATATGTCAGATGTGACATTATGCACTGTACCAATACTTATGAGTATAATATGCAATCTTCTTCATTGAGTTGAATTTCTCGCACGGTATAAAGTCCATGATGCATCGGTATGCCCCAGTAAAACATGCTGTTGCAGCCGAAGAGAAACTCAAGTGCTGCCATCGTTTTAAGAATAAATAACTAAATAAACATTTAATACACAACAATGACTGAAAAAAATATTGTGGTGACCAATTCATTAAATATTTTTCCAACTTCTTTGTCAACAACTCATCACAAAAATGACGATGACAACAGTATTGTCGTCACTGTCTTTTAGATTTCTTACTGAAGTGTCTTTTTTGCTTCCTTTATTGCAATTTGATTTGCTTCTTTAGTTTTTTTCCTTCATTTGCTTGTGTTTTTGCAGAAAGATTTTTACTCATATATCATCACTATAATGATGATCTGTCATAATTCCATCATGCATATTTTGACAGGCACACGAATTGAATAACAAATAGTTTCGTAAGAGAATGATTTTCAAAGGAGTTGCAGTAAAAACGGTAGAAGCAGAAATACCTATAAAGTCAAAGAAGTTGCACGAAAAAGATCGCGTATATATTTACATGTGTGTGTGTGTGCTTAAATTTGTTGATATGTACGATTAACTGACTGATTGTTTGCTGAGAGTGGGCATCATTGGACAACAAAATATACTTAAAAGTCCGAGTGTGCTGTTGATCTGTTTCCTGTTGCATTAAAATAAACTTTATGAGTGTGGAGAATTACGTGAAACACTTGTAAGTGACGGTGATGGCAGGAATGGTGCTGTTGGTTTGGTGCTGGTAGTGGTGGTGGCTCTTTAGGAAAAATGCCAACTATGAGAGTGAGAATACGATCGATTTATATCACACGAATGCATGGCATTAAAGAAAGAAATTGAAAAATAAAAAATAAAAAATAAACGCAAAAAATATATTTATTCATGTTCATATACTACCAAAGTATTCGCAGCGAAGAGTTCAAATGAAAAGGAGGGAATCACGTCTCATTGCTTTGTAGCATGTGATGGGAATTTACATTGACATTTTTCAAATGCATAACGAGAAATAAAATAAAATAAAATAAAGTTCTCTGTTTATTTCACCTTTGGTTGTTGTTTCTACTTTATTTTGTTGTAGTCGCTGCCTTAAACTCGTCCTCTTTTCTACCAATTTAGGCAACTTGTGTTTGTTTTATGACCATTTTTTTGTTGTTGTTTATATGCTTTTGCCATTTCAATAGACTCTTGTGTGTCCAATGATCATTTTTATTAAATCAATGAGTTTTGGTTATTATTGAGTTCCAATCTATATGATGTTAGACGATTTCATTTATTTGTCATACATTTATGAATTTATTCATACTCGAATCTTCATACATATATTTGTGTATGTTCCGCTACCCAGTGAACATCAAAAGCAAACAGTTTGTTAACGTAAGGGTTACGTAAACATGTCGTACGGCAATTTGATAATTCCATGACTTTGTGTTTTCACCGAAATGCAACTCTGCTCCCGTTAACCTTAGTATAGTAGAGTACTGGACTACTGTCGAAATTTTGTTTAATTTTTTTTTTCACAGGCATTAAAAGCAGACAAACTCGTTAATGAAAGCAATTAATTTTATGTGCCGATTACACATGATTTTTCAAATAAAAAGCCATCACTGAAACCAAAGAGAGGCTTCATAAATACTATGAAGGTTTTGCACCATCAGATTTTCTTATTAAAACTGAGTGACTGGGTTCTGTCGTAGTCGTGCAATTAAAAATGTACGTTCAGGTCGTGCGAAAAATGTATTCACGACAGAAATAGTCGTCATGTCTAGTCGATTAAATGGACTAGTCGATTTAATGATATTGGACGATCGTAGAATACAAGTGTATGAGGTGGCTGATGCAGTAGGCATTACTACCAAACTGGTATATTACATTTTGCATGAATATGTTAATATGAAAAAGCTATCCGCTGTCAATACGTACTTGCTACCACATCCAACCAACATACTTTATAGATTTTGCCCTCTGGAAATTTGATTTCATGTTTTCAAATTTGAAAAATGGATGGGTTGTTATGTACAAATTTGGGTCCATCGAAGAGATTATCATACTGACAAACGCTTATTTTGAAAATTTATGTCTACACATTGATCCCATTTTAAAAACAGTTCAAAATTTAAAAAAAATTAAAGGGTGTCCTCATACAACTTATGTACATGATTTTTACTTGTATTTTGAATCGTTAAGGGTACGAATTTAAAATTTAACAAAAGTATGTAGCACTTTAGCTCTCGATAACAAAAAGTTATTAAATAATAAACTTAAAAATTAAAGGGTGTCCCCATAGGTGACGTAATTTGACATATATGACCCTATCTTTTAAACCTTTATGGACAAACACTCGAAAATTATAATTACAAGTCTGTTATAATAACAAGTAATAATATTTGATATTATAAATTAAAGGGTGTCACAATAGTTGATGTAATTTAATGTAAATGGCGTAAATCTACAACCGTTGTAGATAGACAGTTGAAATTTGTAAAGCAACTCTATTACCAAGCCCTCTATAACAAAAAATGTAAAATTTGAATTTGGAAATTAAAGGGTGATCCCATATTGATGTCATTTGGCCTATATAAACGTGAAAATTACACAGAATGTTTATTACTATGGGCGTTATAATAACAAGCATAAATTAGAAATTAAAGGGTCTTTCCATAGTTTATGTATATGACTAAACTTTTCAACCGTCAGAGTCAGACAGTTGTAATTTACAAAGAGTATCTATTGATAAGTCCTCTATCACATATAATATATGTATTAAATTTTAAATTGGAAATTAAAGGGTGTCCTAATAGGTGATGTTAAATGATATCATTATATTTTGAACCGTTATCGACAGTATATGGTATTATCTTTTGAATCGTTATAGACCGACACTTGATATTTACATTTTATTACAAGTATATAGTACCATAGATTGCACCTTTAGTTAATCAAATTTAATATATATGACTATATCTTTTATGTATGTATATGGCCTTATTTTTTGAATCGTTAGCGACAGACAATGATATTTACACACAATGTGTATTACTCTGTTCACTATCATAATAATAAATATTTAAAATCAGAAATTAAAAGTTGTTGTCATAGGCGATGTTATCTGCGCTATAATAAGTAAATAATTAAAATTGTAAATTAAAGGGTGTCACGGTAGGTGATGTAATATTATGTATATGGTCTTTTCCTTCCAACCGTAACATACATTTAATTGATATTTACGCAGAATGTATATTACTATGTCCTCTAAAAAAGGATTAAATTTAAAAGGTATCCCTATAGTTCATTATATTTCAAGCCTTATTTCAGGCCTTATCAATTCGACCGTTATAGGTAGACCCTTGAAGTTCTTAAAGATGTAATTCGATTTATATGACTTTATTTTTTGAACCGTTTAGACAGTGTTTATTGATATAGTTCTCAATAACGAGAAGTATAAAAATAAGAGTTAAAAGGTGTATCCAAAGCTAACTTAAATTGACATATATGACCTTATCTTTTAAGCCATTATATATGTTTGTATATACACACCCGAAATTTACATATAAAAAAAAAAAATTTAAAATAATAAATTATAGGGTGTCAAGTATGTGATATTATCTGAGGTATATAAAGTTAAGGCTTAATTTAAATTATAATACCTTATCTACTGATATACATATGTACAGATATGCACTTGAAAATTACATAGAATGGATATGCTAATTAAATGGTGTCCCAGTAATAGACAGAAGCTTGAAATTTACATATTCTTGACTTCTATGTCTGCTGCAATACAAATTTTGGCGTATAGTTAATTCCATGTCAAATCAACAAGGCACTCAAAATTACTACTTCAGATTTCATTGAAACTTTTTTCTTTTATATACCATAACTTCTTGAATACAAATATTATTAAAAAATATTTATCTCTTACAGTTTTTTTTGCTATAACCTTTTCAAAAATAACGCTTTTATCATATGATCTTTTTTTTTTTTTGAGTGGTATAAAAAAAAAGAAACTAAGTTAACGGTAATATTAATAAGCTATAAGCCCCTTATCTCCTTAGTTATAATCACAATTTCAATAAAATTCTATTTTGATATAAAATAAACAAAAACCTCCCCTTCCCCCAATAAATAAATTGCATTTTTATTATAAAACGTTATGGGTAATTTGCATAATATTAAATAATTAATATTTAAATTCCCAAAAATTTTATTAATAAAAACAGTATTGCTGTACAATGCTATCGCACAAATATACCTTTTGAAAGTGGAATAAGTCAGTTCTTATTGAAATTATTACTGATTATTGCTACTTCAGATTTGCATTGCATTTTGTAAGAAAAAAATCAAACGACAATTGTTGTAATTGTTAAAAAATCTAACGTAACATATCATTTCGTTTTTCACACTATCACACTTTAAATAAAATGAAAATCAAGCAAAGGAACAAGCCGAGACGAAGCATTGAACAGAGGCGGTTGAGCTATTCTAGGTAGTATGGGAGGAAATGCTCCATTTAGAATTTTTTTTTTTTTTTTTGGAAAGAAGGAAATAATATGTTAACACTTTATAAAACTTTAAGGACCACAACAAGAAAGAAATATAACGATTTAATAAGTTTATTGCCATACTAGCTGTGCTTCAGTTATTTTCTTTATATAAAGGTAACCATTCCTGAATAAAATTCTAAAATTTATATTAAATTCTAAAATTATTGTAGAGTTATGTTAACAATATTAAAAATATCCTGCTTTCAAAAATAATAGGTACAGCGTAGTTTGCAGTACCTTAAATCGGTAAAATAGCGTGCTTTGACTACATACTTTTTCTTGGAAATGAGACATTTTTGCGGAAAATGGTATCCTATATTTGAACTAAGATATTAAGCTACCTCCTCACACAATTTTATCAAAATTCATCTAGTAGTTTTTACGTGATGCGAACACAGGCAGACAGACAAAAATCCTAAAAGTTTCTGTTTTGTTTCTATTACTAACGAATTAATAACGAATTAATTTTCATTTCTAAATCTATACATATAATAAAATAGTAACTCATTTCTGTCTGTCTGCCTGTCTGTCTGTTTTTATTTGGATTCGCAACACTTAAAAACTACTGGATGGACTTTAACAAAATTTTTCGAGGAGGTACGAGGTCCTGATTCCAATATAAGATACTTTTTTTTCCGAAAAAATATGTTATTTCCAAGAGAAAGTGGAGGAAAAGCAGTGAAAAACGCAATTTCCGGTTTAAGGGTACTGAAATTTTCGGTTTAAAACTGGATTATTTTCAACACGGTTAGTTTTCAACACACGCCCTAGGAAGTTGAGTAATAGCTTATACGCTTTAATTTGAAATCAATCATGAAAAAACAACAAATTTTTTTCTTATATTTTAAGAAAAGTTCAATTAAAATCTTTGAGATAGTATTGACATATGTTTTCAAATGTGGCTAAGTGAGTACAGCATAACAATTTTAGAGTGGGACCATGATGGGATCAGAAGTCGTTTTTTTTCCAAGAATTATTTTTTAGCAGGTTATTAAATTGTTTATTGGGTATTGAGATTTCCTCGTCAATATTTAATATTGTCACACACAAGTTCATCTAACGTGTATGAGTGTGTGTAATGTACGTTAGATGAATTGTTTTTTGTCACTTGTTATTTTAATATGCTGGCTTCTAAGTCATATTTGCTTAAATTTTTTTTTAACTTTATTCATACTCGTATGAAAATATTTTTTATTTCGGTTGCAACAGCAGCAGCCAGCAACTAACGTTTCATTTTTCAATAAATTATTAAAGACAACAATTGTTGTTGGTTTGTTTCTGCTTTTATTTATTTATTTATTTTTTTTTCTGTAGTTTTAGTCGCTTTTAAAACATCGTAAATCATTCATACATTCATTCATCGAAAAAGCATTGAAAGAAAAAGATTATTTATTGTCGTTATCGCAACATCGGACATGATGCACTCGACGACATTTTTGTTGAAGTTGATCAATGTTGCATTGAATGTATTGTGGATATTGCTTTTCTTTTTTTATTTTTTGTTGCATTGCTGTGTAGTAGTACACTAGTTGTAGTTGTTGTTATTATTGCTGCTGTTATGAGAATGATGTTAAATGTCGATTCTCTTAAGACCAATAATATGCCTCAATGATGGTGACGATGCTGCTGTTGTATCAACATTTAAGGATGATGATACTTTGGTTATCCCAACCATGATAACGACTGTGGATTGTGAATGCTGATGATGATGATGACAACAATGACAATGATGATTCTAAAACTGATTAACAATTTTTTTTTCTTTTTCGTTTGCATTGCATTTGTAAGATACACCGCTGCAATGAAAGAGAGCGTTATGCTTGATAAAGTGGTGTTGATGTTGATGTTTATGGATGATGGATATTTGCAATGAAAAGATTTTAACACTAAAATAATTAGTTTGGTAATTAATTGTCATTTAAACTGGCAAAAAATAAATTAAAACAATTAACTTAGAAAAGGATCTACAAGTACAAACATCGTTTATAATTACTTCGACTTAAATGGTGGCGATTTTTATAGTATTTTTCATTATGTGATTTATGAAAATATTATTTTAAATGTAAGAAATAGAGTTTCTAAGACAAATTTGTTCAATCAACACTTATAAGGATTTGATAAAAACGTGCTCTTTACAATTTCATACTAACTGCTTTCAATTTTGTGTTCAACTAATTGTTGCATATACCAATATGTAACATTTCTCTGCTACACAATTATTTTCCCACACACATTCCTCTTTGTTTTAGTTCGGATTTATAAAAATCACTGGTAAAATGTAATTTAATCTCTCTTACTACAATTAGCAAATGGATGTTTAAGAAATAGCGAGTTTTATTTAAACTTGATACTGTGCATGTATGTGTTTAATACCATTTTCGGATTATGGCATCTTTTTGCGTCATTGTTTTGAATGGCTTTGTTTGTATTGCGTTAATCCGTTAGAGTAACAATAATATTTTTCAATTCTAAAGTATAAAAAATTCTTTAATTTTAATATACCTTTCATAGTAATCCAGAATGAAGGTAAATTATGACTCAAGATGAATTTCCACAAGTAGAATTTGGAAAATAAGCGCTTGAGAAAAAAAAAACTTCGTGCTTTATAGAACTTTCTGGTGTGCAAAATAAACCCTTAGGAAATTTTACAAAAAAATAAGAAAAGCCTGAGTCAATATGTCATTAAAACAATTTAGAGTGCTAAATTCGGCGGTGCGAATCTTATGTACCCTTCACCATAGTGATTACATTTATGCATATTATATGTATATATAAATGGACGTAGTGATAGCGCACTATCAACTGATGGTCCTACACTGAAACCACCACCCCGGAACCTTTCTGTCAGTATCGCGGGATCGGGTTCATGCAGCTGCACATCTTTTCCTCATACCTACTCCCCATTCCTGCTCTTACCTCACCAGGGCCAATAGTAGTTTCAAGAAAACAATCATAAAATGCGTTCAAGGTAGTCCAACTTGCAAGTGAAGCTACCAATCAAAAACGTGTCCAGAATTTTCCATCGAATCAGTGCATTGTAGAGAGTACTGTGAGATATATAACCTATATATATTTACATGTATCTAAAAATGGACTTGTTATAACGCACTATCAATTATTGGTCCCACACTGCAACCACCACCCCGCAATCTTTTTGTCATTACTTCGGGATGGGGATCATGTAACTGCACACATTTCTCCCATACACACTCTAACCTCGTCAGGTCCCAACGAAGTTTCAAAAAAACAATTCTAAAGAGCATTGATTATACTCTCAACTTGAGAGTGAAGCTACCAATCAAAAACCATGGTGCACTTTCTACAGTTTGTAGTCGATATCCTGATATTGTATATCTGTTTAATGCTTCTAGGTGAATTGGGTTTAAAACAGATATCTCATCTAATTAAAAATCAAACGCGTTTAAAAACAAATGTTACTCTATATATGTATGTATATATATATATATATATATATATATATATATATATATATATATATATATATATATATATATAAATAGTTGCATTGTGTTAGAAATTGATTTTCTCTGGAATGCGTGAACCGATTTTGTTTCTGCAAAGTTTATATGAAAGGTGACGTCAATACCAAGGTTTTTATGTACAAGCGGTCTCTGTATGTGTATTGGTTCATGAGTTATAGCCAGAATAGTTGGCGTGGTACCGCCCATACAAAGTAAAAAATTATTATCGTGTTCCTGGCGAGCTGCAACAGATAGCGCCTTGAAACTTTGCAAGAGTAACCTTTGTGCTAAGGCGCATAGTCTGACAAAATACAGAATGATTTGGGACAGTAGGCGTGGTACATCCCATACAAAGTGAAAAATTATTATTGTGTATATAGAGAACTATAATAGGTATGGTCTTCAAAGTGGGTACAAGTAAACCCCATACCCATGCGTATACTTTAGAAAAACATAGGCTGAATTGGGAGAGTGAGCGTGGTACCCACCATACAAAGTAAAAAATTATTATCCTGTATCTAGAGAACTGCAATAGGTAGCGCCTTGGAATTTTGCAGCATTAATTCCCATATTAAGATACATGGTGTAGAGAAACACAGACTGAATTTGAATGGAGGGCGTGGTACCTCCTACAAAAAGTGAAAAATTATTATCGCGTACCTAGAGAACTACTTTAGGTATAGTTTTGAAACTTTGCACAAGTAACCCTCATACTAATGTGTATAGTCTGGCAAAATACAGACTGGATAAGAATGCTGGGAGTGGCACATCCCATTAAGCAAAAAAATACGTTGGATGCAAACATTTTTGACTTGAGAATAGCGTGCGTTTTGCGTTAAAATGTGGTCATACTTTTCTTCCAAGTGTTTATTTTGTTTTTTGTGGATGGGTGTAAGGAAGAGCACCGGGGATAGCTAGTATGTAATAAAAATATGTTATGTTATACTCATCATTTTCATAGAAAAATAGATATTTCAAAAATCGCTTGTAAAAATTTTGCAAAAATTTTTTTCGAATATTTTTTTCAAAATTTCAAAATTGTTTTAGAATTTTTTTTCGAAAATTTTTCTGTACAAATATGTTTTTAAACATGTTTTTTAAATTTTTTAAAATTTTTTTTGAAATATTTAAAAAAATTTCTTTTAAAAACTTAAACTATAAAAACTATATTCGGCGGTACGAATCTTATGTACCCTTCACTATAGTCATTACATTTATGCATACAAATTATGTATGGATATTATATGTGTATATAAATGGACGTAGTGATAGCGCACTATCAACTGATGGTCCTAAACTGCAGCTGCACATCTTTTCCTCATACCTACTCCCCACTCCTGCTCTTACCTCACCAGGGCCAATAGTAGTTTCAAGAAAACAATCATAAAATGCGTTCAAGGTACTCTCAACTTGAAAGTGAAGCTACCAATCAAAAACCATGGTGCACTCTCTACAGTTTGTAGTCGATATACTGATGTTGTATATCTGTTTAATGCATCTAGGTAAATTGGTTTTAAAACAGATATCTCATCTAATTAAGAATCAAACGCACTTAAAAACAAATGTTGCTCTATATATACAATGAAATTTATAATCAAGCTTAAGTTCGTTTTTTATTCTCTCTAACAAAGAATTAATTAAATTACAAATTAGGTGATAATATTAAAGAAAAATTGGGAAAATTTAATTTTTAGACACCAGCACGAGTGGAATGCACATTTTCTAGACAGCCACGTCCGTCATCAGCACTACTTGTATGTAGTTTTTTTTTTTTTTAAATACTTCGAAAATCGTTTGTAAAATGTTGCAAAAATTTTTTTCGAAAATTATTTTCAAAAATTGTTTTTGAATTTTTTTTCGAAAATTTTTCGGTACAAATATCTTTTTGAACATATTTTTTAAATTTTTTAAACATTTTTTTTGAAATATTTAAAAAAAATTTTTTTTAAAAACTTTTTTTTAATTTTTTTTTAATGGTCGCGGTCAAACAAAGAAAATAAAAAGCAAAAGAGAATCATTACAATCGAAAAAAAAAAATTAAAAAAAAAAACTGAAAAATGTAAAAAAAAATAGATAGGTAGGAGTGGTTTTTTACCCGCTGCTTTATCCTACCAGTGCAACTGCTTAGCTTTGATGAGAAAAAAATCTAGCTTCACAGAGCTTGACATTATGCTAGTAAGCCTGTTTAGAAAATAAAGGTTATTAAAGGATATTTAGACCCTAAATACTAGCGACCAAGCTGCTCTTAGTCATTCATTCTTTGGGGATTGCATGGTAAGAACAACCATGGTAAAAAACAAGTACCAAACAGTCATGTCAAATAAACATTATTGGATTTAATACAAAAAATAAACACACTTTTTCCACTTAAACAAACAATTCATTGGGTTATTTATAAAATTTATAAAATAATGCTGTATGTTAATTTGTAGACAAAAATTAATTGTTGAAGTATTGTAACCGACAACTTGTTGTTACAAGTTTCCTCATCACTTTTTATACACAACAATAACAACAACAAAAAAAAGAGAAAACTTAAAGCCCTCGTAACATAAGTAACTTGCTTCATATTATATAATTTGTTCCGAAAGCGAATTAATGCCAAAGTGACTTGCTTCACCTTTGGTCTTATGAAACAATAAAGTGAAAATGAATAAAAGAATAAAGAAATGTGTCTTCGCGTCCTTAAACATTAAATACTTTACAAGGCCATTTGTCATGGAGTCATTCATTCATAGTGTTGGAGTGATAAAAATGTTTTTGTATGTAACTTTAACTGAATACATAATAATTCTGACGATTACACTCGTCAGTTACACTCTTACATACCAAAGAAACATACTGACTTGCAACAGCAACTTCACACCACACCACACATTCGAACTTATAAAAGTATACGACTGCACGTAATTTAAAAAAAAAAAAAAATATTAATAAAAAAATTATATTGTTTATTTTGCTTCTATAATTTTTGTGGCTAAATTAAAATAATTTATATATAAGAATGTATGTATCTTTATGCATTTTATTTGCTGTAACATGCAACATTGCTGCTAAAGTTGAATAAATAAATTTTAGAAGAGGGGTGCAACATTGAACTATTTTTAAATGAGAACCTTCTCTTTCATGTAGGTTCAGTGTAAACTTGCCAATTAAAAATTCTTGAATCTTTTTTGCTAAAAAAATTATATAAAATTTTTTCGCAACAACAATGTAAACAAAAAATATTATATTGGTTTTGAAAACATTGATTCTGTTGTGCGGTAAATACATCAATATATATGTATGTCTTACAATGTATGCGTACATACATATATTGATGTAGTTCTGATACTCCAAGTTAAATTTTTTAAATTGACTTTAGTTATCGTAATAAACCTTTATTTAAGAACAACCAGTTGTAAAATGAAGTATGGGTATGGTGGCCTTCTCATAGGCCTTTTATACTCCTTCTTTTGAAGACACAAAGCCAGTCTTCAGATTGTCATGGCGAAGAAGGTCTTCCACTCTCACTTCTGCTGGAAAGCGTTCTACAATCTACAAGATTGCCTTCAATTTAAAACGATTATTTTAATTGTTTTTCTAATTTTATTAAATTTTAAATTTATTTTTACTTTTAATTTTAAATTAAAATGGTTAAATTTTTCCTTAATTTTTTGGGAATTGAATCAGCCTCTCAATGGTAATCAGCACTGAATTGGATAAAGGTCAATTAAATAAACTTTTGTTTTTTATATATAAGAAATCTAAAATTCGAATGCATACTATGTAAAATGCAAAAAATTGCTCCCTGAACATAAATATATGGCATATAGGGATCTCAACTATTACGTACAAATTATTATTTTATATTATTTTATAGGCTAATATTTTATATCATTTTATAGGCTAATATTTTCCCTTAAACAAGGTGACCATGCTAAATTATTTCTAAATAACTCTTTAACGGATTGTTCGATTTTAATAATTGAAACACTACAAGATGTGGGATAGAATTACCTTTAAGTCAACTTTACATATTTTTTTTCGTTTTTAATTGCGTGGGAGGTATTCAGGAATTGGTGGCGAAAAAAAAAATATTTATTTTATGAAAAAATTATATTTTTTAACCGACTTCAAAAAAAGAAGGAGGTTATCAATTCGTCTGAATGTTGCTTATTTTATGTTTGTGCCCGCAGAACTCAGTCATTTCTGAACCGATTTTAAAAATTTTTTCTTTATTCAAAAGGAAATGCTTACAGATTGGTTCCATTTTAAAAGAAATTCAGAATTTTGAAAATTAAAGGGTGTCCCCATACAACATACGTGTTTTTTACGTGTATTATGAACCGTATAGGGCACCCATTTAAAATTTTAAAAAACTGCATATCACTATAGGTACCAATAACAGAAATGAATAAAAAAATAAACTTAAAAATTAAAGGGTGTCCCCATATGTGACGTCAATTTAAATATATGAACCATTTGAACCATTGGACAGAATGTCCAATATTTATAATCAGAAATTAAATATTTATAATTAGAAGTTAAAGGGTGTCCCAATAGTTGATGTAATTTGATGTATATTGCAAAACTTTTGAACCGTAACAGAGAGACGGTTGAAATTTACAAAGAACCTGTATATCTAAGACCTTTATAACATCAAGTATATAATTTAAATTTGGAAACTAAAGGGTGTCCCCATAATTGATAAAATTGTACCTATCTAGCCCTATCTTTTGAAGCGTTATAGACAACAAATACTTGAAAATTAGACAGAATCTCCACTACTATGTCCCGTATAATAACATTTATAAATATTTAAAGTTATAAAGGGTGTCTCAATAGTTGATGTAAAGTGATGCATATGGCCAAACTTTTGAACCGTTTTAGACAGAAATTTGAAATTTACAAAGAATGTGTCCTTTAAAATAAGTGTTTAATTGTTTAACCTATATGGCCATATCTTTGAAACCGTTACTTTTTATTGCTGTGTCAGTAATAATTTGTGTAAAAAAATATAGGGCGTCCTCATATCTGAGGTATTTTGTCGTATATGGCTTTATCTGCTTAACCGTTATGGATAGACATTCGAATGTACAGAACGTATATTACTATGTCCGTTAGAGCAACAAGTATAAAAGTATTTGATTTGAGTACTATTTCTTACAGATTACTTCTTTTTAAATTTTTAGTTAAGAATTGATGCACATATATTTGTTTTGTAGTCGGTTTTTTTGCAAGAATTATGTTATAATAAAAACCTATTAATTTTTTTGTTTGTTTCATATTTCATTTATTGTATCGTCAATATATTTGAACTAAAATAATTATTCATACTTTAAATCTGAAATTAAAATAAATATACTTTTTAAGTCAAGCCAAAGCTAGACAAAAAAAAAATTATGTCTCATAGTTGCCTATTTAATATTTCAAAATCAGTATTTTATTTAAATGAGAATATCTCAAAAACTAATCGTGGTAGAATCAATCTGTAAACAGATTTGGATCAAATAACAATGTTCAATCTCCCGACTTTTTTTTTACTGCCCATTGTTATCACAATAACCAAATATCCAATATTTTAATATTTTTATTTTATTTAAATATGAATATCTCGAAAACTAGACGTGATATAAAAAATGTATAAACAGATTTGCATTCAGCACACTAAACCATTAAAAACACATAACAAAGTTCTTGCTCACGTCATTAAATAGGTATTTTATGTTCCAATATAAGTATTATATTAAAATAAAAATATCTCGAAAACGACGTGATGGAAAAATCTGCGAACAGATTTGGATTCAGCACATAAAAGTCCATTAAAATCACACAAGGTTCAACCTCCCGACTTTTTTATTTTTTTTGACGGCCAGTATAATAAAAAATAAAACATCACGCTTTCCTTCTATGGGAAGGTCAGTGGGAATGTGTAGTAGATCTTTTATAAGGGAGAGCCAAAGCCTTCTAAGAGGTCTTCTTTAGCAGGCACAGTAAAATAAGGGTTGTAGAGAGTGAAGTTCCAAGCATGTATTATGGAAAGCCCGAAACCAGAAGGCTTTTTTAGTTTTACCACCCACTGGGAAGGTAGTCGTTGTTTTATTAAAATCTGTACCGTTAAATTCAAGTGTAACACTATTGTATGCGTAACGAAATACTTGTCTAAATTAAATATGATCATCATCGTGAAGTAGGACATTTTAAAAACTTCTCCATTTTTGACATAACGGCTTATCTCGAGAAAGATAGCCATTTCAAAACATCTATCTTATAGCCTGAGGACTCTGGCATCACATGTATTTTAGTTGATTACAAAAATCACACCGCAGAAAAATGCCGCTTCCAAAAAGCAGATTCAATTACATTTCAATTACCATTAAAATTACAGGTAATGTGTAATTACATATACTCAATTACACATAACAAGTAATTATAATTTAAAACAGTAACTAAACTCCATTCCAACTACTTGTAATTTGTAATTGAAAATTTTTAACTAAACATTACATGTAATTGTAATTTTCAATTACAAGTAATTGTAATTAGGCAAATTAACAAAATTCTATAAATTATATTTTACATTCCTTAATATTTTCCATTACAAGTAATTATAATTGATTCTTTTCAATTACAATTACATGTAATTATAATATAATAATTGTAATTGAAAATTTCCAATTACAAATTAGAAGTAATTGTAATTTTTCAATTACGAATTATATGGAATGTGTAATTGAAAAAATCTGAATTACAATTACAAATAATTGAATGAAAAATTCCAATTACAATTACATATAATTGCGTAATTGTATGCGTAATTAAATACAAACTGTAATTGACATCCCCCTGTAAAAAAATTAGTTACCATTTATGAGTCATTTAAGAAAAGTTATTTAATAAAAGACATTTAATAAAATCATAACAAATCTGGGAGGTGGGTAAATATTATCCAGGAGTAGCTAAGGCCTTCGGAATGCATCCTTTCACGCTTAGAATTGAGTTCTGGATTAGGAATCATTCTTGTCCTATATCGCGATACTCAAACGTACAGTTGGTAGCTTAGCAATTATATGATTTAAAAGGGTAATTAATCTCGTTAGGACTTCAAGTGGTGAGTAGTTTATAGTTTAGTTAGTGTCAGTTGGCAGAAGATTTCATTTTAGGATGTGCTCCCAAGCTACATTTCTAACACTATAAATGATCCTGTTTCTATTAGCTTCTCTGTGTAATACTAAAAGCAATAAGTTCATAATGTCGCCTTTTTACCAAACAATTTGTTGAGTGTACATATCTTAAGAGGTAAACGGATCGTTTAAAAAAAGCCAGAACCACATGGAAAGTTGTTAGCAATGGCTGTAAATGAAAAGTACTTTTCTGTATTTTATGTTGGTTTTGATGACTTGACGGATTTAGGCAAATGTCTGGCAAGTTTACCCACAAGACAAAAAGGATGTGATAGAAGCTAAAAATGCTTTTCCCTTTTGGGCTTTATATATAACCTGTAATTATAATAATATTGCATTTATGAATTTTTTTTAGATCTTATAGTTTTTTTTATCATTATTTATATGATAATTTTGACGTTGTTGAAGCCGAACGTTTCGGTCAAGCGATAGTGCTATGAGATAGCGGTAAATGGTTTTCTTACCGTAGACTCAATACATTCAAATTCTTTAGTGTAACGAATGCATATGTGTGTGTACGTATTCAAAGTGCAATTGCAGTTTGCTTAACTTGGAATAAAGTGAGCGAGTGTGTAATGAGTTTACATCTGATGTGTTGGCTTGGTCACGCAATGCTTTTAGTTTGTAATTTTGCTTATTACAAAAACTAAAATGCTCCTAAAACAGCAATAACAACTTCAAGAACATTTTTTGTTATTAGTTTAAGTTTAAAGGGTGACAATTGTATTTGTCACGAGAACTTTGTTGGATATGAAAGGCAAAACGAGTTTCTGACTGTAAAATTAACACTTGAATAAATTGCCAAAAGCCATTTAAAAATTTAACTAAACATTTTATTTGATAAAAGATCAAGCATATTTATGTACCGCTAGAGGCCAGCTATGAGCATGAAATTTGATATACAATTTTGACCTATTTTAGATTTTAAAAAAATTAATTTTTTCAAATGCTTTTTTTAATATTAAAAAAATGTGTTTCTAAAATTGCTGTAGACAAATTGCTGTTGGCAATTTTAGAAATATTGAAAATACTCTTGACATTTATAGAAAGATTTTATTAGTTTTAGATACAAATGTAAATATGAACATATACGCAGGGGTAAAAAACAGTCGTGGTATGCTCACAAGTATCATATTATGTTCTTCGTAACAATCTATGGTTGCTGCGAACAAATTATATATGTTTTGAACAGTAATGTAATCACGAAAAATAAGTTTCTGTTAACATTTGATCATTACATGGTTATTGTTCACAAACAGTTCAATCATACTAAAATTTTAAACACAACCAAAATTTTATAACTGCACAGAAACAAATTTTTTCACCAATTAAAGGTTATAATTAGTTTCAGATATAAATTTAATTAATATTTTTATTAATTACATACTTAATTAAGAAAAAAAGTTACTATTTTTATTAAATAAATAATTGCATCAGTTAAAACTTTAATTAAAATTGCGTCTGAAACTAATTATAACCTTTTATTGGTGCACAGATTCTTTTCTGTGTATTTAATAATTCTTGCAAAAAAAAAAAACACTTCAAAACAGATAGAAGGGCATCAATTCTAAACTAAAAATGTAAGAAGTAATCTGTACGAATTAGATTTAAACCAAATAAAAGATGCGCCAAAATTAGAGGGAACAACTAAAGACTATGTGAATATCAAGCCTCTCCCTATTACTGTTCAAAAGTTAAGCTATTTTCACCAGCATCCGTATTTTATGGGGACACTATTCAAACCTCTGTCTATAACTTTTTTAAAAATAAGGTCACATAGATAAAATAACATCACCTATTCGGATACCCCTTAATTTTCAATTTTGAATTAAAGACCTGTTGTTATAGAGGACTTGGCCACAAAGATTCTTTGTAAATTTCAATTATCTGTTTATAACGGTTCAAAAGTTTGGCGATATCTATCAAATTACATGAACTATTGGGACACCCTTTACATTATAATTCCAAATATTTATACTTTTTATTATACCAGAGAAAGTAGTGGACATTCTGGCTAATTTTTAAGTGTTTGTGTTTAACGGTTCAAAAGATAGGGTCATATATATCAAATTACATAATTTATGGGGACACCCTTTGATTTCTAAATTCAAATTGTATACTTGCTATAGTGGACTTTGCAATAAAGGTTCCTTGTAAATTTCAGCTGTCTGTTTATAACAGTTCAAAAGTTTGGCCACATACATAGAATTACATGAACAATTGGGACACCCTTTTATTTTCAAATTCAAATTTTATACCTTTTCTTATAGCTGACTTAGCAATACAGGTGTTTTGTAAATTTCAGCGGTCTGTGTTCAACTGTTCAAAAGTACATCAAATTAATTTGATATTGGAGCACCCTTTAATTTAAAATTTTGCATATTTATACATTTTATTACAACGGTCATAGTAGTCGACATTCTGTCAAATTTTCAAGGTTTTGTCTATAACGGTTTAAAAGGTAGGCCCAAATAGGTCAAATTACGTCACCTATGGGGACACCCTTTAAATTTTAAATTTATTTTTTTTAATACTTTCTGCTGTTGGGTGCTATAGCGGTGCTCAAGTTTTTCAAATTTTAATTTGGTGCCCTTTACGGTTCTTAATACACGTAAAAACATGTATGTTGTATGGGGACACCCTTTAATTTTTAATATAATGAACTGTTTTTAAAACGGGACCAACCTGAATGCATAACCTTTCAAATAAAGAAAAAAAATTTAAAATCAGTTCAGAAATGGCTGAGTTCTGCGGTTACATACATAAAAAAGCAACATTCAGACGAATAGATAACCTCCTTCTTTTTTGAAGTCGGTTAAAAAAAATTAAACACAGTATGTTAAGTTTTTTTTGGAAGTAATCGAAATATGAATAATAATTTGTATTTGATTTAATGCTTTTCTATCAGTTCAGTAATTTTTTGTAAGCTATCTCTTGATTTAAAAGCGGTAGATGTAGAAATATATATTAATATATATTAAAAAGTAATTTGAAAAATAAAAAAATAAAATTAGTGAAAGAAAGTCGTAAATAAAAAATATTAAAACAAAAAAAAAAAAAGTTAAGAAAAATATATCAAAATAAGTTTAAATAAATATGGATTTTTTTTATGTATTTGTAAGTAAACATATGCATTCATACGTTTAAAATAAACTGTGATTTACACTTAAGAAATTGTCAAACAAAAATTTTTTCACCAGCATGTTTTAATCAAACATGATTTACAATCAACCATTCACGTCCTTTTTTTCAAACCTAATTTACGAGGCTATTTTTATATTAGCAAACATGGTGTTATTATTACTATTGTTATTTTGGCATGTTGTTATTATATTATGGTTTCCTCAACCATGGGTTTATATAGGATCCAGCAGAAAAATCTTCCCTATTAGGGAAGCTAATAAAAACAAAATGAAATAAGCTAGGAAGTATTTATTTTTATTAACTAAAAGTACAAAATGTAACGTTTAAGAATATGTAACCATTAGTTTAATTACTTTACTTTTTAAACAATACATCTCCCAAATGGTTTTCCCCAATGTTGACACACTGGTTGAGTTGTTCTTTAAAGTTGTCCATTACTTTACGAGTCATGTCGGGTGAAAAAGCTTGAAAAAAAACCGAGAAAAAAATCACAAGGCGATAGGTCGGGCGAACATGGTGGCCAGCGAGTGTCACCACGCAAAGAGATTACGTGTCCAGGAAACACTTCCTTCACCAATGCTAGTGATTGCCGCGCTGTGTGGGCTGTAGTGCCATTATGTTGACACCACACGTTCTTAATGTCATGAAAAAGCTGCCTTAATTTAGGCTGGTAACTTAAATTCTTTATATGAGTTTTCCAAGTAAGGCGCCGATCATGATGTATACCGAGGTATTTGACTTTTTAAAGCTGTGGTATCATTTGCTTCTTTATGTGATTAGGGCGCATGAGTCCCTTAGCAGTGTAAACGTTAAATGAGTACATTGTTGTTCATTCACCTTTATATTCCATTTCTTCAACCATTTTTTT
This sequence comes from Phasia obesa, assembly GCA_949628195.1. Taxonomy (NCBI): domain Eukaryota; kingdom Metazoa; phylum Arthropoda; class Insecta; order Diptera; family Tachinidae; genus Phasia; species Phasia obesa. The sequence goes on from OX451217.1 coordinate 54,204,329, forward strand.
CAAATTGAGTATGAGGTCTTGTAAATATTGTGATGGTATTTGGACTATGTCATCAGCAAATGTCGATGTGTGAATTCGGCAGTTAGTTGACATTTTTGTAGTATAGAGGAAGGATAGAACGGGTACCATTGTACTACCTTGGGGAACTATGGTTTTTTTTAGTAAAAATTTCCGATCACTTAAATAGTTTTCTAACAGCTTTTAGAAGTTTTCGAAATATGCATTACATTTTCAAACATATTTTTATCTAGCTGTGCCCATCACGTCGTGGCCACGTCCTTATAATATTTTGATCGATTTTTCTTAGTATTTTACATCAATCGTAAGACTCTTACTTTTGTAGTGCTTCAGTTATGTACTTACTTTGTATAAAGGTAATGAGAACATTTATAATTCTAAAATTTATATGGATATAATTCTAAAATTTATAAAAAATTTCGAAAATTCTTCCAAAGCTCTGTAAAATATTATTAATAAAAATATTAAAAAAAATATTTTAGTAATAATGTAATTCCACAAAGTAAAAATAGAATTCGAACACACATATTTTTTAATTGGCGCCTAATGTTGCGCAATAGTGTTTATACCACTTTCAAAAATAAAAGGTTTGCAACCGTGTTTAAAATATCCCAGTTTTAAACCGAAAATTTCAGTACCATTAAACCGGGAATTGCGTTTGTTCACTGCTTTTTATCCACTTTCTCTTGGAAATGAGATATTTTTGCGGAAAAAAGTATCCTATATTGGAATCAGGATGCAAAGGTACCTCTTCACAAAATTTTTTTAAAATCCATCCAGTAGGTTTTACGTGATGTGAACACAAACGGAAAGCAGACAGACAGACAGACCGAAATGAGTTACTATTTTATTATATGTATAGATTAAACATTTATTTTTCGTCCAATTATGTACATCTTGTTTAATAGAATATCGGTTTGAAGCCAAAAAAAAAAAATCAAATAAATCTGTAAGTTTTAAGCGGTCAGCCCAGCCCGATTGCATCGAAACATTGCTCTAGTAGTGGGACGGCGCCATGATGCTTTAAAGTAGTAAACCACAGGTAGTATATGAGAAATTCAAATTACTGCCCATTGCGTATTTTTTGTCCGATTGTAAACATTTTTAATTTCTGGCGGTAGTTGTATTCGAGCTCTACATAACTTAAGATCTGGATTATATTTTATAATTGAGATGACAATGAGGACATTTGAAATGAAAAATTAAACTTCGAATAAAAATTGTTAAAAAATCTTAACGTCGGACCATTAAAAGTTTGAAGTAACAAACTGTTCAATTTCAGGCAGGTGCCTGAAATTGAACTATTACAACAAAAAGGAAACAATTATTGGTGATATAACTCACTATTATTTGGCCAATTAAGCGAAAAAATTAATTTCATTAAGAAGGCAAAGGGAACTTCAAATAATGGATTGATAATAGTGGTGCATCTAAAGCATCATTTATCATGCTTTGATGAAAAGAGTTAAAATTTATAAGACTAAGAATAATTTCTCTCAGGTATGACTTATTACGGGCATTAAATTTATTTAATCATGAACTTAAAAAAGTATTTAAGTTCATGAAAACACCATCTTAAACTCCCCATCAAAATAAAACAATCCGATGTTGTTTTTAAACATTTAGTTAAGCGCCACTTAAAAATTCATTGCCTTGGGTTTTAAAAGTGTTTTGTTTTGTTTCGTATTCCTGTTCTATTTTTATTTTATTACTAGAATCATAACAATTTTTTCTCTATTTATTTTTTCTCTTTTTTTCGTTTATAGCAATTTTCAAGTTCGTTAGTTATTTAAATGAAATGAAGAAATGGTTAAAAGAATTTTGCCAACTTGTTAGGTTCTGCATGGCTACATATTTTTTTGGCTCCCAAAATGATACAAAAAAAAATATACTTAACATTTTTAAGGCCACCTTAGGGCAGCTCTTAAAGTGATGGAAATAAAAAAAAAAAAAAAAGAGAATAGAAAAAGCATCCTTTTTTTCTAAAACATGATTTGGTTAAAAATAAAATGTCTGGCAAAAAGAAAAAATTTAAGTATTTTGGGGTTTTGTTATTCGTCTACCTTTAAGCACGATTTTCTTGTCTTTGTCTAGTTCAAATATAAATAAAAAAAGTTTAAACGACAGAAAAATCAGAGCTTCAAATCTGTTTATTTTGATGAGCCATGAAACATAAAAAAACAATTTCCTTTAGCAAACAAGTAAACAAAAATATAAACCAAAAACAAACTAAAAAAAATATTTAATTCTCCCAACACACTGTAAGGTACTTGAAATTTAAAGGCGCTTAGCTTTATGCAAAGTCTATGGGTATTTTTTCTTTTTCCTGTAAAGTTAAGATTTGTGTTCCTTTTTTGTGTCAACGTTTTGGTCTTTATTTATTTATTTATTTATTTATTTATTTATACACGTATGAACAGTGTGACTACATGAAATAAACGCACTTTCAGCTTGTTTTTGAATATATAAATAATTTTAAGCCAATTATATTAATCCTATAGTTTAGGATAATTATTTAAAGTTTTGTTCTCAAAGAAATTTATTTTATTTTTATTAATTAAATTTATTCTAGCTATCCATAGCATCTATATATATCGCACACTAAATCATCAACAGTTACAACTCAAAATTCACAAATTTTCAGGAGCATAGAAAAAATATATTCACCAATTAAGGTTTTAATTGGTTTCAAATGAAAATTTAATTAAAAAATTAATGGATTCAATTATTTGTTTAATTAGGAATTTTTTTTATTCTGTTTTAAACAAATATATATTACATATATGTACATATATAATTGATGCAAAAATTTTTTATGTGAGAAACTAAAAACTATTTTGAAAAACATGGTTGTAACATAAAAACAGAAATATCGGATTTTTTTTTCATATAAAAAAGACTGTGACACAAATCAGATATTTATGGTCGTTAGAAATTTGACCTGGTTTATGACAAAAAACAATTTGATAAATTTTGAGTTAAGATTGTTGTTGATTTAGTATGCGATGTAATAAATCTGTAATAAAACCTTTTCTATGCAAGAAATGTTTATTGAAAAATTTTTAGTTTTTAGGGCAGATAATAATAAAAGTATTGAGTTTTACGTGAATTTTAATAAAATTTGGTCGGGAGGTACCATAGCACACGGTTCAAATACAGAATATCATTCTGTCTGTCTATCTACTTTTATTTTGCGTTAACTACTGGATGGATTTTAACAAATTTATTTATTAATTTAGTATTCTGATCCCTATAAACGATACTTTCTTTCTGCAAAAATATCTTATTTCCGAGAGAATGTGGAGAAAGCACAGTAAAAGTACGCTTTCCGGTATAAAAGTACTGCTTAGTACGGCACCTTTAATTTTTGAAAGTGGGAGATGGCTCTGTTTAAACTGATTAGTACGGCACCTTTTATATATTATATATGGTATATTTTCAACACAGATGGCGCTGACAAAATATGAATTACTTACTGTCAAATAGCGAATTGAATAAAATTTGTATTTGATTTGTATTTTTAACCGACTTCAAAAAAAGAAGGAGGTTATAAATTCGTCTAAATGTTGCTTTTTTTATGTTTGTGCCTGCAGAACTCAGTCATTTCTGAACCGATTTTAAAAATGTTTTCTTTATTAGAAAGAAAATGTTCCCATTTTAAAAGAAGTTCACAATTTTGAAAATTAAAAGGTGTCCCCATACAACGTGTTTTTTACGTGTATTATGAACCGTAAGGGCACCCTTTTAAAATGAACCGTAACAGAGAGACGGTTATAACATCAAGTATATAATTTAAATTTGGAATCTAAAGGATGTCCCCATAATTGATATACTTTTGTCCTTTTTTGTACATTAAAGGGTGTCCCCTAGTTGATATTGTTTAACCTATATGGCCATATCTTTGGAACCGTTACTTTTTATTACTGTGTCAGTAGGGGTGTCCTCATATCTGACGTAATTTGTCGTATATGGCTTTATCTGCTGAGCCGTTATGGATAGGATGTACAGAACATAATATACGTTGTAAGAGCAACGAGTATAAATTTATTTGATTTTACTACTATCTCTTACAGATTACTTCCTTTTTAACCGACTTCAAAAAAAGAAGCAGGTTATCAATTCGTCTGTGTGTTGCTTTTTTACGTGTATTATGAACTTTATAGGTCACCAATTTAAAATTAAAAAAAAGTGCGTATCACTGTAGCTCCCAATAATAAAAACGTAATAAAAAATAAAATTAAAAATTAAAGGGTGACCCCATAGGTGACTTAATTTCACCTTTATTCTCCTAACTTTTGAACCGTTATAGACAAACACTTGAAAGTTGCACAGAATGGTCGTTACTATGTCTGTTATAATAATTATAAATATTTAAAATTAGAAACTAAAGGGTGTCCCATTAGTTGGTTTATTTTGATATATATATGGCCAAAATTTTGAACCGTTATAGACAGACAGTTGAAATTTACAAAGAACTTGTATTGCTAAGTCCTCTAAAATAACAAGTGTAAAATATGAATTTGGTAATTAAAATAGTTAATGTAAAAGTAATATATATGGCGAAACTTTTCAACTGTTATAGATAGACAGTTGAAATTTACAAAGAACCTATATTGCTTATTCCGCTATTAAAACAAGTATAAAATTTGGATCTATAAATTAAAGGGTGTCGCAATAGTTAATGTAAATGTAATATATATGGCCAAACTTTTCAACTGTTATCGATAGACAGGTGAAATTTACAAAGAACCTATATATTGATTATTCCGCTATTAAAACAAGTATAAAATTTGGATCTATAAATTAAATGGTGTCCCCATTATTGATGTAATTTGACCATTGTGTCCTCATCTTTGGAACCGTTTTGACAAACACTTGAAAAATAGACAGAATGTTCACTACTACGTCTGGTATAATAACAAGAATAAATATTTAAAATTGGTAATTAAAGGGTATCCCAATAGTTGATGTAATTTGATGTATATGGACACATATATTAAAATTTTAATTTAAAGGGTGTCCCAATAGGTGACGGCATTTGATATGTGACCCTATCTTTTAAACAGTTATTGATAAACACTTAACAATTAGACAGAATGTCCGTTACTATGTCTGTTATAATAAGTATAAATATTTAAAATTATAAGTTACAGGGTGTCGCAATAGTTTATGTAATTTTATGTATATGACCAAACTTTTAAACCGTTACAGACAGACAGTTGAAATTTACAATGAACCTGTATTGCTACGACTGCTATAACTAGTATAAAATTTGAATTCGGAAATTACAGGGTGTCGCAATAGTTACCGTCTTATAGGAACATGATTTTAAGTTTGTCTTTTTTGAAGTCGGTTTTTTTTGCAAGAATTATTCATTTTTAGTTTAGAATTGATGCACATATATTTGTTTGGTAATCGGTTTTTGTTTGCAAGAATTATTACTTTGTGTAATTACCTTGTTGCAAAACTTTAAAAATTTTTTGTTTTTCTATAATCGGAACTTTCCCAGTTTGCCTTAGTTGTTGTTACAGAATTTTCTTAAGTAGCTCATATACATACATATGAACACATTTGTAGAAACGTTAGAAAGTGTTAAACAGTGTCAATAATAGTTATTTATACAAAGCTAAATAAAGTGTCTTTAAATTAAAATAATAATTTGCGTGCAGAGTACCAAAATGTTCACCCACCGTTCATTTATGTATGAATGTTTACATTTTATTTTTTGGATGCATCTTCTCATACATGTGTGAGAGACTACAAAATATTTTGTGTTTCTTTTCATTTATGAATGCGATGATTTATTTTTTCTGTTCCAGAGTGAATAAATGAGAAAAAAAAAATTGTTGCTCACGCTAGTGTTCATATTTAAGTATTTACAATTTTCATAATTTTATATAAATGAAAAGATCGTAGAAAAATGTGCGTTACGCATTCGCATACATAAATGTACGCACATATTTTGTAATGTTTATCTGCCGGCATATGCAGTAACAAAATGTTTTCTTTATTTCTGTTTTATTTCTTCTGCATGTGCGATCGTAGGCCGAAATTTCTTTAATTTTGAGAAATTTTGTAAATGTTTAACGTTTATAAATATGAACATGTACATTTATGAAAAAGAACATTAATGAGAAGAAGCTAATTTATCACTCTTCATGTATGTATATTACAAAAAACAAACAGGTTCACGCATTCATGAATGAACACCGACAGAATATTTTTTATTGTTCGTTTATGAGCATGAAAAATAAATCTAAAATTTTAGATTTCTCATTTATGACATCATTATCATGAATGTTGATTTTTGAATGTTTATAAATAAAAAATTCTGAACCCTGCTTAATATTATTTGAGGCAATAAATCTAAAAATCAATTGATGTCTAGACTAGACTTAAAGTTTCTTAATAGCAATATCCACCGGTTACGGCTTATTTGGGACCCATGCAAGAAGGATGGGCCTCCCTTACAATGGGTTCTGTAGAAGCTGCCAAGATGAGGAAGGGGAGAAAAAGGTTGCACACCTTATCTGCATATGTCCTGCACTAGAACATCGACGTCTTCAGAACCTGGGACGATGACGTTTTGAGAGCCTTTCTAGTGTTTCACTACTTACTAATTGCATGTCTCGCCTAGAACAACCTCTACGGCTACTTTTTGTCTTATCCTTTGTCTGTGTCTTTCTGCTTACCTAATCTCCACTCTCTTCTTTTACTAGTGTCTTGCTGTTTATCACTCTCCATCTTTAATCTTTTTCTTCCTATTTATTTTCCTATTTCTTGCAGGTAACACAAAGGGTATAACATATTGGACCCAAGTGAACCGTTTTTATTCCATGCAGCTGCCTGCTTAACCTAACCTAGACTTTAAGGCAGTGGTAAGGATTAATATAAAGTATCCCGAGGATGTTTCAACCGTAAAGGTTGGGTTATTTAGGTTCAATGTTCCTCCCAAGCGAAGTAGTTGCAAATGTAAACTGCTCTTACGATATTTAACTTTTTGGAAATTAAGCATAAATTACATAAAAAATAATAAATATGTAAAGCCATTTAATTCTTTAGGAATTTTCTTTATCGTATTATTTAATACATCCGACACTGTTGAAATATTTTTTCAACCTAAAGTGTCGTTTTAATGTTTTATCAATTTATAAGTGTTTGGGCAAGTGCTGTCATTTCAAATACAACAGTGTAACGAAGGAAATTTAAAGCAAACATCCCAGCTCTATTGTGTCATCGGTGTCCAAAGTATCTCCCTTTAATATTGAGGCAATGTTCTGTTTCAATCGTTTATTTTTTGTTTCTATTGATTCTTTTTGCTCCGTCTGTCGGAAGTGTTAAAAATGTTAAAAAAATCTAAATCTCTGTTAATCAACAACAAAAAAAATATATATATTTATTCAATAAACACTTACAAACATCTGTATATAAAGATTCACATGTCTGTCTGTCTGTCTGTCTGTCTGTCTGTCTATCTGTCTGTCTGTCTGTCTCTCTATCTGTCTGTCCGTGCATATTCATTGCAATTATTTTACACTGCAATAAGTTTTCTTTAAAATTTTCTCATCCATACAAGACCTGTGTCCGATGCAAAAGGTATTTAGTCTTGTTTTACAAATATTGGTCAAAATCATCACAGCAGGGGGTTGGTTTGTAATTTATTTTAATTCTTCTTGTTGCTGTGTCGCTTCCTTTTGCCCTGTTCAGTTAAAAAAAGTTATAGGGCACATTCTAATGTTTGCGTGTTTTATTTATTCTCCACTATAGACAGCAGACTGGTTTTAATTAAAAAAAATATCGGTTCTTAACCCATTGTGAAAATTAAAAGTAGTGAACAGTACTTTTTATTAGTATAAATGAAACCTAATTTAAATGACTATAATCGAGATTTTTGATGGACAAATACAATTTTTTGTAATATTATTTTAATATGCTACAAATAGATTGATTTTCTTAGGATTTTGTTTTGTTTTATGATGGTTACATCTAGCTTTCCACTTAAAAGCTAATAATATTCTTCATATTCTGCTGAAGTCTCTACTTTAAACTAATCTTTTAAGTTGAATTTCATTAATTTTAAATATTTTTTTGTATTTTGTAATCAACCTTTCTTTAAAACTTATTTAAATTAATTTTTTTTCTTTGAAAAAGTTTTTTTCTCTTACCTTAATTTGCAACCCAAAATGAAAGTTTTATTTTTGATCTGTATTTGTTTCTAGCCAATGTTATTTCTTTATCAGGAACCAAAATAATTTAATTCTGAAAATTTTTTACCATGCGATGGGAGCCAATAAGTCTTTTTAAAAAGATATGAGGTCACATTATTTTGAGTTAGATATTTTTATTTTTCACCAAATTCTCCTTTTAGCTTAATACAATTCAGTAGGCGATTCTCCAACTTTCTTCAAAGTAAGATTGAATGGTCCACAAACTAGGCTTTTATTTCACATATTAAAGTCGAGTGTCAAATGAAGCCCTACGAACCGGCAAAACAGAAAAAAGGCGCTGGGATCTGTACAAATCAAATTTGCCAATTTGTTGTTTTTGTTCAAGTATTTAACAAAGATCCCCGCGGCATTATGTTATCTAGTTGATTTATAACAGCTTAATGCCATCGATCCCGGGGCTTATGGGGGCACCATTCCCTGACGGTAAAAGGGGTCTAAAGCTGGAATAAGAACCTCCGAGGACTAACCAGTGTCCAAACGACTATTACCAATGGAATCGGTAGCCCCACAGGGATTTCCACATATCTCTGCTTATTATTAAGACCATTCAGGGGGATGGACTTAAGTCGCAGGAAGGCCGATTTACTCCGGTGTTTTGTTGCACTCTTAATAGAGGCACCAATAGCGTGTCACAATTTTATATAGTCTCCTGCTAAACAAGAGGTATGAGCGTGATCCTGCCAGCCGTGACCCGAACTTGCTACTTGTTATATTGCCCTGGTAGACGTAATGTTTTTACCAATTGGTCTGACCACCGTCAGATTATTGCAACACGCTGGGCGCTGACGTAAATCTGCATCAAGTCTGGCCTCAACGATTCTGTTCGTTATCAAGTCAGTCAATCAAATCCATATTATTATTATTATTCTATGGATAATTTCTGAAATAACTGTCTTAACAACAGATAATTTATAAATTAGGGCTGAGTTTATACCTGGATTTCCTTAGGTGTATTGCTTTTCAGGTATAAGTATGCGATAGCAGCACGAACTTTTTTTTATTTTTTTAAAATACTAAAACTTGTCCTAACTTGTTGACTGCTAAAAACTATAATGAAATTCACGCTGCTCCATAAATGACTTTGTAAAGACATATTGACTTACTCTCTTTCGTACGGTAAAGGTATATGATATATTTGCTTGCACCTAAAGGGTTATTTTGTTTAATTTTTGTATGAGTAAATATTAAAAGAAGAATAAACTGCACAAAGAAAGCAAAATAAAATAAAATAAAATATAAGTTAGTGTGTCACTGAACAAATAAAATACAAAATGATTTGCATTTTATCTTTTATTCTGATGCATTTTATCGTAGGTGATGATGGCATTTATTAGTTTATCGTAGCTTCTGCTGTACAGTTGGAAAAATAAAGACTTTTTTTAAAACTTTCGTTGCTTCATAAATTATATTAATAAATCAGTCAAGTGCGAGTTAGACTAACACACATAGGGTTCCGTACTACCTACAATATATAATTTCAACAGTACAAGTTTTAAATAAATTTTATTCACGTCTTGTAATTTTAATTATTTTTTATACCAGAGCATATTACAAAATAAATGTTATAGCAACCATGGTAATACACCTTCATTGAATATATCAGTCTACCTTTTACGATTAAAAAATTAAGAACAATCCTTAATTTTTAGTAATTGTTATAGCATAGCAATACGTCTTCTGTAAAAGTTTCAAAAGTCTTCCTGTTACGGTTCAAAAATATAAATGTAATAGGCTTTAGTTGCTGCTGTAATATCAGCCACACTAATAGAACTTGTATGAAAATACGGTTCCAGTAATAGAAGACATACAGACATTGCAGCGTAAACAATAGGCTCACGTTTTTGCTCTTTTGGTACGGAACCCTATACAAAAAGCCTGCATATACAGTAGGGATCAGAAATGAGTACATGTTTGTATTTTTTTTTATTTTTTTATTTCGGACCAGCACTCAGGGGATGACCCCTACTCATGTAAACCATTGTGCCAGAACTAGGAAATTAGGTTATGGGAAGGAGGATAGAGGGAGTAATGTTTGTGGACATTCGATTTGAATTTTCCAACATTGTAGCTGACAGGAAAGACCTCTGTAGGAGGATGATTCCACAAGCGAACTGTACGGCTAAAAAACGAATTTTCTATGTAATGCATTGTGCGATTCACTGGCCAATCGACCACAACTGGATGAGCTCTTAATGAAAAGCGTGTTGTGCGCGAAAATGTGCGGATATAGTTCACTAATCTCATCAGAGCACATTCCATTGTAGTAGCGATAAAACAGCGAAACACAACCCACATTGCGTCGATGTTCAAGAGAGTCAATAGAGATGGATACCCTACTGTTACCTATGAGCTTCTTCGCCCTCTCCGGCAAGCGGTCGAGAAGTTCCAAAACAGATTTTGGAGCACCGGCCCATACATGATATTTGTATTCCATTTTTGGCCGGATGTAAGTGGTATAAATAGTAAGGAGATTAGATGAGGTGAAACATGTTTTACACCATTTGAGAAAACCGAGACACTTGAAAGCTTCTTTTGAGACTTGAAAAATTTGCTTAGTCCATCGAACGTCACACTGGATTTTCATGCCAAGAATATCAAGAGCTTCTGATTCCTTAATACTTATACCACCCATAATTACTGATGTAGCACTATTTTCGGCCGAACGCCGGTGCGTTAGCATACAACATTGAGTCTTACGAGAGTTAAAGTCGACTCTATTTGCCCGGCCCCAATTAGATATTGTTACGGGATCGTGATTGAGCGTATCATTCATGTTTTGCCGCTTGGCCCCAATCTCTAAAAGGCTCGGCCGTCTGCAGAATGAATACGAATGGCAAATGCTGCTATCATCTGCAAAAGAGTAGATAGGGTTGGAAGTTTGACAGAGAAGGTCATTTAGAAAAATAAGAAACAGGGTAGGTGAAAGAACAGAGCCTTGCGGTACCCCTGAATTAATCTTGAACTCGTTTGATGAAATCCCATCTATAACAACTCGTATAGTGCGATCCCTGAGAAAGCTCGATATAAATCGAGAAAAGCTATCACCGACACCAAAAGCAATAAGTTTTGACAGGAGTGCACCATGCCACACTCTATCAAAGGCCTTGGAGATATCTAGAGCCACCACCTTACTTTCGCCGAAATGGTGAATGGATTGACACCATTTTTCCGAAAGGAAAGCCAGCAAGTCCCCTGTAGAGCGCCCCCAACGAAAACCATACTGGCGGTTGCTTAGTAAGCTGTTGGACTCCAGATACTTGACAAGATGAAAATTTAGCATTTTTAGCATTTTTAGGCGAATAAAAATAGTAATAATGAAGCGATTTAATCTTTTATTTTTTTATTTTATTTAATATTTAGTTGTTAAAATTAATGTTTAAAAAAAATCAAAAAACTACATATTCAAAGAAAAATCTTTAGGTGGAGCTCTTCGACATTTTCCCGAACGTCTTTTTGCAATAAACCACAAATTCTCAACTGGTTTTTGATCATTTGTTTAACATGGTGGAGTTGAATTGTCACCTGTTGTCCTCCAAGACTGATATCGGTTTAATTCTGATTCTTCTGACTATATTCTCTATAACTCTTCCAGTTAATGACTGGAGAGTCCAATCTTTCTGATGCATGGCGAATTGTAAACGTGTCGAATCATTATTTATGTATCAATGAAGGTTTAGGTTTCTTCAGGTCTGCGAGGTATCCAAGGCAGTGTAGCGCTCTTATTGCTGTCCATCGTCTACCATTTTTATTTCTTGTTAAAGACTTGTCAGCTCTTATCTTCCTCATCATAAGGCATGCGTCCCCATCAGTTTAAAGTTTTCAGCCTGTAGCCGAACACTTTCGGAGCTACATTTCGCCGTTTTAGGACTCTAATAACCTCCGATTGCCCTTAAATTAGCTATTATATGTGATGAAGAGCCTTCCGTTGTCACATTTACAATCGAGTTTTTTACGGTTCGCCATAGTTTGTGCATTTTTTTTTAAAAATATTATCTTTTTGTTTTAAATTAAAAAACAAAACTTTTTGGTGTATGAAGTTATTCAAATACAATTTAAAACTAAGGTTAACAAAACTGAAGATTACAGCAATCAAATCGAAATCTGTATTGAAAATATCTGTAAATTTGATAATTTTCAACTAATTTACTTGAAATGAAGTATGAGCAAAACCGAGTACATACCAGTTATTTTGTTGTTATTCAATTTTCTATAATTTTTCTATTACTTTTTAATTTTTTTAAGAGCAGTTTTGTTAAGAACTTAATTGGAAAGAGCACAAAAAAATAAATTTAAAAATCGCTTCATTATTACTATTTTTATGCACCTAGCAATAAAAGAAATAGAACAATGTACTCAATTCTGCTCCCTACTGTACATAAATGACAAAATAATAGATTTTAAACAGTGTCAGCAGGCTTTAAAAACTTAATGCATTCCCAAGAATTTAAGTATGTAGTTTTAGGCTGTGTTCAAAAGCTGCATTCAGAAATAATTTGTATCTTTTGGCTACTGTCGTTCCTACTAAAATATTAAAATTTTACTAAAGAGGCCTATTACCATTTAAAGTGTCACGTCGCTATTAATTTAATTTTAAATAATTGTAACTATACCGGCCATAGCATTCCACCTGTCGCGAAAATTTCAATATTCCATCTATTATGGTTCAAAACACGTTACTATCGGAATACTTTTTAGCGAACATTGTTTTTAATATTCTGTGTAAACAGCTTCTGTGCAAATTTCGTGGGTCTACTTTATTAAGGTTCCAGAAATAGACAGGTGGAACAATAAAAATTAAATCAAATCTGTAAGAAAATGAACAAGAGTTTGTTATCGCAACAATAAGTGCCAATATTCGCCCAAACAAATATTAAAAGCCGCTTAAATAAGGGCTAATGACTCCAAACATTCCAACAGTGGGTTATTGTAACTATTAAAAAATCTTCGAAAGAAGTTTTTTTCACGGTGTGACTGACTGACTCTCGGACGTTGTGACAATCTGAGCTTTTGATGGTCTGACTGACTGTCAGACTGATTATCTGTCGGTCTGTCGGTCTGCCTGGTTGATTGTCTGACGGTTTGTCGGTTTGTCTGACCATATGACTGTCTATATGACTATATGTCTGTCTGTCTTCTTGACTGTCAGTCCTACCTGTCCTATGGTGTCATGCCCAACACTACAATTCCTTAATTCGCCCGACTCCCTGAATCTTAGGGCCGACCTGGCAAAAACGTATTTGATTGTCTATAAACTGGCCTGTGGAGTTGACCTCATCGCGCCAGTAATAGATACACTCGCTAACCTTTGGACCTTATATAGAAGAGAATGGTGTACTTTAGTGTCCACCACTCCACCAGACAAGTGCTCCTTAGGTAAGGATAGGCCGAATAACTGTCGTGTACATCCGGTATACCATGTACGGTGTTAGGCCCCATCTCCTTCCAAAGGTTCTTTTGGATGCATAAAATGCACATAGAGCCTTATTCATCCTGCTCTCAGTATTGCGTTTCCACGACAGCTGCTGCCCGTTTTTGGGAGCCTAAGTTTCGGAATTTTATATCTTTTGCTGAAGAGAACAAGTTCTGTCTTTTCAGGGCTTAGGCAAAGTCCGTTCTCATTCGCTCAAGCGAGTAGTTGGCCCAATGCCGATTCCATGAGATCACTTATCGTGGATAGAAATTTTCCCCAGATAAGGATTACAACATCATCTGCAGACGCGACCACCTTAACACCTCCGTTGCATAGTCTGAATAGGATTTTATTTACATCAAGGTTCCATAAGAGTGGGGACATGACTCCCCACTGCGGTGTGCCCCTTGTAACAACTTTCCTTATCTTACTAAGGCCAAGACTGGAGATAATGCTTCTGCCTCGAAGCATATTCCGCGGCAGATGTAGCTTCAGCAATATTGGCGTTACTAACTGTAAAAGTTCAGAGTCTCCACCGGACCACTCTTTATTTGTCATCTTTTTTTTTAAATATATTTTTTTTATTTTAGATCTTATCCAATTTTCTTTTTTATTTTGTTTAATTTTAAATGACAAAATACCCAATTTGTGAAGACTTTAAAGCAAACAAAAACATTTCTTATAAATATTTGCATTTTGAAAAATACCTTTGTAAAACTTTCAAAAAAGAGCGTGCATACTTGACTTCTGTTTTAAAAAGGTTTAAATATATTAAAAATTTTAGTTTAAAAATCAGCCAAGAGGCTGTTGACATTTAATTTATTTTAAGTTCGTGTTTCATTGGTGACATTAAGCACCACAATATCTTCGGACAAGGATATCACCTGAGTTTTTATTTTAACAATAAAAAAGAAAACAAATGGTCACGTTACTAGAGCGCTCTACACATATTATATATTTTTTAATTTCCTGATTTTAACAATATCGACTCAAACAGTGAAGGAAAATCCAATATAATGTAATACATGTATGAATTTGCCACCAAAAATACTCGTAATAAAAAAACTATACAAAATAAAACTTAAAAAGAACAATTTATGACTTCCTTGTAGAATATACTACTTACAACCCGAAAGAGAAAAAACTAATATTCTCCTTTAACACACATGCAAGCGTACTACTTAATGGACAGCGGTACGGTGTACGAGTATGCACGTTTCACTTGAAAAAAAAAAAAAAAAATTACGTTAAAATTCAAAACATAAACGAACAAAACAAAAAACCAGTAGTACGGCGACCCTTAAAAGAATATTAAAATAAAATAAAAAACAACAACGACAGCAAAAAGCACACACGGCCAACAAAAAAGTCAAAGGAAAAAAAAAGTTAATAAATGAAAGGCGGCAAATTTCCTTTGAGGACCTTTAAAATTTGTCAAAGCCTGTCACAATTTCGGTTTGTGATAAATTTACGATGGCGATAAACTTCAAGAGAATGTTAAAGGGCAAAGAGTATAAGGGAGAGAGAAAAAACGAAATACAAGAGGTTCTTGGCTAAAAGGGATGCAAAAAGAAAATTTAAAATTGCAGCACAATTATTCATTCAGTATAAACCTTTTTTGGCTAAACAATATTTCAATAATGGATAAAACTAGTTTTAGGAAAGTTGCTGCCGTGGAAACAGTTCCGCTTTTTATAAGTAAATTTTGTTGCAGTCGGAAGCAGTTATCTAGGCCTTAAGTGCTTTCTCTAAAATCTAAAAAATATGTCTTTTGTCTAGAATTTATGTATACATATATATAATTATTTATTGTATCTTCAGTGGATTTGAGCCAGGGATGGTAAAAAAAATTTTAAAATTATACTAACCGCCGCACATAGGGGTATTTTGGAAAACTAGACAAACATTAGTGTTTTCGTTAATTATATTGGCTCTGAAAATTTATTGAGCTCCCCTAGATTAATGAAACTTAGCATAGGCTGTTAAAGCTCTAAAAGAAGAAAAATCGGATCAAGGAGAAAAAAGTTCCCCCTAGAAGAAGTAATCCTACCTCTGAAAAATAAATTTCTTTTTTAAGTTTTCCCATACTTATGTTTAGCAAATGCAACTTGTATAGTCAGCGAATATTCAAAAACCTAAACTTAAATCCTAAAGATTCTTAAATGCCATTTACCGCCCAGCCCCCTTTTGTAGGCGGTGGCATAAAATATTATTTGCAAAAATAATTTAATTATTAAAATAAATTAATAAAAATACAATTATTAACTTTTTATGTGCTGGGGGTGGTAACCTAAAATCCCATCCCCCGAAATGTCCATGTGAATTTTTTTTTCCAAAGTATAATTCACGTAGGCTTTATATAAAATTCTTAAATTATTGTAGAATATTGTAGATAGTGTATTAAATTATCCGCTGACAAAAATAAAAGTTGCTCTCAAGTTGGCAGTACCATTGATGAGATAAAATTGCATACTTTCACTACTTGTTCCCTCTCTTTGTTGGCAATGCGATATTTTTACGGGAAAAAATAGTCTATATTTGAACCACGATACTAAGCTACCTATCCTTAAAATTTTATTAAAATTCATTCAGTAGTTTTTACGTGGTGCGAACACAAACAGACAGACAGGCAGCACATCACAGATTTATTATTTGTATAGATAATAAGTTATTTATATTAGTAACAATAAATTTTATTTTAAATAATAACAATTAATTTATTTAAAACGACTTTGAAAGCAAAAACATTTTATGACCAACAAAAAGGTTTCCTACTCCTATCTATCTATGCAAGATGAGCCAAAACTGAAAAAAGGTGAAATTTGGAAAAAATCATCAAAAAAGTGGCGCAAAAACACGCAACGTCTTTTTCAACAGTATAAAAGTAGAGATCGCAAATTGTAAATATTATATGATATATAACATGTTTAGTATCGAGATGGCCCTCACTCTCAATAACCTTTTCACTTTTTGCCAAAACGTGAACAAGAAAATCATTTTTTTAATTTCGAAAAAAATTTTGTATCATAAAAATTTAAAATAAAATATATCTTAAATTTAATATATTATTATTAATGTAGGGGGAATAACGAAGCAGACCACTACTAAATGGCTCCCTTTTCGACCCCCCTCCGTCCTCAATAACTATAGACAACCGACATAACTTTCGGCAATCTTACTATCATTGAGTCTTGTGCTACAACCAGCCTTTAAACTAGACTCTAGTGATTTCAGAGTGTCGACTAGGAATTATCGGCATTTTTTCTCATGACGGTGTCTTTAGTGATTGCTAGCATTTGTCTAAGGCTTAGTTCCCCCATGGCTTCCACATTTAACAGGGTTCTGCCCTTGGTCCTAAGTCTTACGCTAGCCAGTGCTGGACATTCACACACAATGTGCGCTACCGTCTCAGCGTCTTCCAGGCATAGTCTGCAAATACCACTTCTTCGATTTTCATCTTTGCTAGATGATACTTGAAGTTTCCATGACCTGTCATTAACGCAGTTATTCAGCTTAAGGTACTTCTATTGTATCTAAGAACCTTGCTGGCTCTACTGCCAAGGGGCTCTTTGAGCACCATTCGAGCCTTCTACATGTAGTAGCCTCCCTCCACCTTTCAAGGTTTAGTGAGTTCAGCCATTGTAGGACTTTTGCTCGTATTAGGCCATTACCCAGTGATACTCTGGGTTCTGGTCTACAGAAATTCTCAGCAGATCCCATTTTTGCTAGTTTATCTGCTGCTTCATTCCCAGCAGTGCCAATGTGTCCTTTAACCCACATCAATGTTACCTCGTTAACCGAGGAACATCTGTTAAGCTTTAAAACACATTCCAGCACTAGTTTGGAGTACACGTCCACCTGCTTCATGCGTTTTATAACCGATTGGTTGTCAAGTGCAATGAGAACCTTTCTTCCCTGTACCCGACATTCCAGCAGGTGATCCAACGCATGTAGCAGCCCAAGCAATTCTGCCAGGTAAACGGATACGTACTCCCCCAAACGGAGACTACAGGACAAGTTTAGCTCAACTGATTGTACACCAGCTCCTGCTCTACCGTCCATAAGAGAACCATCAGTGAAAATGCTGATGTCATTCTCCATACACTTATTGTGTATAACGCCGTCCGCAATTAGTGTCCGATGCAGTCTTTCGACTACCTTTCTTCTACTGATGCGTCCATCGGCATTTGAGCTTCACTAACCTTCTTACTAATAAGCTGTTATTATAGCCTTTCTCAAAAAAAAACAATACTAAATCTTTATTCGTTTAGCCACAAAAAATACATTACAAACCTCTTAAAATCGTAAAAAGGCAATAAAAACGTTTGCAATTTACTCAACTTTCCTGAACTTAATATTGTTCCCAAACGATAAATCTCAAGCAAAAGCTTTGTAAATTCACTATACGATGCAGACTTGTGTGTCGAGTTGCGTACTTAAATTTTTACAATTCTTAAATTTAATTTTTGGCCTAGTGTCCGGCTAGATTGACAGAATATCCCTCTGTGCGCAGCGCTCTGGATTCTAAAATTGTAGTTTTTGAAATAAAGTTGTACTAAATACACTTTTGTTCATTTCACAAGCTCCCGAGCTTCGCTTAAGGTTTATTCAAATACACTGTTACTGACTAACCTAAACAAGGGCGTAAGGCTTACGACGCATGTTGGGTTGAAATTCCCAATAATTGCTCTTAATTGAAAATTTATATTTTTAAAAAGTAATCTATTTATTTCAGGTTATACTAAACAAAATTGTGCATCACTACTTATCTTTTTCATTTTTCTATGTTATCTACTTTTCGAGTTGTGCGTTGTCAAAGTGGAAGTTTTTTAAGTTTTTGAAAACAGTTGTAAAAACTGAAAAATAAAATTTTTTTAATTAAATTTTTGTATTTTCCTAGCATAAAAGTAATATTTTTTAAACTCAAATATGTATCTCAGTTAAATATTCTTGTTGCAGAAATATTATTATAATTTTTTGAAAAATTGGTTTAAAAAATAATAATTTTTCACTTTCAAGTAGAAATTCAAATTCGGTTAGAGCAAGCTAGGATAAAAAATTTTTTTTGGAATTTTCTATGATACGACTACATTCAAATCATACAAAAACATTTTGCAGGTTTTTTGCGATAAGAAGGAACAAAATTGTTTTCTATTTCAACATCAAAGAAAAATTCGTGTATGCTTAGCAACGCACTCACTGCATTAATCATGCATGTATGTAAATGTGTATTTAAGTGAAAAAAAAGTAGTGAATGAAACCAGTTTAAAAATACAGATCGAGTTCCGAAAAAAAACCGGACTTATAGTTGACCAACCAAAATTAGGATTTGGAAACTCAAATGATGGGAATACAGCCAGTCGTTTTTTTCAAAATCCCGAAGCTTCTGCGGAAATTACAAAAGTCAACGTGGAACTAATCAAAAAGTTACATACTATCGTGCGGTCATCAGATTAATGTAGAAAAATTTAGAAAATTTACTTTATCGACAACAAAATACTTTGTTGAAAAATACCCATGGTATAACATGTCTCCCACCTTACATACATTTTTAATACATGGTCCGCAGATTATTACTCATGCACTGTTACCTATTGGCCAGTTATTGGAGGAAGCACGGGAAGCTCGTAATAAAGTTTTTAAATCATGCAGAGAAAATTTTTCACGTATATGCAGTCGCGAAAAGTCCAATGAAGTTCTTTTCAATCGATTTTTAACCGAATTCAAAAAAAGAAGGAGGTTATCAATTCATCTGAATGTTGCTTTTCTTTATGTTTGTACCCGCAGAACTCAGTCATTTCTGAACCGATTTTAAAAATTTATTAGAAAGGAAATGCTTACAGGTTGGTCCCATTTCAAAAGAAGTTCAGAATTTTGAAAATTAAAGGGTGTCCCCATACAACATACGTGTTTTTTACGTGTATTATGAACCGTAAAGGGCACTCTTTTAAAACTTTAAAAAACTGCATATCACTATAGCTGCCAATAACAGAAATTAATAAAAAAATAAACTTAAAAATTAAAGGGTGTCCCCATATGTGACGTCAATTTAAACATATGAACCATTGTAGACAATCACTTCAAAATTGGACAGAATGTCCAATATTTATAATCAGAAATTAAATATTTATAATTAGAATTTAAAGGGTGTCCCAATAGTTGATGTAATTTGATGTATATTGCCAAACTTTTGAACCGTAACAGAGAGACGGTTGAAATTTACAAAGAACCTGTATATCTAAGACCTTTATAACATCAAGTATATCTATTTCGAAACTAAAGGGTGTCCCCATACTTGATATAATTTTACCTATCTAGCCCTATCTTTTGAACCGTTATAGACAAACACTTGAAAATTAGACAGAATATCCACTACTATGTCCCGTATAATAACATTTATAAATATTTAAAGGTGTCTCAATAGTTGATGTAAATTGATGCATATGGCCAATTTTTTGAACCGTTTTAGACAGACATTTGAAATTAACAAAGAATCTGTCGTTTATAATAAGTGTTTAATTTAAAATTGTACATTAAATTGTTTAAGCTATATGGAACCGTTACTTTTTATTACTGTGTCAGTAATAATAACTGTAAAAAAATAAAGGGTGTGCTCATATCTGATGTAATTTGTCGTTATGGATAGACATTTGAATGTACAGAACGTATATTACTTGTCCGTTAGAGCAACAAGTATAGAAAGAAGTATTTGATTTGAGTACTATTTCTTACAGATTACTTTATTTTAAACTTTTAGTTTAGAATTGATGCACACATATTTGTTTTGTAGTCGGTTTTTTTTTGCAAGAATTAATAATAAGCTCTGATCCTATTATTAGTAATATGAGCAAACATTACAAAAAGAAAATTAGCGTTTTACCACAGCAGGTATTGGACCTTCTATTATTATCTGAAATTTCTGAAGAAAATAATTCCGCTGATATTTATTTTTGTGACAGCGAATATGAAGAGTGATTTTTTAAGAGCTTGAGAACTTTTTTTTTAAAAAAAAAACGCATAAAATTTGCAAAATCTCATCGGTTCTTTATTTGAAACGTTAGATTGGTCCATGACATTTACTTTTTGAAGATAATTTCATTTAAATGTTGACCGCGGCTGCGTCTTAGGTGGTCCATTCGGAAAGTCCAATTTTGTGCAACTTTTGCGAGCATTTCGGCCGGAATAGCCCGAATTTCTTCGGAAATGTTGTCTTCCAAAGCTGGAATAGTTGCTGGCTTATTTCTGTAGACTTTAGACTTGACGTAGCCCCACAAAAAATAGTCTAAAGGCGTCAAATCGCATGATCTTGGTGGCCAACTTACCGGTCCATTTCTTGAGATGAATTGTTCTCCGAAGTTTTCCCTCAAAATGGCCATAGAATCGCGAGCTGTGTGGCATGTAGCGCCATCTTGTTGAAACCACATGTCAACCAAGTTCAGTATTTCCATTTTTGGCAACAAAAAGTTTGTTAGCATCGAACGATAGCGATCGCCATTCACCGTAACGTTGCGTCCAACAGCATCTTTGAAAAAATACGGTCCAATGATTCCACCAGCGTACAAACCACACCAAACAGTGCATTTTTCGGGATGCATGGGCAGTTCTTGAACGGCTTCTGGTTGCTCTTCACTCCAAATGCGGCAATTTTGCTTATTTACGTAGCCATTCAACCAGAAATGAGCCTCATCGCTGAACAAAATTTGTCACATTTGAACATTTCGAACCGAACACTGATTTTGGTAATAAAATTCAATGATTTGCAAGCGTTGCTCGTTAGTAAGTCTATTCATGATGAAATGTCAAAGCATACTGAGCATCTTTCTCTTTGGCACCATGTCTGAAATCTCACGTGATCTGTCAAATACTAATGCATGAAAATCCTAACCTCAAAAAAATCACCCATTAGTATTAAACATAAAATGTAAATTTATATTAATAAAAACTTTTTAATCTTAACATAAAGATTAGTATGGCCTATTTCCGGGAAAATTTTGTATGGGGGCTATACGAAATCATTTACCAATTTCGTTGAATTTGTGTATGTTGGAAAATTTTGTATGGGGGCTATACGAAATCATTTCCCAATTTCGTTGAATTTGTGTATGTTGAGTTACTAACCTAAAAGAATCAATTTGCACAAATTTCATTCATTTATCTTTAAAAATGGAGCTTTCAAAACAATTTAAATTTTGATACGAGCTGACAAACGAACACCCCAGACGTTAAAAAAAATTATATTTTTTTAAAAAATAATTTTAATTATAATTTATAATTTTATTTTTTTAAAAAATAATTTTTTTAAGTAGTAATGACCCACTTAATACTACGAAACGAAAAAATTAGTGCTATCTCTAAGGCCTGAATTAACAGCCGTTTTTTAGTAATTTCAACCCAATGTTCGAAGTCTAGCGCCTATCTCTGAACAAACCTAAATAAGAGCGCATAGTTTTGTAATAAACAGTAATGTTGATATATTTTGTTTAGTATAATCTAATAAATTTATTCGCAAAAGAGAGATAAAATCGCTAAATAAAGCAGAAAATAGCTGAAATGGCACCACTCTTACACAACAGTAACATTTTTTTTTGCACCCAACTTCACTACCTAACGCTCTGTCAAAATTGGATTTTCCAATTGTCAATTGCGTTAACCCCGCTATTTAGGTTTGCTTCATACATTTTGTATGTAAATGAGCATTTTTGTCAATTATTATACGCCTTACGCCCTTGTTTAGGTTTAGCAGTTAGTTAAATTGCTTGGGAACAGGCTTTTTAATTTATAATTTGTATCCGTGTTTTGCTTACTGTCAAAAAATAATAAGTATTTTACAGCCAACGTTGTTGGACTTTTCAATCCAAATTTGGTAGAATTTTTTGAGATTCTTTTTCATTTTGGTCGGATGGAAAAAATGTATTACTTTTGTAGTAGTTCTTTGTTTTTGGTAAAAACTACTATTTATAAAACACTAGCTATCCCTGGTGCGCTTCGCTACACGCATCCACAAAAAATCCAATAAAAACACTTGGGAGAAAAGTATGACCAACCTTTAACGTGAAAACGCACGCTATTCTCACGTCAAAAATGTTCCCATCCAACCTGTTTTTTGCTAGACTATACGTGTTAACACGATAGCAATTTTTCATTTTGCATAGGAGGTATCACGCCGTCCATTCATATTCAGTCTGTGTTTTTTCTACACAATGTATCTTATTAAGGGGGTTACTGATGCAAAATTCCAAGGCGCTACCTATTGCAGTTCTCTAGATACAGGATAATAATTTTTTACTTTGTATGGTGGGTACCACGCTCACTGTCCCAATTCAGCCTATGTTTTTATGTTTTTCTAGAGTATACGTGTGGGCATAGGGTTTACTTGTACCCACTTTGAAGACCATACCTATTATAGTTCTCTAGGTACACAATAATAATTGTTCACTTTGTATGGGAGGTACCACGCCCACTGTCCCAATTCATTCTGTATTTTGGCAGACTATGCGTTTTAGCACGAAGGTTTTTCTTGCAAAGTTGCAAGGCGCTATCTGTTGTAGTTCGCCAGGAACACGCCCACAATTTCAATTCAGTCTGTGTTTAAGTAAACTATGTACGTTAATATGGCGGTTATTGGTGCGAAATTCCAAGGCGCTACCTAGTGCAGTTCTCTAGATACAGAATAATAATTTTTCACTTTGTATGTGAGGTACCACTCCCGGTATTCCAATTAAGTCTGTGTTTAACTCGACTATGTACGTTACTATGGCGGATATTGGTGCAATATTCAAAGGTGCTACCTAGTGCAGTTCTCTAGATACAGGATAATAATTTTTCACTTTGTATGGGAGGTACCACTCCCGCTATTCGAATCCAGTCTGTATTTAGCTAAACTATGTACGTTAATATGGCGGTTATTTGTGCAAAATCCCAAGGCGCTGCCTAGTGCATTTCTCTAGATACAGGATAATAAGTTTTCACTTTGTATGGGAGCTACCACTCCCGCCATTCCAATCCAGTCCATCTTTCTCTAAATTATTTACGTTAACATAGAGGTTACAGGTGCGAAATTTCAAGGTGCTACCTATTACTGTTGCCAAGAAAGACGATGATAAATATTTACTTTGTATGCCACGCCCATGTGGAATATCAAGAAAATAAGTACCCTATTCTACCATCCGTGTATCTAATAACAAACTGTGAAAATTTCAGAAAGATCGCATCATTGGTGTAGGCAGCTATAGCTTTCCGACAAACAAACAAACACATACAAACATACAAACAAACACATTTTGTGCTTTATATATATAGATAGATAGATAGATAGATAGATAGATAGATAGATAGATAGATAGATAGATAGATAGATAAAGAAAATACGATAGGACACAATAAACTAAAAGGTAGGAAATGTACCTAGTGGTAACTGTGATCCTTTTTGATTTCAATTGTACCAGATCATTGTTTTCCCGTTTATAATACCTATCGAACACACGTGTGAGTTATCAGAATGAATTATTGCTGGATGTGTTGCCACCTTAATGTTCGAGCAATTTTTCAAGGTGTTCGTTTGATTGTTTTCCGTCGCTATTTTAACTTAAATCTTAAATCTACTGTGACTTAAAATAGATTCCGTTTTATTTTGCTTTTTGATTTTATTTTTTTTTTTTTGGTTTAAATTATGTGAGAAATCGAAAATTAAGCAATAATATTCGTGTGTGGTAAAAATATTAATTGAATAATTTGCTTTATACTTGTTAAATAAGCATTTCGAAAATTGTTAAGTCAAAATAAAAGTAAAAAAATTAATAAACACAAACTAGATAAAGTTTGTGTATATTATTGTACTGCAATACAAGAACTAAAATAATTTAGTTGAACTATTTGCGCAGCTAAAGCTTCTACTAAAACAGACAATATAATTTTTTTCTTCGCCTTTGGAAAAGAGAAAAAAAATATCTTTATGGAAAAATTAATCATTAATCAAAACAGTGTTATAAAATGAAAAGATAAGACTTTTAAAATATGATCTATTTTATGGCCTGCAGCATGATTTATGCGACTAGTATGTACGGAGTAGGCAAAGTAACGTTAAATGAGAATTTATAGGACAAGTTTGTAATATTTAAAATTTTTTTTTTTCTATTCTTGTTATTTTAAGTTGAATGGTTCTGCACATTTGGCATTGTTTTTGTGTTAGTTTTGTCATACTACAATGTTGTTAGATTTATAGGTAGCAACACATTTTTCTTTTTTGAAATTTATTAGTTAAAAGTACTGTCCGATAAAATGCCAGAAAATTCCCTGACTTTGAGAACAATATAGTGCAGCTTTTTAAAGGGACTCAAAAAAATTATAAAAAAATGTTCCCCAACGGCAAAAAATGCATAATTAAAACTGTCTTTTATTCTCTATGGATGATGGACGTTTTATAAGTCTCTCCCATGATGTAATCGGGGTAAATTAATGAAATTAACACAAAGATTTGGCTCTTGCCTTGCAAATTTATAAATAAGATATTTAAGAGTAAAACTCTTTACAAAATATTAACAAAATCTCACGTTAGCGACGTTTTAAAGTAATTTTTCAAAGGATCATTTTGCATGCAGCCCTAAATTATTGCTTCATTCTTTTATTAATTGTTGTTATACCTTCCAGTGAAGAGCATCGTAAATAGCAACAATAACAATTGTATTGCTGACTAGCTTAGTTCAAAATGAGTTGCTTTGAAACAGTTGTTTGTCTTTCATTAGGCGCTTCCTATATTTAAATTTAAATAAAACCAAGTCTAGTATTTGTGGAACAAATACTAGACTTGCCATACCCGGCCTAACCTCACGGTGGTCTTACCACCGAGTGAAACTTAGGCGTAGACTAGCGCCCCCATGGTGTAGTATAACAACACTTTACGATTGCCACCAATCGCTTTTTGTGTGTGATACAGTCGCAATGATTTATATAGATCTACATTATAACCTCTTGCTTAGGGGTTTGGAGACTATCCAAACTCCGTCTGTTGAGAGTGCAACAGCACACTTGATCGACCTTGCACCATACCTACCTAATCGATCTTAAACCACAACCACCACGTGTACCCCCGAAGGGGACCTCACCAATAACCGGTCACAGAGAGGATAGGCTCTCTGTGGGGCCACCGATTCCCGTGGTACCAGTCCTTTGGGCACTGGTCGGGCCTCGAAGAGAACCCGTGATTTTACTCACAGCCTTTTCTTCCAGATTTAGGCTCTAGGAACCCTAGCGTCTGGTGCCCCTATTTTCCCCGATTGGACCGCGTCAAAGCATTTGCCATATTCCTGCAGTGACAATTGGAACCTCCGGGGGTAACCAAGTCTAGTATATGTGAGATGTCATCGAAATAATTTTTTCGTTCGAAAAGCCTATCGATGATATTACATATTGAATATAATATCGTGCAAATGTCCGCGCCGGTGTCAATTAGCACGATCTCGGTAGCTAGTTCACATTACGTCCACCATGCACGTCCATATTAACTCATTCAAGGCAAAGTTGTTGTCTGTGCAATATTGAGTTCGAGCGACGCAAAATCCAGTGTCTCGAAATACAAACTAACAGTCTTAAGTTTCGTCAACGTACGGGTACTGTTTGATTGTTTACTGAACCAGTTGACTTAAATTTATCCACCGCACTGCAAATAGTCGTCCCGGTAGGTTGATTTTGACGACCATAAAATGAAAAAAGGGAGCCTATTTATGATTTTGCAATAGAATAAATGGCATTAAATTCAATAGATCTAGCTTCAACAATATGATCGCTATCAATTGTCAAAGTTTGACAGTCCCTACTGGAAGATGCTTCAATAATAAACTAAGCCTTAAAGTTTTTTTTTTATTTATTTATTTAAAGAGAAACTTGATGAAACCACAGTCAAGGTTTATTGTAGAAGTTTCTTTAAAAAGAATTGCTAGAAGCGAACAAAAGAACGCTTTCTAACGTTTGCCATCCATTGTAGTACTAATTTTTGTATTATTGTGGTCGTAGTAGAACTAAAAAAAAAAATATTTTATTATAAGAATTTTCTTTCCTATAATAATGTTAGGTTGTGATTCTTTATGTTGGTTTAGTTATATTTGCAATTTGCACCGTAATAAAAATAAATTATGAATTAATTAATTCATAAAACGTTACAAAGTAAAGTGCATAAAATAATAAAAAGAAAATAAATACAAATACAAATAAAGAAAAAACTAAAACAAAAAGGTATCATGCCAAAACTACTCAACTCAGACTGTTGTATGCAACTGACTGAAATGATCGTACTTGTATTAAATATATGATCTCTCAGCACGCTATCAAATTGTAATGAACTTTAAGATACGAGTGCATTCAATAGCAAAAAAGTACTGAAACATAGTTGCATTTCTAAATGCCAGTTATTTAGCTTTTTTATTTTATTGTTAAGATGCATTGCATTACATGATATTAGTTTTAAACTAAAATAAAAATTATAAATTACAAATGATATGAAAGTAAAAGTTTTTATATTTCAATTAATTTATTCATCATGTTTATGAAACTTTTATATTTACAGTTTCTAACATCCAGTCATATTTTAGCAAGCGGCCATCCAAATATGCAATCACCTCTAGCGGCCACAACACTTACCTCTACCTCTTCTTCGATAAGTCCCTTGCCAGCTGCTGGAGCTGACAACAGTATAACCAGTAGTAATAGTGATAGTTCGGTTGGTACTTTGACACCAGATGCGGTCTCACAAACCTCAGCTCTAGGTAGTACAACTACTTCAACGGCAGCCTGCAGTTCGATAGAAAATCCTTCTAATCCATATCCCTTAACTGCCACCGCTATTTCACCAAATTGTTGTGATAATGGTCGGCCGATGGTGACGGATCCCATAACAGGTCAATCAATCTGTTCTTGTCAATATGATGCTAACAATTCAACAAGACTGACTGCATTGGGTTCCTATCCTCGTTTATCATCAAACACTTCGGTAGCTGGTGTTGGTATGAGTGTATTTGGGTCAACATATCCTTCTAATGACCAAAATCCCTATCCCAGTATAGCAGTTGAGAGTGCTACACCGTTCTACACAAGTTTGGTAAGTTAATAAAATTAGGAAAACGTTTTATGAAATATTTCCCTATTATCTAATTTATGTTCAAAATTAAAAATGTTGATTACAATCTTTTTTTTGTAAAATGTTTTTAATGTATGATGCGTTTATATATTTAGAGTGACAACATAATTCAAAATTTCTCATGGGTAACCAAATGATTCGGGCAACTGATAACATGTAAATGAAATATGTTACACCAAAACGCACATTTTCAAACAGATTAATTCGTATCACGCACGTTTGGTGTTTGAAAAATCACGATAAAGCGATCATATCGCAAAGAGAAAGGGAACATTTTTTAATTTATATTTATTATTACTATTTTAGTATGTAACGTTGAAATTACTTTACTGATCATCATAAATATTAAAGAAAAAACACTAGGAATTTTAAGCAGCAGGGTGCTAAGTGACAACATGTCTAAAATAATCTATTGATACAAGTTAAGGCAAAAAGTTACGTTTAGTCCAATAATCGGTGCTGAGGTAAAAAAAAATTATAAAGGATTGGAAAAGATACATATATTTTAGCCAACAAGAAAAATATAGCTACAAGTATTTATTTTCCGAAGGGCATCACTCTTTTTACTCAATAAAAACTTAGAAAAACAACGGTGGCTTGACACTTGTCAAAGCTAACGAAGAGATTTAAGCTTTTCAGTATACATGCATGCAGAAGCGGTGTATAAAAACAAAAAAAAACTTTTCGCAAACGTTAATGTAAAGATATAAACTTTTTAATTTTTTCAATCTCTTTGTACGTGATCAAATTCAGAACAAATTCTTTTTAAATGATAAAGACGTAAACAAATCACTTTTCACTCATCTGCGAACAAAATTGCGAACAAAACAAAAGCAGAAACGTAGTTTTTTGAGTGATTGATTTTCCAATTTTGATTTTGTTTATGATTTTTTTTATTTTATATCTAAACAAGCAACAATAAAAATAGAAGATCTTACAAGCTGTTGTATTTTAATATCTCTCAAAAATTAATTTGATACAGCAAACGTTTGCACCTGAGAACTTTTAAATGAACGTACAGTTTGTGTCTTGTGTTGCAAAATCAATATAAAACTAAGTGGCACAATCGTTCTCATTGTTTCTGCTATGTTTTTGCTTTACTCACTGCAATAAACAAAACCAAAACAATCCAAACGTTTCGTTTTGTTTACTCTCGAACTCTGTGCAGATGTATATTGTGTGAAGAGATGCGTAAGCTAAACCCAGTTGTGATGTTGCAATAAACTCTAATTTATAACTTGTTGCAAAAGAGATTTCAGAGTTCGTAACTTTTGCAAATCTAAATAAAGTATAACCTCGTTTATCCGGCAAAATATATTTTGGAATTCAAGTGCACCTACTTCATACTTTCTTTCACGCACCCTACACTCCAGCAGTACCCTAGAATACACGCTTACTTGCCTCATGGGTTATGTAACTGAATGGTTGTCAAGTGAAACCAAGTGATCCAATGCATGCATCAGCCCAAGCGCAGACTACAGGGCAATTTTGAATCAGCTGAGTATACATCTACTCCTGCTTTCCCATTTAGAAGAGTAAAGTGAAAATTCTGATGTCGTTCTCCATATACTCATTGTGTATAACGCCTTCGGCATTAAGTATCCGATGCAGTTTTTCGACGATTTGTCTTCTACTCATGCGCTCCATCGGCAGTTGAGCTTCGCTGACCTCCTTACTAACTAAGTCCGGAATGCTCTCATATTTTGAATTTTGGCTATCTAGCCGGACTTTATTTTCTTTTAGCTTAAATTGGATCTGAATATTTATTGAACCTAGATTAATGAAACTTCACATAAAAATCTCTTATCATCATAGACCGTTGAAGCTATAAAATAAGATAAATAGCTCCAAAGAGAAAAAAGTTCCCCTTAGAAGAACCAAATCTTCGTCCGATAAATTAATGTTTTTTTAAGTTTTCTCATACATTTGTTTAGCAAACGTCACTTATAGTCAGCGATATAGACGCTGGAGATTCTAAAATGCCATTTTCGCTTCACCGCATTTTGTGGGCGGTGACATAAAATATTATTTGCAAAAATAATGTAATTATTAAAAGAAATGAATTACCATAAAAGTTTTTGTGGGCAATCCCACCCCCGAAACGTCCATATGAATTTTTTGCTTATTTCCAAAAAATATCTATTTTTAAGCTTTTATGTCGACGAGTAGAACATTAATATAAGTTAATTTTGTAATTTATTACTTTATAGTATTTAGTTTATCTGAAAATAATTAATTTATTCATAACTGGCTGTGCCCGCCACTTCGTCAGCGTCCTTATTTTGCTTTGAAAGTAATTCACTTGAGACTCTTACTTTTTCAGTGCTTCTGATGTGGTTTATGTCATTACTTTATATAAAGGTACCCATCCCTGAGTAATTATTCAGAAACGTAGGCTTTATATTCTTAAATATTGTGGAATACTGTAAATAGTGTTTTAAATTACCCGCTGAAAAAAATAAAAGTTGCTGCCAAGTTTGCAGTACCATTGAATCGGTAAAATTGCGTATTTTCACTACTTTCCCTCTCTTTCTCAGCAATATTTTTACGGTGAAAAATACCCTATATCTGAACCACGATACTAAGGTACCTCTCCATAAAATTTTATTAAAATTCATTCCGTAGTTTTTACGTGATGCGAACACAAACAGACAGACAGGCAGCACATCACAGTTTTATTATTTGTATAGATAATAAGTTATTTATATTAGTAACAATAAATTTTATTTTAAATAAATACAATTAATTTATTTAAAACAACTTAAAAACCAAAACCATTTTATGACCAACGAAAAGGTTTCTTATTCGTATCTAATTATGCAAGATGAACAAAAACAAAAAAAGGTGAAATTTGGAAAAAAAATCGCCAAAAAATTACACAAAAACCCGCAACGTTTTTTTTACACAGTAAAAAAGTAGAGATTTTAAAATTTTATAAATTTTATAAATAAATTTTATAGTGATATAACATTTTTAGGATCGCGATGGCTCTCACTCTCAAAAACGTTTTCACTTAAAAAAAAAAATCTGGGTTGCCTACACTCAGCTTTACCATACTCTATGGAAACAGTTTTTTTTTATGGCTATATTACAAAAAGAATATAAGATAAAAGTATATTCGAATCGAAAAATTTATTATTTTAGGTTTGGGGTGTTAAGTAAACTACCCCTTTCCGATTATGGCCAAAACTCTTCACACAACTCTTCATCTCCATATACCACACAAGGCAAATACTAAATTTCGTTTTAATATGTCATACGATATGACCTGTAGAGTGTTCACGAAATTTGGTGTTAAGGAAACTACTCCTTGCCCCTCCGGATTATGCCTAAAAACTATACAGCTCTTCATCACCATATACCAAAGGCACATACTAAATTTCATTTTGATATGTCCAACGGTATGACCTGTACAAATTCCACAAAAATAGAGGCATAAACACCCACCCCCAGACATCATGGCGAAAATAGCCAAAACCTCAATACATATAAATCCGGCGAATTCTCAGCCTCGATTTTTTTTCATGATTACTATACTTTACCTTAAACTACGTATTGTAAAGTAACAAGTGAACAAACAAATTTATTTTTTTAAATTCGAACGAAATTTTTTATCATAAAAAATTCAAAATAAAATTTTTTTTAAAATTAAAATTTGTATGTAACTGCTAGTATAGCCTTTCACAGAAAAAAATCTTCATTCGTTTGGCCCCAAAAATATATATTGCAATCCTCTCAAAATCGTAAAAAAGCAATAAAAACGTATGCAATTTACTCAGCTTTCCTGACTTTAACAGTGTCCCAAAACGATAAATCTCTAGCAAAAGCCTTGAAAATACACTATGCTATGCAGAAATTTTTTGTTTTTCGAGACGTTTACTTGTATTTTGCATTACTTTTTTTTTTTTTTAAAAAAGAGAAGTACCACTTAGGCAGTTAATGCCTACATAAACTATGGTACTTCCTTTGGAAAGGGATAGTAGTAGATAAGACAGATGGTTAGTGATAGTAATGCTTAGATTCTGACAACACTGCAATTGCACGTTATGATTATTTTTAGAACAGTATTGCAGCGCCTCTGGTGTTATTTAGGCGAATTAGTTCGAAGCTAGCATAGCCAATTTATAATTATTTTACTTCGCCGACGAATTAGTGCTATGTGGTAATACCGGCGAAGGAGGGCGCTGTGATATGCATTATTATGAAGAAAAATTAATATCTACATATCAGAAAAATTGATGTTGGCTGAGATTTGAACTCGTGACCATTGCTTAGTAGTCAACGTGCTAACCACTTAAGCTACAGCACCTTCAATTTAATTTTATTAAATTAAATTTAATTTTTTGCCTAATGTCCGACTAGATAGCTATCTGTGAGGCGTTTCATTAAGTACTATAAAGTCGAACTACAAAACTACTATAGTCATATGAAGTCTCAATGCGCTAGCCGTTTACAGAGTTATTTTCATTATTTTAGCCACATTTCCCACCTACATAATTAGTGGAATGAGAAAATTTCACTTGAGTTGCCACTGATTTGGCCACTACTGTACATTATTTATAGAAATTATAAGATTAGTTTGAATACCAGCATAACCTTGTCAAACTGCCACTAATAAATAGATCGCTTTCAAAAGGGTAATTCTAAATAAACAATATTTAGAAAAAACCTAAAACGCATGCAATTAGGTCAATGTTGTGGCTACTAGTACACACTCGTTTGTGTTGTAACTTTAACAACAGCTCTTGTCAAAGAAGGTGTCCTTTTTTGATAAAGACAAAATAAAACATGTAGAAGTCTGTATTTATCTAGCTGCATTAATTTATGTATGTATTAATTCACTCTTCAACCAGACAAATAAATGAAATGGCTCGTCATGAAATTAAATTATAATTAGCATTACTCGTATTTGTTAAATTCAGTGAGGTTTTAAATTTCTCGGTTTTTATTATAAAATGACTTATTTTTTATATTAAATACCACAAGCATCATAAAAATAACAATAACAATAACAATAAAAATGAAAACAACTATGTACCATGAACAAATACAAAATTTAATAATAACCGAAGAAGTAACAACAACAACTTTGGTTTAATAGATGCAATGCAAAATAACTACTAATTACAATAGCAATTTGTGACATTTACAATAATTGTTGTTTTAACATGAGCACACATCAGTCTTCACAACAACAACAGCTACAGCAACAATAGCAGTAGCAATGACAACAGCGACAACAAACAACAACAATATGAAAAATGAAAATAAAAGAAAAAAAAAAACAATGACAACAACAATACACACACTCATTCAACATCGACGACAAATTGAATTAAGTAGCTAATAACAAGCAACTAAAGCAGCAACTGTAGTAATAAAAACAACAACAACAACATCAGCAACAGTAGAAACAACGTCAACAGCAATTGTATTTCTGTAGTTCATACAAATAATTTTTTGCAGTGTGTGTTGTTTATCCCTTGTACTTGTGTTCAACGAAAGTGATGAGCAGAAAGAAGGTTGAAGAGTGTTTCAGGATGAACTTTTAATACCACAATTGAAATGCTCTCTGATGCATAAACTTGGTTTAATCTTGCACATTTTATTACGGAACAAAAATAAACTTTTAAAAGTATTAAAAGTTTGTGTTCTTTTCAGATGTTCTTTTGCATTGTAAAATTTAAAGGAATTCAGTCGTTGCCAAAAATGCTTTGAAGATGGAAATAGCTTTGAGAAAAGTGGTGTGGACTAATGCTGAATTATATTACGATTTTATGGAACATTGTCTGTAATAATTGAGTTTGTAATTTTAATATAGGCCAACATCAAATATCTTGCCTTTTTCTTTAATAGTGTCAATTTAAAAGTTAAATATTTTGACTATACAAGAGGAATTTGTATTCAACAAAGCATCAAGAAGTTCATACTGCAGTCTATTTCGAAGAAGATTACTATTGACATTGAAAATACTCCTTCAAGGCAGACATTACTAGCTTAAGTTCGGGACACCTTTTAATTGTTATTTTTTATAATTCTTAATATAGTTTGAATTACTGGTGTAAATTTCAAGTGTTTATCTCATACGGTTAGAAAATAATGTCATAGAAGTGAAAAGTGTGTCACTATCGGCACACCCTATAATTTCTAGTATTTCGTGTTATTTTATTTTTGTTCTATCGACAAACGCTTATAGGTGTCAAAGACTTTTACTCTCTAAGAAAGAATAAATTAAATTACAAATTAGGTGATAATATTAAAGAAAAATTGGAAAAATTTATGTATTCCGCTCTGCTGGTGTCTAAAAATTAACTTTTTCCAATTTTTTTTTAATTTAAAACCTAATTTGTAATTTAATTTATTCTTTTTTAGAGAGAATAAAACGAACTTAAGCTTAACTACAAATTTAATCTGAATGTAAAATAAATAGTTCGACTAAATACAATTTCAAATATTCAATATTAAAAATCATACACAAGTTTGACAAGGTCTGGAGTTATCTAAAATTGCCGTTCATCCACATATGGAGAATATTATTCCGGACATTGATGTAGTTTTGAGTGACCAACAAGTTAAAGTACAGCAAATAGTATGGAAAACCTATTGGCAAAATGGATGCCGAATTTTGCTATAACAGAACAGTGTCTGTACACACAATTTTTTTAATGAATCATTTGAAGCGATGTGCTAAGGTACCTCTGTTCAAATATAGGATACTTTTTTTGCCATAAAATTATCTTATTTTCAAGAGGAAATAATTTTAGTGATTTTTATGACTTGCTAAAAGGTGCTTTTAAACATTGGTATAGATTAGTTTCAAAACAAAAAGCAAATTCAAACAAAATGTTGTCGCAACGCTGACTACGCACAGTGTGTTATTTTGCCAATCTAGCCAAACATTAGGCCAAGAATTAAATTTAAGAACTGTTTAAATTTAGGTACGCAGATCGAAAGACAACAAAATTCTGCATCGACTAGTGAATTTTTAAGGCTTTTGCTCTAAATTTGACGTTTTGGGACACTGTTAAATTTAGGAAAGTTGAGTAAATTGCATAAGTTTTTATTTACTTTTTACGATTTTAAGAGGTTTGCAATATTTTTTTTGTAGGTAAACGAATAAAGATTTTGTACTTATTTTTAAAAAAAAAAATATTTTGAAAAGGTTTTTGAGAGTGATCTAAAATTTTGGATCTCTACTTTTATACTGTAGAAAAACACGTTACGATTTTTTGCGACATTTTTTTACGTTTTTTTTTTTTTCAAATTTTACCTTTTTTCTGTTTTTGCTCATCTTGTGTAGGTAGATACGAGTAAAATCCCTTTTTATCGGTCATAAAATGCTTTTGATTTTTAAGTGGATTTTAACAAATAAATTTTAATATTTTAAATAGAATTTATTGTTACTATTATAAATAAATTATTATCTATACATATAATAAAACTGAAACTATCTGTTTTTCTGTCTGTGTTCGCATCACGTAAAAAGTACTAGATAAATTTAAATAAAATTTAATGGAGAGGTACCTTAGTATCTAGGCTAAGATATAGGATCTTTTTTCCGTAAAATATCTAATTTCAAGAGAAAATAGAGAAAAAGTATTGAAAGGACCGATTTAATGTTACTGCAGACCAGGCAGCAACTTTGATTTTTTTAAACACTATTTACAGAACTTTACAATAGTTTTAGAATTTTAAATAATTTTAGAATTTTATATAAAGCTTATGTTTCTGTATAATTACACACTATGTAATTTTTTAAGTCATGGCAAAATAACCATATATTGACACCACTACGTCATAAAAGACAATAACAATTTTTGTTCTTTATGACAAGAGCTACAACTTTGCCTCAGAGAGTATATCAAAATTTCAAACGGTTTGCAAAATATGAGCTTGAGGAAATGATAATTTTTTTTGCAAAAATAACATCGAGGCCCCACATCTTTGAGGGCCCATAAAAAAAACCTGGAGGACTTTGGGTAAAACTGGAAGACAGGGGTCTTTTTTTTGTTCTTTTATCACGTAATGGTGTCCGTATATGGTTATTTTTTGCCGTGTTGCACTGTGTTACCCAGGGATGGGTACTTTTATATAAATTAAATACATAAACAATATCTGAAGCACTATAAATATAAGAGTCTTACATTGTACATGCTTTGTTGCTGCAACTCTTCTATTTACGTACAAATCATGTCTCTGTCGGAACATCCTTTAATTTTGTTATTTGCTATGGCGGCCATGACAATTCTCTTTCTATGAATATATCAAAAATCTACCTATTACTATTAAAAAAAGAAGTTACTATACGTGAAAAACATGTCACTGTCAGAACACCCTTTAATTTTTAGTAATTGTCATAATGGCCATGGCAACACATCTTCTATACAAATTGGAAGAGTCTACCTATTACGGTCCAAAAAACATGTCGTTATAACTACATGCAAAAGACGTCACTGTCGGAAAACACTTTAAATTTGTATTGTTTTTATAGGGGTCATAGTAATACACCATTTGTAAAAATTTCAAGAGTCTATATATTATGGTTAAAAAATTAGTCAATGTTTATGCAAATCACGTCACTGTCGGCACACCCTTTAATTTTAACTATTTGTTATAGTTTCCAAAGTAATACAGCTCTTGTAAAAATTTCGAGAGTCTACATATTATTGTTCAAAACTTATGCCATATCACGTCACTATCGGAACACCCTTTAATTTTTAGGTTTAATATTGTATACTTGCTTATAAAGCGAAAATAGATTAAATCACTGTCTGCAAATTTTAAGTGGTTGCCTCCTATACCTCAAGAAATAAAGATATAAAGGCAAATAACACGTCACTTTAGCAACACCCTATAAGTTTTAGCATTTTTGCTATAGTGGCTACAGTTACACACCTTCTGTGAAAATTTCAAGAGTCTACCTACTTATACATGCAAATCACACCACTATCGGAACACCCTTTAATTTTTAAGTTTATGTTTTGGACTTGTTTTTATAGCGTACTAAGTTTTAGTTACTGCTTGCATATTTTTAGTGTATTCTTCCTACAGTTGAAGAAAAAAGCACATGTTCGTAAATAACACCTCTCTGTAGGAACACCCTATAAGATTTAGTATTTGCTACTTTAGCGGCCACAGCTATACACCTTCTGTAAAAATTTCAAGCTTCTACCTATTATGGTTCAAAAATTAGGCCTTATTCATGCAAATCATACCACTATCGGAACACCCTTTAATTTTAATTTTTTAATAGTTGTTTGTATAGTGAACTAAGTATTAACTACTGTTTGTAAAACTTTCAAGTGTATCCCACTTACAGTTTACGAAATAGGCACATATTCGTGAATAACAAGATCCGGCAAGATTGAAAAAATATCCATCTGTGAGTCGTCTCACAGTGTTTTGAGCCAATACGATGACAAAACGAAGGGACAAAAATAGAGAAGGAGGTGGCACACTTCAAGTAAGAAAACTCTGATGTTTTACAGAAATCGGTCCAAGGTCCATATAAGTAATATATTTTAATTACAAATAATCCAAATTTTTGGGAAAATCAGTCAAAGAGCACTCCCAACTCCCATATACAAGGAGTCACGATCAAACCCCTATACCCTTCCTCCTTCGAGTGAAGAGCTAGCATTTATGGTTATCACCTGTTCATTGCACCATGCCGTCATTATGAGAGCTTGTCTCATACATTCTTGGATGGTATCGCTGAACTTTCCACCATCCATTAGAGGCAGATCGTCAACATACGCAACGGCAATGTATAGACGCCAATTAAGTCCAGCTTCCAAAGAAGACCATCAACGATGATGTTTTACAAATGAGGTGACAAAACTCCTCCCTGCAGATAACCCCTGACCACCCTACCCCGGATTCTAGAAAGATTATTTTTAAGATTTATAGTCCTAGACCTAAGAATAACGCTGAGTTGTTTTATAACAATGGATTCAACCCCACGTTTAGTAAGAACATTCCTCAAATTTTAGAAAGAGATTATATCAAAGGCACCTTCAAATACGGACAATGTAGCCTCACCATTGAGAATCTGACAAATTTATGGAGACCGGATTCAGTAGATCTACCTGCTCTATCTACTTAAGTTTCTTTCCATCAGCGTGTGATTCTCTCATTGAAACAAGGCTGGGAAAACACCATTCCAGCCCCCTTAAATAGTGAAAAAAGATAGTATTTAACATTTGACACTTATGTAGCGGACATCGTTGAAAAAGCCATTATCGCGAAAATCGCATTACTATCGGAACACCCTTCAAATTTAGTACCTCTGTTATAGCTACCATGGTAATACAGTTTCTATAAAATAAGGCCATATACGATTAAATCATCACTGCCGGAACATCCTATAATTATTAATATTTACTATAAAGGCCATACACTTTCTATTTACTATAAAGGTAATACAACTCCTGTGAAAATTTCAGTTATCCTTTTTAGCACATTCCTCTTTTATATTCACCATCTCGTCTGTATGGTAAATTTGATAACGTGACTTCATTTAATTCTTTTAAACAACTGTCAACTAATTTGTTTAAATACTAAAGAGCAGACAAGTGATGTTTTGTTTTGGTTTTGACTGAATAGCAAATGCAAATTCACAAACCGCAGCCCCATTGACATCAGCATAAACATTACGCCAACAATGACATTTATAGCAACAACGTTAATTACAACAACTGCAAAACTAAAAGTGTAATACAATAAAAAATAGTGTCTTAACATGACATAAAATACCATAGAAACGAAAAATACGTGAGACATACTTAGACATACCCCCTAATCAGAAATAACCCAGCAAACATACGCACAGTAGAACCACAGATCAAACCAAAGATGAAATAATAAATGCAAAATGGAGTTATGCGAGCTCTAGCTTATATTTTCATAATAAGGACCAAGACTAATAATTATTTTTGTTTGTGAAAACGTAGAGAAAATTGAGTGTCGACAAAAAGCTAAAAAGTTTGGTGTTATGAAAATGAAAGGGGTCATGATTTTGTTGAATTTGGCATTATCTTGTATCCGTTATAGGCAAACACGTGGTGGCTGCAGTGTGGATTAAGACATACAACTGGTGCATGGTTGATGAAGTATGCTGTTGCAGTCTCAACAGAAGGAGTTGGATGGTCTCCATCCGCTAAACAAGAGGTTAGGACATCGGTCCAGGCTTCTATGTTCTATAAATTGCTACTCATAGCTTACGTATTGTTCAATGGCAATTTATAGATGGTGCTATTGTCGCTTCATTGCGTTTGTATTGGGTAATGTGCGGTATATAGGACGCCAGGGGATAATGGCCAACACATTACAAACTCATATGGTGGCAAGAACACCGCCAGATAAGGGCCAATATGGTTAGGCGCTGACATTAATCTTGACCATGAACGTTTTGAAAATACAATAAATAATATTAAGAGAAAAAAAATAAAAAAACCAAAAATAATAAGATTATATAAATAAAATCAAATGTCGTTCGCTGGTAATCGCATTTGTTTTTTTAAATCTTCATCATAACCTAACATAAGGTTTTAACGGAAATAAAAATTGACCATGCCCTGTAGCTAGAGAACTATAATAGGTAGATCTTGGAAATTTGTCACCATAGCTTAGCGAAACACAGACTGGACTGAAATAGTGGGCGTGGAGATCAGCAATTGGTAGAGTCTTTCACAAGTAACCACCATACTAATGTGCATAGTCAAGCAAAATATAGGCTGAATTGGGATAGTAGGCGTGGTAACTCAATTACGTAGTGCAAAATTATTATTCTGTACCTACAGAACTATAACATGTGGAGTCTCGAAAATTTGCAAAAGTAACATACTACTGTATATATTCTTGTAAAATACAGACTGGATAGTGGGAGCGGTACCTCCCACACAAAGTGAAAAATTATTATCGTGTTAATGTACATACTCGTAGTCTAGCAAAATAAAAAACAGAAGGAGGTAACCATGGGTGTGCATATAAACTGAAACGTCTGCATGCCAAATGGCCCTATGAAAAATCGCCCAAAAACAAAAATGAAAAATTGTGGAATGAATAATCACCCTAAAGAAATGAAAGATTGCCCTTATGAGGAAAAATGGAAATTTGGCCCAAAAATTGTGAAAAAATACCCAAATATAAATGAATTATCGCCCAAATTTGTTTATAGTTTTCTTATTAAATATAAAAATGTCAAGAGTTTTAGCAAAGGCATTGATATTGGTTTAATTTATAGAGAAAGCTTTCATCTTGCAACTTCTGTATATAATCTTTGATCAAAATCCAAGAAAGCTATGACACCTGCTGCTTCTGGGGGTGCTGCCAAAGGAATTCTGAGTAACCGTGAATACAAATGTTTGCTAAATTAAATCGTTGATTTAAATTAATTAAACCGTTGATTGAATTTATCGAGCAAGCTTTGAGAAGAAGTTGTATGTAATCTGTGATCACAGTTTGTTAGAAAGCGTTTTCGTACCAAATTAAATATATTGTTGCCAATGTACGCAAATAAATATTGTATGCGTTCATTAAAATAAATATGAAAGGAAATATATGTGAATAAAAAAAAAATAATAAAGGTACAAATAGTTTGCTAATATGAGTTGAAATTAATTATTTAAATTAATAAATTAATTATTGTTTATTGTAAAACTGTGGAATTAGGCGCCGCAGGCAAAAAATTTTTATAAAATATGAAAAATCGCGCCTAATTCTAAAGTTTAACAATAAACACATTAATAACAATAATTATATATTTCAACACATATTAGTAACATATTTATAACAACATAACTAAAAATATTTACTAGTATAAGAGAAACAAAGCAGCTTGCACTTTTTCGGCAGAACAATTTACTTAAATAATCAGAAGCTTTTTGAAAACTGCCATTGGTACAACCTTAAATGAGATGTTGCTCATGTTAACACTTCTGCGGTTTAAGGTATACTTTATAACTACTTATTATTAGTGATAATTTTTTATTAAAAATATATCGCTTTTAAGACAAACCATTGTTTTTTTCACTCTTATTATCAAAAATGGGTGATCTTTCATTAAAACATTTGGGCAATTTTTCATTATGAAAAATCGCCCACAAATATAAAAATGAATTATTCTCCAAAAATGACGAAAAAACACCCAAAATTTTTGGGTTACTTTTCATATGAAATATTACCCAATTTTGTGTGAAGATTTCTTGGGCAATTTTTCATTTATGCTTTTGGGCGATTTTTCATAGGGTCATTTTGCATGCAGCCAACTGAAACATCGTGAGAATAGCGCGCGTTTTCGAGTTAATGTTTGGCCTTACTTTTCTTCCATGCATTTAGTGTATTTTTTGTGGATGGGTGTAGCGAATCGCACGCGGGATAGCTAATAAAATTATAAAAAATATGGAATTCGTAGTACAAGTAAATTTTTTTTATTCTGAGCTTTCTACGGTTGAATTTGTCAATCTTGCTGTTGTTGTTCGATTTTACCAGCTATTTTCAATATTCATATTTCATATTTCTAGACACTTTTATACTGCAATCTTCATATGTATCATTTAGTAATTTTGCAGCAGCATGGACATCTCTTTTGTTTTTTTTTGTTTTAGCTTTGTACAAACATTTTCATATTAGCGACGCAAATCGAAGCACAAATTGATAGTATTAAAAAAATGGTTTTTTTGTGGTGACCGACTTGATCAATTGGACCCGGTTGATTGCGATGATGTTTAGATCTAAATAAATATTTTATATCCAAATCTTATACGAAATCAAAAAAATTGTTTCATGTTTGCTTTAAAACATTTCGATCGTCTAAAACAATCTCTTATTTTTTTCATCCCGTCAAATCTTGGTTTAAAGATAAGAAATTTATTGTTTTTTTAGGGTTACCCTAATATTGACTTGTAGTAAACTAAAGAAAAGATGCAATATATTAAAATGTACAAAATGTAACAATAAAAAGTAAACCACAAAATGAGAAATGAGGTTAATTTGTATGTGGTTACCCGTTAAGAGAGAGAGAGAGAGAGAGTACGATAGTAATTAGAAAGAAGAAACCAAAGAAATGACAGTTAAATTTGTGGTACTTTTTTAGGTCTATGAAAAGAATCTTAGTTTTTCCAATTTAAAAATTATACCAGAGATCCCCGGTTAAAAATACGGCGAAGATCAAGGCAAATTTATAAAGGGGTAGTCTTGTTAGCCCAGGTGACTATTTTTTGCTTTCGAATATTTTTCCTTCTTCCATTGTCAAAATTTATTTTCATTAGGTTGCCGGTAACGTTAAAAAATTTGTGCCGTAGGTGTAACGAAAAATAAAAAGTTTATACACGAGTGAAACAAAATATTAAGGTGTGCATTTGTATAGAAACTTAAAACTTTAAAAGATAATTGTTTGTCTTAATATAGAAACTTAATATAGAAACTTAAAACTTTAAAAGATAATTGTTTGTCTTACAATTCTTTTCCGACTTCACCCTAAATAATGGCTTATGGTTTTGACAGCCAAATGACAGCGAATGATTTGTAGAGTATTTAATTTCGTTGCGAGTATACCTGGTATGATTTTGCCTAGGCCAAGATTGGAACAAATCTAGTTTAGTGAAGCTTGACCAATTCAAACAAAATTATACAGGGTGATAAAGAATTAAAAAATAATACAAAAAGATTTTCTCCTCTATGGTATAACCTACACCGGCTTCGCTTACTAAAGGTTTCCTGAATAGCTGACCTTCGGCCGGACGCAAGGATTTTCTCCTATATGGTATGACCAACACCGGCTTCGCTTATAAAAGGTTTCCTGCATAGCCGGCCTTTGGCCGGGCGCAATAATTTTCTCCTCTATGGTATGACCAACACCGGCTTCGCTTACTAAAATTATCCTACGAACTATGCATACAATTTCATCAAAAAATGTCACCGATTCTTAATGGGTTACATTTTTTTTAAATTTTAGCACCACCTGATACATAGATATTTCCAAAAGCTTTAAATTGATACCCATATTGACTCAGTTTGTTCAAAAATGCAGTAAGAAATCACAGTTTCATATGAAAAGTTCAGAGGCCCATAACTCGGAAAATAAGGGCGACCGCCAATTTTTTTTAATATTTTATAATTCTCTATCACCCTGTATAATTTTTTTTATTGGTCAAGCTTCACCAAACTAGATTTAAGCCCCAAGATTTAACTTTAACACGCATGTTATTCTCAGAGTAGCCTATTTAGAGAGTGTCGCTATTGCAGTGTTTCACATATAACTCGCTTTAACAAGAAACACTCGTTATTTTCAGATTATACAATTTCAACACTCTACCTATTATAGTTCCTTCCCTAGGTTCACGTCATTAATTTTTCACCTTGTATATGAGGTGCCTCACCTACTGTTCCCAACCAACCAGTTGTTTGCTTCACTTTACACAGAACTTGCATAAAATTTCTAGATTCGACCTACACAATAAAAAGTTGTTGCACCAACTAATAGTTTTAATTGGATTCAGACAACAATTTTATTTAATTTTTTATTGATTAAATTTTTATATATTTTTATAAATTTGATTATAATTTTATTTCGTTCGTTCTAAATTAAGTATAAAAAATTAATTAATTAATTAAAAAACTAATTAAAACTCTTTCTAAAACTAATTAAAACTTTTAATTCGAACAAAATATTTTTTTCTGTGTATTTATAGTTCACAAATATCACGATGGTTAATATTTACTTTATATGGAAAGTACAGGAAATACTTGAAATATCAGAACTGTACCTACATATGTATATATCCAATTTTACTTACACAGAAAAAATGTTTGCGCCAATTAAAAGTTTTAATTAGTTTCAGATTTAGATTTAATTTAATATTAAATTAATTCAATTATTTATTTAATTAGAATTTTATTTTGTTCTTTCTTAATTAATTATATAATTGTATCAATTACAAAATTAATTAAAATTTTATTTGAAACTAATTAAAACCTATAATAGAAGCAAACATTTTTTTCTGTGTATCTGATATCAAGTAAAACACGGAAAATTTCCCGGAATAGGCAATTATGGCTTTCCGACAAACAAACAAACATATTTATTCAATTTATATTGTTGAATTGAAAAAGTACTAAGTAGTATTTTTGTACCTTCAAACTCATCTCTTATTTTAA
Organism: Phasia obesa; assembly: GCA_949628195.1. Classification (NCBI taxonomy): domain Eukaryota; kingdom Metazoa; phylum Arthropoda; class Insecta; order Diptera; family Tachinidae; genus Phasia; species Phasia obesa. The sequence continues at coordinate 54,248,271 of OX451217.1, forward strand.
AAATAGAAACTGTAGTCAATTGAGTTGTAACTGTTATTCTTCTTTTTATTTTTACCGATTTAAAGCTACTGCATACTTTAGGGCATCTTTTATTTTTGAAAGCATTATATTTTAAGCAATGTTGCGTAACAGATGGCGCCGTTTTAAAATAATAGTCTGTCATATCTGTCTTCTACAGAGCTTTACAATAATTTTTAGAATTTTATATAAATTTTAGAATTTTATCCAGGGATGGGTACCTTTATATAAAATAAATACCTAAGAGTCTTAATTTTTTGTGTGTATTGCTTTCTAATTAAAATCGAACAAAATATTGTACACAACGTGTATGAGCACAGCTAGACAGCAATAAAATGAAATGAACAATAAACAAACAGTATTACTATAAATTAAACTTTTTATTGAAACTTGCGCCAAATTTAAAAGACAAATATTGACTATTATAACGTTTTACATAAGAATCGTAGAAAAATACTTACGTTGTCGTTGCCAACACAATGTCTAACTGGTATTACTTTCCTGCACTGAATTATTTTGCTATTAATAGGTTTAACTTAGTTTTCTTACACGAGCAAAAATTTCGTGCGTATTCATTTAATTTTCCAGTATTGTTTACAAGAAGCCCCAGTAGTTGTCAGCCAACTAAAATTTCCGGTCAGACATAACCTTGAAATATGATTTATCACAATACATTCAACTGTAACCAAGCAAAACTATTTGGTTTTCATAAAAAAAAACAATTTCTAAAGTATCGAATATATGAATAGCAAACTGAAACTATGAACAGTTTTATATGAAAATGAGAAAAACAAACAAAAGACAATTTGTTTAGATAATAGTTTTTAGGAATATAATTTCAATATGGCGGTGGGTGGCATTATGCAATAAAACTTGACAATAAAACTTTAGTCCCAGTTTGGATTATGCACTAATTTTTTATTCTGCTTGGTTTTATAGGATGAAAAAATCTTTCTTATGAATTTAGTAGTTATTTTCTTAATAAGATAAAACTATTTTGTTAATTTTTACTGATTGTAGGCAAAGTGAAATAGGGTACCAAGGGGGTACCCTATAAATATTCTTTACGTGGAGAACTATAAGAACCAGACTGAAAATTTGGTTACTATCAAACAAAGTGCGTAACTAAGCAAAAATCTTTCGAAATAGAAGTATATTTATTATCTGGAAAATCATAACCGCAGTAAAACAGTAAAATATGTAGTAAAACAATAAACCATCTGAAAAGAGGTTCGGTTAAGGGAACACCGACACAAAGTATTTACTAAATGTTCTATATCTGGAAAACTGTGTATATGAATGCTTCTTAATTTATAGAATAGGAGCGAGGATACCCCGCAATAGGAGCACCGCTAAACCGCAAAGAATAGTAATGAAAGATCCAAAGGGGCATACAATGTAATTATTTGTTACCCAAAAACTTCAGAAATATAATAGTTAGTGTCTTCAATTTTGTAGTGGCACTGTGGCGGAACAAGAAAATTTGGTTATAGGAGGGTGATTAATTCCATATACGAACTGTTTGGCTAAAAAATCAAATTTCTTTACAATGCGTAGTACATTTTATAAAGCGAACTTCATTAGAGCACATTTCGTTGTAGTACAGATAAAACGTCGTAACACAACATAGCCTACATATAGATGTTGTTATAGATGGGAATTCATCAAACGAGTTCAAGATTAATTCAGAGGTACTGCAAGGCTCTGTTCTTTCTCCTACCATGTTTCTTATTTTTCTAAATGACCTTCTCTGTCAAACTTCCAACCCTATCTACTCTTTTGCAGATGATAGCAGCATTTGCCATTCGTATTCATTCTGCAGACGGCCGAGCCTTTTAGAAATTGGGGCCAAGCGGCAAAACATGAAGGATACGCTCAATCACGATCTAGTAACAATATCTAATTGGGGCCGGGTAAATAGAGTCGACTTTAACGCTCGTAAGACTCAATGTTGTATGCTAACGCACCGGCGTTCGGCCGAAAATGGTGCTACATCTGTAATTATGGATGGTATAAGTATTAAGGAATCAGAAGCTCTCGATGTTCTTGGCATGAAAATCCAGTGTGACGTTCGATGGACTAAGCACATGTTTCAAGTCTCAAAAGAAGCTTTCAAGTGTCTCGGTTTTCTTAAACGATGTAAAATATATTTCACCTCATCTGATCTCCTTACTATTTATACCACTTACATCCGGCCAAAAATGGAATACAACTCTCATGTATGGGCCGGTGCTCCAAAGTATGTTTTGCAACTACTTGACCGCGTGCAGAAGAGGGCGAAGAAGCTCATAGGTGACAGTAGGGTATCGAACTCTATTGACACTCTTGAACATCGACGCAATGTGGGTTGTGTTTCGCTGTTTTATCGCTACTACAATGGAATGTGCTCTGATGAGATTTGGGAACTAGTTCCCGATATCCGAACGTTTTCGCGCACAACACGCTTTTCATTAAGAGCTCATCCATTTGTGGTCGATTGGCCAGTGAATCGCACAATGCATTACAGAGAAAATTCATTTTTTAGCCGTACAGTTCGCTTGTGGAATCATCTTCCTACAGAGGTGTTTCCTGTCAACTATAATGTTGGAAAATTCAAATCGAATGTCCACAAACATTACTCCTTCCCATAACCTAATTTCCTAGTTCTGGCACAATGCTTTGCATGAATAGGGGTCATCCCCTGAGTGCTGGTCCGAAATAAAAAAAAAAAATACATTGGGTCAATGTTCAATTGACTCAGAGTTTAATAGTCTTTTGTTACCGCTTAACTAGTAACTAGTAACTACAAAATAGACTTTGGGCGCCATACATAATATCGCTGGATATTCATGTCAAGAATGTCAAGAGCTTTCGACACCTTAATACCTAGATTACACATAAATCATCATTTACACCACAAGTCTGTGGTGTCTGACCCCATTTTGAAATTGTAACAAACATGATGAGCTTGAAAGTGTGTTATTTATATTTTGCCTCTAGGCCGTAATCTTCAACGGGCTCGGTCTATCACTAAAACAATCCAAATGGCAATTGATGACATCATGTGGAAAGAAGGTTATGTAGAAAAAACAGAAATAATGTAGGAAAAAGAATGGGGAGAATAGGAAAAATATTAAGGGTACCCCCTTGAATACATTTTATGAAATCCTATCTTTAACAACTCATATACAGTAATCCCTAAAAAGCTCAAAAAGCTCAAAGCCAAGAAAATTTATCACCGACACAAAAGCAAAATAAGTTCACAGAAGTGCACTATGCGGCAGTCTTTCAAGTGTCTTAGTCTACCCAGAAAGGAAGGGTAGCAAGTATTTGGTAAAACGGTTACCATACTGTCGTTCGCTTAGTAAACTGTTGGACTCCAACTACTTCACAAAATGAAAATTTTTGATTCCCTCCATTTCATTACAGAGCGTAGAAAAATTACAATTGTGCGGTAATTATCAGGGTTGTTAGCCTCTCCCATTTTAGGGATTGGCGTTATTTTAGCAACCTTCTAACTCATTGGAAATTTATCAGAATTATACAAAACTCTGAAGGGTGTGACTTGTTAATGTTGCAATCTGCTAAAATCTTTTTACCTTTTTACGCAAAAGAATATACTTGGCGTAGTTACTGATACTTTGTCAACCATGGTTAGTGGTAGCTTTTCTGCAAGGTTGAGGGGTAAAGGAACTAATACATGACTTGTCCTTAAGTGATATGGACCGACTCTAATACTTTCTATCAAAGTAACCTCCCACTTTAAGGCGATGACGATGGTCTAGAAGGAGTCATGTGACACGGCTAGTCCCCTTTAAACCTTTTACGATTGGACATAAAGAAGCCAGATATATTTCAGGATTTGCCATGTGTGCGTGGTTGAAAAACTGTGGTATATGTACTTTGTTGAGAAATATTAAGCAAGTAGACGCCGACTTGAGAAATATAATGTGAAGTAACAAAGAAAAAAGCGAAAAGCAGAAAAGAGAAACGAAAAAATGTCCAGTACGATAGTCATGGAATACACACTCTACCTCTTCATACCCTTGCCTATTAATTTCGCCTGTCTGCCCTGTTTCTGTCTATTGTAGGGGACTTACGATACCCTGTGATAGGTTCTAATTTTACCATGATTGTCCAGTTACAATAATATTAGACTGGCTCTAGATGAACTATCTTTAACACCTTGTGTTAATCTAATGTGACAATTGAAATAACAGTCCAACCAATTTCCAATTTTCGACAAATTTTCTTCAGAGGAAGTACTTGCAAATAATTCAACGAGAAGTTAGCTCATTAATTGGGTAATACTAAACGCATTAATTACTCTGATACTGCTATACGCAATTTTTTTTTTTTTTTTGTAAAACTTAAAGAAGTTGTACTCAAAATTAAATTTTAATTGATTAATTAACTTTTCCTTGTTTCTCTTTATTATTGCATTGAATAAATAAAATTAAATGTAAATAGATTAATTAAAACAATTGTAGGAAGTAAAACGATACTGCTGAAGATACACAGATACAATTATAAAACTACATGTATATGTGAAAATTAGGTGGGGGAGAATCTTTAAAATTGGGAGGACATTGAACAATTTATCTTCTAATGAATTATGTATATGTATGAATAATGCTACCTGTAATTATATTCTTTTTTCCCTAAAAAAAAATCAGCCTGCAGCAATATTTTTGACGTGGAAAAACAAACATTTGCTCAGTTGCTTGAATGCGTAACCAGCCACATAAATAAAATCTTAATTAAATAAATGCGAGCACATTGCAAGCTGCTAACTTGTAGTAATATTCAAACTAAGTGCATCTACATCATTTTTATTTTTCATGCCACATTATATTGTTTATCGTCCTAACTTATATAAGGAATAGACTTATAACAACTTCAATTGCCTTAACCAATTTCGTGTACTTTAAATGGAAAAATTAAATAAACTGAACAGAGAACAGAAACAGAAACAGAAATTTACGCCTCTTTCATTATTTTTTTTTCTTACCATTTGGTAACTGAAAATAGAGTTTTTTTTTGCATTTTAATTTATGACTTTGCGCTGATTAAGGATTTTAATTAAATGAAAATTTGCAAGTTTTTGCAATTATTCACGATTTTTTTTTTCTCCTATGAAATGAACGAAAAATGATGGCAACAGCAGTAGCAGTTGAAGTAGTGCTAGAATGTTGAATGATAATAAGCTTTAATGCGCTAACAGCAACAACAACAACCAACACACATTTAGAGCCAGCTTTTACTTGAGTGCATAAATTGCAGTGCCCCACACAAGCGAATGAAGATCGGAATTTTATACATAAATGTGCGTGCGTCAATGCAGTTTGGCTGCAAAATGCAATATTAAGAAGAGGCAGAAAATGATGGAAAACTCAATTCTAGTTTGATGAGAAGAAGTTAATTGAAGAATTTTTCACTAAAAGCCTTACAATCAAAGTATTTTAATTTAAAACTAGAAACATATTTTTTCGTTTTAGACATTTTCATTAAAACTGAGGGGTTTGAAAATAGTTGGTGCAAGAAATACGACGTAGTCGTATTTGCAATTGCAATTTAATTCATATTGTTTAAATCAAAAAACTTGTTTTTGTTGTTTTTTTTTTTATTCATAAAATAAATTTTGTTTTCTCTCAATATTCTCAAGCATTAAACACATAGACGACAGCAGGATACCGACTACAACCTGTCAAAATTAAAATACACACGTTTATATGAAGACGATTATTTTGACGACACATGGCTATACGACCACCGTTGTGGCTGTAGCTATTTGTTTTGAAAGTATTTTTTGAAAAAGTAGTTTTTTTATAAGTAAAATATGTATTTCTACAATATTTTCGTAGTTTTGGAGTATATAGCTGTCGTCTTCAACATAATTCAGAAGCTGACCACAAGGCGACGATTGTAGCCAACGGCATTTGTAGTCGTGTAGCGGTGTAGCCGGTGTTGTCTACGTGTTTAATACTTCAAGCACACTATGACTGCATTGGGTCCTCGTATAATTCATTTTGTACACTTTAGTGTCGGGTGAGTAGATGGACTGGATGCAGTTACCTTATTTTTATCATTACACGCAACGACGAGACCATACCATGGTTATGGTATGGTCACAAAAAACTAAATTATGTTCTCTGTCACAAAGTATGATTGCGATGAACAAATTTTAGTTATTTGTAACATTACTTTGATCACAATAAATGAGTTTTAGTTAAGATTGCATCATTAAATGGTATTAAACTTAAAAAATTTCACATGGTTGGATTTAGCTATACAATTTTTAGTAAACTTCAAACCACAACCGTAGTTGTAAAAATATTCAAAAATAATATATTTGAATTCCATTCTGCTAGTGTAGAAAATAACCCAATTCCCATTTTTTCTTAAAAATTTATCACCTAATTTGTATAGAAGAATATTTTTTAATTAAAAAGAATTAAGCCTGACTTCAAAAATAATATATATGTTAATAAAAATAGTTCGACTAATAATTTAAATATTCTTAATCTATACATCTATACGGGTAATTCAACGTCAAATCAACAAGGCACTCAAAATGACTACTTCAGATTTTATTGAAACTTTCGTTATTTATATTCTTTGACTCCCTGAATCCAAATATAATTTTTAAAAAATTCTATCTCTTACAATTTTTCCGCTACACAGTTATCAAAATTGAAAAATGTCGCTTTTTGCATATGCGCTTGAGGATTAAATAAATTTTAAATCCAGTTCTATAAGTCCTAGAAAGTTGAGTAATAGCTCATTTTAAAGGGTATTTCATACGCTTTAATTTGGTATCAATCAATGAATCATGAAATTTTTTAACAAATTTTTTTCTGATGTATAAAATAAAGTTTTATTAAAATCTTTGAGATAGTGCCTTTTATTTTTTTTTTTTAATTTACATATGAGTACGCCATAAAAATTTCAGAGTGGGACCATGGTGGGTTCAAAAGTTATATAAAAAAACTTAATTTTGACTCATTATAAACTGAAAAAATAATTTTGTTTTAATAAACTGGATAATAAAGGTAAGAAATATTCCTTAAAATTAAAAAATTTGTAGATGGTCCCATCTAGTAAAAACTACTGGATGGATTTTAACAGAATTTTGTGAGGAGATACCTAAGTATCCTGGTCCCAATATAGGATACTTTTTTTCCGCAAAAATATCTTAGAAAGTCGAGAAAAAGCCATGAAAGTACGTAGTTGAACTAACCGGATATGAATACTTTACTTTTAATAAAGTAGAAAAATAAATAAACTGATACATAGCATATCTTAAGGCGGAACTAAAAACGCCGGTATTACCACATAGCACTAAATCGCCGGCTAAGTAAAATAAATATAAATCGGCTATGCTAGCTTTAAACTAAAGCGCTTGCGAAGCTTTACTATCGCACTAACCATCTGTCTTATCTACTACTATCCCTTTTTAAAGGAAGTAACACAGTTAATGTAGGCATTAATTGCCTGAGTGTTACTTCTCTTAAAGCAAAAAACTAAAAACGTAAGAGTCTTTGGTGTGGATTGCTTTCAAACAAAATATTGAAGGACGCTGACGAAGTGCCGGGCACAGCTAGTATAATATATATTATTTATAACCATAATATATTAATAGTAAACAAAATATGTTAAAAATATTTGTTTTTTTTTTGCAATATTATATACAAATTTAATTATTATTTACAATATAAAGTAAGTATTATGTTTTGCTAATTTATGTATCAATGAAAACTACATGACGCTTCCATTGATACATAATTAGCAAAACTGTAATCGTGAATAAAAATAATAAATAAAAAAATTTTATTATAATAAATGCTTCCACGTGTCATTTCATAGTTTTAAACCTTAAATTAATCATTTAATTTAACCATAATATTGTAATGTTTAATAATAATGTTTGACTACAACCATATAATTTTTTATTTTTTTTTAAGAGAAGTAACACTTAGGCAATTAATGCCTTTATTAATCGTGTTACTTCTTTGGAAAGGGATAGCAATAAGTCAGATGGTTAATGTGATAGTAAAGCTTCGCTTATGGCAAAACTGCAATTGTGATTATTTTTAGAACAGTATTGAAAGCGCCTCTAGTGTTATTTAGACGAATTAGTTTGAAGCTATTATAGCCTATTTTTAATAATTTGACTTCGCCGGCGATTTAATGCTATGTGGTAATACCGGCGAAGGAGGGCGCTGACATATGTATTATTATATAGAGGAATTAATACACATCAGAAATGTAGATGCTGACACGGCAGAGAATTGAACTCGTGACCATTGCTTTAGTAGTCAACGTGCTAACCACTTAAGCTACAGCACTCTGTCCTGTAACCATAATATGCTGCACTTAGACTACCATATATAACCATATATTTTCTTTGTGTATACTGATATCCGCGCAATCACTACATTAATCTTTACTTTTATTGATTTTAATACACCTAATCTTTGTTTTTAGGCTGAGGTTCTCTTCAGTATTTTCACTCCTTTTGTGCTTACATGTTGTCACCAGTATAATTCTGTTTTTGTGTAACTCTGCGCACACAATTCACTATGGCAAAAATAAAATAAATTTACAAAATTTTAATTTTTAATGTTAATTTCCTTTAGATTTATAAAGACAAAAATCCTTTTTACATTAATGTAGGGGGAATATCGAAGCAGACCACTTCATGAAGGGGTCCCTTTTTAACCCCCTTCCGTCTTTTATGATTATAGGCAACCTTACTTTCATTGAGTCACGAGCTACAAACAGCCTCTAATCTTAACTTTAGTGATTACAGACTGTCGACTGGTAACTGTCGGCATTTTTTTTATCACGCAGTCTCTGGTAATTGCTAGCGTATGTTCAAAGCTCAGGTCTCCCCAAAGCATCCACATTATTCGCATTTGCAATAGGTTGTTTTTAATATGAAGAGTAAAGGTTGGTGGTAGCACATGACTCAATGAAAGCAAGGTTTCAATAAAATTACAATTCGGTTGACTATAATCATTAAGGACGGAAGGGGGTCATACAGGGACCCATTAAGAAAGTGGTCTGTTTCGATATTCCCCCAGCGGTCTTTAGCTGACTGTTCCCACAGTGGTCTTCGACTGTAGATGTCCTCATCGAATTCGGTTCACTGTTCCAGCACAGCACAACGAACTGTTGTCACAGCTGCTTCGGCTGACTGTTTTCACAGCTAACTGTTTCCACAGCAACTTTGGTTAACTGTTTCCATAGCGAAAGAAAATTGATTTTTGAGACAGCAGTTTTCGAAGATTTTTGGAAGATTAGTCGGTAATATAGAAAACTGAAGAGGCACAAATTATGTCTCAGAGATCATGTAATAAACTCATCTGCTAAAGCATGTGTCCAATTCTCATTTTTATGAAAAATTAATCGTTGCCTTTACGTTTCAAGTCCTTGAAAATTGAAATCACCTTCTTCAACTTTAAAGTTGGAACCAAGACATATTTATATTAGGTAGACTGACTACAAGGAGTTTAAATATTGAGTGGAAAATTTAAAATTTTTTATATGGAGTTTGACATTAAAAAGACAATTTCTCTCCTCTCAAAATTCCTTTTCTCCTCTATATTTTTTGTTCCTCCTAGTGAGTTAACCTGAAATAAATGTACCTTGGTTGGAACTATTTTACAATGTTTTTTAACAGGTGTATTTCTCAACACTAATTTGAGAAAAACAGGTGTTATGCAAATGTATTTCACTTACGCACCTACCCAATTTAATTTCTTATATTCATGATCTCTTTTTTTTTTGCTCCTACAACGAATAAAGAATAATTATTAGAAAATAATAGCAAAATAAATAACTGTTAACCACTGTTAACTACTCTGATTCTACATGCACGAAAACTAATTTTAACCTTTTATGTTGAAGTCAGTGTTACCAGGGTTTTAGAATTAACTATTTAAGTATTCTTCATAGCTGCACGAAACGGTGGCAATAAAGAAATCACAAAAATATAATTTTTTTTACAACCAGAAATGCATGTTACAAAGTCTGTTAAATAAAAAAAAATTTAAAAATAATTGCTACAAAACAGCAACACTTTTTTAGAAACAAACTTCTAAGCTTCTTAGTTACACCACATAAACTGCTCATAATATCTATTGCATGTTGAGTTAGTTATTATTGTTTAATGTACAAAATATTTATGTCTACGATGGTCTCAATAATTAAACCAAATAATTGCTAACAGCATAATGCGTATGTCTGCCTTAGAGATTGTGTGTTGTCGAGTGCTTTTAATATTTTAATCACTAGTACTTGCACTAAGGGGGAACTAAAATAAACATTTCAACATTTTAATAACAAGAAGACAACAAAAACAAGTCAATATGTAGCAAGTTAATAAGTGGCGCTTCATGTTACATGATTTTTCATTCAATACACTTCTCTACGGATTATACCTGGTACTTATGTATGTTATGTTATGTAGAGATGCATGCACGTTTACTTGATTGCGGGGAAATTACGCATAACCATATGAGCGTGAATAAAAAAATATTGGCCTGTGTGATCGAGTACTCGTATAAGTAAATTTAGCCATTTGAAAAAAAAAGAAAAAGCTATTGAAAGGGTTTAAAATACAATTTGAAAATTATAAAACATGGAAAAAACTGAATAACAACTGAAAATTTTAAAACATTTTTAAAAAATCGGAAATGTGGAGAAATACCATTGTTATTATGTTACCTAAATCCACACCTCTAAAAGTCAAGATTGTTTTACTGTAAATATTTCGAAATATCTTTTCCCAATGAAGTACCGTCACTAAATGATTATGATTTAAATACCTTAGATCATTGGATGGAGACTAACTCTCTTTCTGTTAATCCCAAAAAAACCAAAGCTATCATTATTTAAAGTAACAGGTCTGGTACAATTAATTTAAACTTAAGCATTTGTAATACTGCCATAGATACTGTTAATAATTTACGTTGTCTTGGAGTTATAATTGATGACAAATTGTCTTTTGAGCCGCATATTAACAATTTATGTTCTAAAGTTTGTTTTACTTTGCGTAGACTATACCATCTAAATTTATATCTACCGTTATCTGTCAAGAGGACAATTGCACATGCCTTGCTTATGTCTCAAGTAAACTATTGCATTGAAGTAATATGTGGTTGCTCTGAGAACAACAGTAACAAAATCAAGCACATTATCCATAGAATTGTTCGTTACGTTTACGGTTTACGTTTAAGGGCACATGTATCCTTACATTTAAGAAATTTTTTGAATTTTACATTTCAAAATTACCTAAAATTTCGTTTGCTAATATATCTTTATAAAATTATTAAATTTCATGAACCGGAGGCTATTTCACGTTTAATATCCTTTTCCAATTCTGAAAGAAATCCACAAAGTCTGTATGCTCTAATTTTTAATATGACTTATGACCACTCCTTTACTATTAGAGCTGCTAGATTTTGGAATAGCTTACCTATAGCTTTACGTACTTTCGTTGGTTCTCTAACAACATTTAAACGAATGGTTCGTGAATATATCACTTCTTCGTATTCCTAAGTGCTGATTTTTGGGTTCGTGCTTTCGTACTTTTGTAATTAGATTTAAATATTTATACCTATATAAATATAATTTTAGAGGAGTCGTAGGGTTTTAGGTTAAATTTAGTTTTAAGTTTTTAGAATATTGTTCTCATAGTTTTTAACTTGTAATATTTATATTGGCCAAATTGGCTACGTATATTACTAATGAATAAATAAATAAAAAAATAAATAAATGATATTACAAGATATTGCAAAGGTTTATGAACGACGTGTATGCAGCTAAAACTCAAAAACGAGGCACGACCAAGGAAGTTTTCAAAAAAGGTGTGATTTCAATGACATAAGACTGGAAATATATGCGGTATAGCAATATTATTGGTTCCACAATATAGATATTTACTTCGCTTAAGTTTAAATTGTGTAACGAAAAGCGACTGCATCTTATGAAAAAACGCCCAAAAACAAAAATGAAAAAAAAAAATGAATAATCACCCTTAAAAATTAAAATTACCCAACAAAAATTATGGAAATTTGGCCCATAATTTGTGAAAAAATTAATTATCGCCCAAATTTATTTATAGTTTTCTTATTAAATAAGAAAAATATATAAAAATGTCAATAGTTTGACATGAATGTAAACTTTGATCAAAATTCAACAAAGCAGCGACACCTGCTGCTTGTGATGGAACTCTGCGTAACCGTAGTCATGGTCGCTATAACCGTTACAAAATTAAACTGTTGATTTAAATTAATTAAAGCGTTGATTTAATTCATCGAGCAAGCTTTGGGAAGAAGTTGTATGTAATCTGTGATCACAGTATGTTAGGAAGGTTTTTGCTACCAAGTATTGTTGCTATTGTACGCAAAACTGTATACCTAAAGTTTTTTTGAAACGTTTACTTTTTTTAAACAAACAATTTTTAAAGTGTATTTAAACTTTAGTCTCTGACTGTATGAATATTTCTTGGGCTACAGCACCCTGTCCTGTAACCATAATATGCTGCTCTTAGACTATGGTTACCTCAACCATATATTTTCTTTTTTGTATACTCTTATCCGCGCAATCCCTACATTAATCTTTATTTTTATTGATATTAATACGCCTAATCTTTGTTTTTAGGCTGAGGTTCTCTTCAGAATTTTCACTTCTTATGTACTTACATGTTGTCGCCAGTGTAATTCTGTTTTTGTGTAATTCTGCGCACACAATTCACTATGGCAAAAATAAAATAAATTTACAAAATTTTATTTTTTAATGTTAATTTCCTTTAGATTTATAAAGACAAAAATCCTTTTTACATTAATGTAGGGGGAATATCGAAGAAGGGGTCCCTTTTTAACCCCCTTCCGTCTTTTATGATTATAGGCAGCCTAACTTTCATTGAGACACGAGCTACAAACAGCCTTTAATCTTAACTTTATTAATTACAGACTGGTAACTGTCGGCCTTTTTTTTATCACGCAGTCTCTGGTAATTGCTAGCGTATTTTTAAAGTGTATTTAAACTTTAGTCTCTGACTGTATGAATATTTCTTGGGCTATTTTTCTTTTATGCTTTTGCCACGAAAAGCTCCCGAACAAAAGATCAAAAATTTCAGTTTAGTTTTTTGTTTTATTTCTGAAATTTGTTTTACAGGAATAAGAGAGATCCAAATTGCAATTAGAAGCAATGGTTAATTTAATGAAAAGAAATAAAGACATTGCTTGTGGTTTTTGTCAACGCCCCAGCAGCAGTAAAAAAAATTCTGGAAAGATTTGACATTGACACTAAATGGTTCCGGCAGTGGTTAGAGAAATGTAAGTCAGTTTTTAGAAAAGTTTTTCTTGAGCGAGTATTTACTACTCTTATATTGTAGGTATAGACGGATTACAAATGCAGTACAAACTAAAACTGTCCAGAATAAACAGCTATTTGGGCTTTAAAATAAATGGCCAACACTAATAGGTTATATTGCCAGGGTCTGTGAACATGTAGGAGTTTTTTCGGTAAATCCAGCGGACCTGTACCTGTGCACAGGAAGTAGTCGCGCCAGTGTCCACTTCTAGAGTATTATTGTTTGTCTCCACCAGTATCAATCTTAGTTATTAGTTAGTTATTAGTCAAAAAGTGAGGTTAGAATCCTCACTTGTTAAGTTTTATTTTATTTTTTATTTTTAAGAGAAGTAACACTCACGCAATTAAAGCCTATATTAAATGTGTTACTTCGGAAAGGGATAGAAGTAGATAAGACAGATGGTTAGTGATAGTAAAGCTTCGCATCTGGCAACACTACAATTGCACGTTATGATTATTTTTAGAACAGTATTGCAGCGCGTTGGGTGTTATTTAGGCGAATTAGTTTGAAGCTATAATAGCCAATTTATAATTATTTTACTTAGCCGATTAATTAGTGCTATGGGGTAATACCGGCGAAGGAGGGCGCTGTGATATGAATAATTTGGTCGTCCACCAGGTTCTATCATCCAATTCTGTATTTAGTTCTTTATATCAAGTGATTTTGAGTTCTATTTTTGGTCTCTACCAGGTTCTTCCATTTACTTTTTTTTAAACGGTTTTCCTCTCGTTAAATCTCACATATCATTGTGTATTTTTCTTCTTTTCTTTTAAGTTTCTTTCTGTTGAAATATTTATTTCAATTTCAATTGTTGAAATATTTATACATTTTAACAGTTTCACATCTTAAAACTGACGAATGCATGTGGTTAATGGAAAAAAGCCACTAAAATACGTAGTTCAATACAGTTATCAGAGGCAAACCATTAGCCAATGCGAGAGTGAGATGGAAAACTCTCGAGGTGAATTAAACAGAATCAAGCCTGATCACCCTTAAGAAATAATGATGCTTATTAATCCGGAGCTGCTTTACTACTGAAACAGCTTTTATGACCAAAAATTGTAACTAATTTTTTAAAGGTTTTATTTTTACAAATAGCTGACAATATATCAACTCAGTTTTAATGAAAACAGGGATGTTATACAGCAGTAATGAATAATTGTCATTTGTATATCGATAGATATTAATTTGGTTGAATTTTTCGTTTCGTGCGAAACCAGAAATTCCAGCCAATAATATATGACTTAAGCTAATTTCCAAATTTTTTAATTGTTTACTCAACCAAACGGGTTAATAAATGTATATCATAACTAAGCTAAATTAAAACAAGTAAAAGTGCTATATTCGGCCGTGCCGAATCTTCTATACCCTTCACCACGGTGATTTTATTTATACAGACATGTACAACATTATCCATATTGTTGACTCTTTACTTAAATAAAGTCGTATGAGAAAAAATCATTATTCATGAGTTAAAGAAATAGAAGACAAATTCCGTTTGCTACAATTGTCGCCGTGTTGTCAGCTACTTAATGATATTGAAGCCGACAGCTACATCGCAAACTCTGACATTGTTGTAGAAATACTTATTTTGCTTTTATAAAATAAAATAGCTTTTTAGAAATTAGTCTAAGTTGACGACAGCCACAACGGTGGCCGTGTAGCCATGTAGCTTAGCTGACTTCAAAATAATCGTTTTATTTTTTACAGTTTGTAGTCGGTATCCTGATGATGTCTATGTGTTTAATGCACCTAGGTTTTAAAACAGAGATATCATCTATTTAAAAATCAAACGCATTTAAAAAAATCAAACGCATTTAAAAAAATATGTTACTCTATATACACACATACATACATATGTATATTCTTATATATTATGTAACAGTCATGATTTTCATTTTCAAAGAAATATTGAAATTTTTCGAAAATTGTGTGTAAAAATTTTTTGTAATAATATTTTTTTAAAAATTTTTTGTAAAATTTTATTCGCAAATTTTTTGGAAAATTTAAAAAAAAAAAATTTTCTAATATTTTTCTATAAAACATCTTTTTGAAAATGCTTTGTAAATTTTTTTGTAAATATTTTTGAAAATTTTTTTTTTTTTTAAAAAATTTGATTGAAATTTTTTTGTTAAATTTTGGGACCTTTCTCCAATCTATATTGAGTTAGAATGGTCAGACTAAAGCAAAAAGAAATCCTTACAAAGAAAAAAAATTTCATCATATCTATGCGTATTGCTTTCTATTAAGGTCTCTAATACAAATCAAAGCAGAAAAACCCTACTAATCTAAAAACAAACAAAATTAGCCCCGCGCAGGGGGTTATTGATCCCCCGAGATCTGTATGCACTCCTTGCGATCTACCTGTCACACTCTAATATTTATTTGACAAAAAAAAGCAAAACAGAATCATTAAAGCCGAAAAAAAATTAAAAAAAACGTAAAAAAACGTACAAAAATATAGGTGGGCGTGGTTTTTGGCCCGTAGCATCCAAAGGAATGATCCGATGTTGCTGAATTGCAATACAAAAATTTTCATATGTACATACATCCATATGTATTTGAAATAATTTATTATTTTTAAATTCTTTTTTTTTCAATTGATGAAAATTTAAAAATTATTTTTCAATTTACGATTTCTATTTTTTATTTTGCACAGTTTTAATTTGTATCTGCAAACGTAATTTCAGCAAGATTATCTTTTAGACTCGTTAACACTTTTACTCTTTTTTAGAGTTTTCAAAAGTGTTTATAAAGGGTGTTTTTTATAGAGGTATAGAACTTTAAGTTGCAATAAAACAACGATGGATTGATTATTCGATTGACATGAATTTTATTTTACCTTCACTCCAAATGCGGCAGTTTTGTTTGTTGACGTAGCCATTCAACCAGAACTGCGCTTCATCGCTAAACAAAATTCTGTGCGAAATAAAATTGCACTATTATTTTCGAAATAAAATTGCACTATATGCAAGCGTTGTTCAGGCGTGAGTCTATTCATGATGAATTGCCAAACCAAACTGAGAATAAATCACTTGACAGCTGTTAAATCGGTCGCCATCTTGAAAAGAAATGCCATCTTAAAGTTCTATACCTCTATAAAAAACACCCTTTATAATAAAATTTATAAACGTGGTAAAAGTAGCAAGTTGCAGCATGTAATATAACAAAGCTATTGTTTACAACTTAAGCCAAATGTTAATTAAACTGTTTATCGTTTTGATGTTATTTCAATTACAGTTTTATGAAATATTTTTTTTGCTTAATTATTATTTGCCTCTTTAAGTTTATTAGTTAAAAAGCATAATCTTGTAAAGATGGTATAAAAAATAAAAAAAATATCATTAATTATATCAGAATAAATATAATTTGCTGGCTGCCAACATAATCTTTTTCACTCTTTATAAAAAATCTTCACGCTAGTTACTTCATCTTGAAGAAGATTGCTTTATTAATATTATGAAGCAGACATTGATGGCGTTAAAACTTTTATTCGCCATTATTTTGTATTGTTTACACTAAGCCTTGTTGTCTACAACAACTATACCGTTTCAATATTTATTTACTAGTCGTATCATCAAGTTTATAACCTGTAAAAAATTATTAGTTTCCCAACAAACACCATTAAAATGGATTTTTATTTTCTCCGTTGAAGTGCTAAAGTGAAAAATACATTAAAGGGCGTACAAAATTCGTTTTGTACATTAGCGAACATTGCGTTGTGCTGATTTAAATGATCTTGTGGGAGAAAAAGTTACTAAAAACTTGCATACAACTGCTATCTTAAATAATAAATCTATAAGCACACGCAAATTAACGCATCTAGGTTTTCAGGTTGCTAATGATGAAAGAATGTATTTATTTAGTAACTTAATAAAAAATAATAATTATTTGATCAAGTTTAATGTAGTAAGCAATTTCTGGTTATTCTTACGGTTTTTAGCATGTGATTCACGTCTGTGCTAAAATATAGTTTGTATACTCACCACCACAGGTGGAAAGGATATACATATATGTTTGTCATTCCGTCTGTAATTTCTACAATAATTTTTTCCGACCCCATAAAATATATATGTATATTCTGGATTCTTATACATAGAAAATTTGATTAAGCGATGTCCGTCTGTCCGTGTTGATACTGAAATGTCATTTGCCAAGGCGCGACACGTGATATAGAATATTTAATCCCACCAAACTGCCAGGAATAGTTTTGAAAATTTTAGGATTGCAATTCAGTAACATCAGACTATTCTATTCGAGGCTGCGGGCTAAAAACCACTATCAACTCTATTTTTTAACTTTGCTTTTTTTTTGTTTAATAGATAGTAGACCGCGACAAGTAGATCGCAAGGAGTGCATACAGATCTCGGGGGATCATTAACCCCCTGAAAGTTTTTTTTTTATGTTTTTAAGCCGGTAAGGTTTTTCTGCTTTGATTTATATTAAAGGGCTTTATAGAAAGCAATACACATAGAGGTAGGAAATAGACCCACAGGGTACCCATTGGTAATCAGGAGCAGTCTAAAGAAAAATTGGGGGGGGGGGAGCAATTATCTTGTCAATATGAGAAAATCTTTTTTTAACGTTTGACAATTTTAACGCAATATAGTTTACAGGAAGGCCCTAATTTTGAAAAAATTTAATAAAGTTTTTACAAAAAAATTTTGAAAAATAAATTTAAAAAAAATTTAATAAGAAAAGATTTTTTAACGCAATATAGTTTGCACGAAGGTCCTAATTTAAAAAAAAAATGTAATAAAGTTTTTACAAAAAAATTTTGAAAATTAAATTTAAAAAAAAATTAATAAGAAAAGATTTTTTTAAAAAAAACTTTTCAAAACAATGTTAACAGAGAATTAAAAAAAAAATTAGAGAAAATTTCGAAAAAAAAATTTCGAGAAATGGTTAAAAAAATTTCAAAAATATTTTTACAAAAAGTAAAAAAATATTTTTACAAACAAAATTTTTACTAAAAATATTCCCAAAAATTTTACAAAAAATTTTCAATAAAATTTTTACAAAAAATTTCGATAAAATTTTTACAAAAAACTTTCGGTAAAATTTTTACAAAAAACTTTCGGTAAAATTTTTACAAAAAAATTTCGATAAAATTTTTACAAAAAAAAATCGATAAAATTTTAACAAAAAATTATCCACAGAATTTAAAAAGAAATTCGATAAAATTTTTACAAAAATTTACATAAGATTTAACAAAAAACTATCGATAGAATTTTTATAAAAAAAATTTCGATGAAATTTTTACAAAACATTTTCGATAAAATTTTAAAAAAATTTCTATATCTTTCTAAATCTTTATAAATATTATCATAAAAGTAAGAACTGAATGTTTATTATTGTGAAATTGGGAAACATAACAGAGCAACGGAATATTTAACATTACTATGGTAAAGGGTATATCAGATTCGGCATGGCCGAATATATCAATCTCACTTGTTTAAATTGAATTTAATTAATAGCGTGCTATTAATCTAAATTATAAATTTATCAAAAATTATTACGTGGTAAACTAGTCTCTATGGCAATTGCTCTAAGTACTTAACAGCTTAACCTAAATGAGAGCGTAAGGCGTAAAATAACTGTCAAAAATTCTCATGTACATACAAAATGTATGAAGCAAACCTAAATAGCGGCGTCAACGAAATTGGCAATTGGAAAATCCAATTTTGACAAAGCGTTAGATAGTGAAGTTGGGTGCAAACAAAATGTTTTTGTTTTTTTTTTGTGTACGAGTGGTGCTATTTTAGCTATTTTCTGCTTTATCTAGCGATTTTATCTCTATTTTGCGACTTACTTTATTAGATTTTAGTAAACAAAATATGTTAACATTACTGTTTATTACAAAACGTTGCGCTCGTATTTAGGTTTTTTTAAAGCTAGGCGCTAGTAGTCGTTACGCCGTTCGCTCTTGTTTAGGTTAGTCAATAATTTAGCTAAAGATGCCTTTTATGCTAAAAATTTCCTTGACAAAATGAGAGTGAAGTCGAACCTATTAATAACAAAGTATCAAAGCTTAGACAAGACAATAATAACTAAGAGTGGATTTATATTTTATTACTATATTTTTACACTGGCTGGTTTTTAAGATTAAAATAATGTTAAACGAAAACAACAACACAATATTATTTTTTTTTAGTTTTCATAAAAAAAAACCAAAAAAATAACTTGGGTAGGATTAGTTCTTCTAAGGGGAAGTTTTTTCTCCATGGTATAATTTTTCCTGTTTTCCAGCTTTAACAGCCTATGACCATAAGAGACTCTTCTGCCAAGTTTAGTTAATCTAAGGGAGATGCAATAGATGTACTCTAAGCTGGATAACTGCATTGGTGACAGGCCATGGAAACTTCAAGTATCATTAAAGCAAGATGAAAATCGAAGAAGATGATACTTGCAGACTGTGCCTGGAAGAGGCTGAGACGGTAGCGCACATTGTGTGAGAATGGCCGACACTGGCTAGCATAGGACTTAGGACCACTGGTAGAAGCTTGTTAAATGTGGATGCCTTGAACATATGCTAACATTTACCAGAGACTGCGGGATGAGAAAGACAGTCGACAGTCTGAAATCACTAAAGTCAAGATTAAAGGCTTGTTGTAGCACGTCCCTTATATAGGTCATGTAAGGTTGCCGTAATAACATTTCGGTTGTCTATAATCATAGTGGACGGAAGGGGTTCGAAAAACAACCCGCTAAGGAAGTAGTCTGCTTCAATATTCCCCCTACATTAATAATAATAATCTAAGGGAACTCAATAAGTTTCAGAGCCAATATTATTTAAAATAAATAATGTCCGCCTAGAATGCCATAATACACGCCAGAATTCCATTTTCTAACTATGCTATCTTAAAAAAGAATTATCAAGATCGTTACATGCATAAATTACAGTATTTTTTTTATTTAAAATCTTATAATCAACTTTATTTATTTCACAGTGTCTTCACGACAACCTTCAACGCTTCTCATTTGTAATGTAGACAACTACTTTATTTCCTCAATTGTTATATTTAAGATCATAAAAATCTCAACAAATTTCATTAAAATGTTCATCCATCAAATTAATATATTCCTCCCCTGTAATTATGTTATATTGCAATTTTTGTCATAAGCAATTCAATTCATTTGGAAAATGAATAAAATCTTCTCAAAAAAAAAAATAAATATATATATATATATATATATATAAATTACAAAACGCAAGTACATTTTACATATTTATGAAGACAATGCAAAATGCCACATACTTACACACATAAATATCATACAATTTATTCTTTATTAAGTGACTAAACAAATACAATAAGAGAAGAAGAAAATAACAACTTAAATTAATTATGTTTTCATTTTGCCAACACAATTAATAACAATCAGCGGAGAGTAAGAATTGCAAAAAAACTAGTGCCTCGTTAACAACATGTTTCACACAATCGTACAGAGAAAACTAATATTTGTTTCATATTTGCCACTCAGGGCCAACAAAAAGAAAAACCTGGAAATTAAAAAATACCCCCACAAATAAAAAAACGTTTATTATGTTTTAAAACAATTAAAAATACTTAAGTAAACATTGAAAACCTTTTTGTGTTTTTTTTTTTAAATATATTTTATAAAAATGAATTTCGTTGTTCATGTTGGAATGTCTGTTTGTAAGTGTTTTTGCCTGCGGAATTACCGACTACTTGCAGTTGCAATGAATGACTTTATTTCGTTTGATTGAAATTGCCCGCACATGCTGTTAAAGTTAAACGCAAATAAAGAAATTATTAAGGAATTTTTTCGCCGCATGTAACTCATTTGCTTTTGGAATTTGTTAATTTCTTTCCATTTCATTTCTATTAATTTCTGCTTGAACTATAGAAACAGAATTTAGGTTCAACATGATAATTCCTTACACCTTTTTGCAAACGTTTACAATTCATTCAAAGTATAGTGCGATTAGTAGTGGGTAAGGGAGGAAGTTATTTCTGAGGACTGCATCTAAATATTAATTGTTTAAATTTTAGTCTTTAACGATTCTAGATCAGCGATCGCACTCATAGTCCCCTCACGGGCTAGTAATAATATTGGCGATATATACACACATAGCGCATATATCACACAAAGCAACAACGTGGTTCTCTGTAACAATATATGGTTGTGATAGACAATTACAGTTATTTTGAACATTACTTGAGTCACGATATTTTAATTTCTGTTAATATTTAACATTGAATGGTTATTACGGCCAAATGTAGTTGGAATATTTTTAATATCTAAAGAAACAACTTTCAGTTAATCCTGCCTATAACCTGTAATAGAATTATATGTAATAACTAGCTGTGCCCGCCACGTCGTAGGCGTCCTTACAATATTTTGCTCGATTTTGCTTTGAAAGTATTCCACACGAATTGTAAGACTCTTACTTTTATAGTGCTTCAGTTATGGTGTATGTATTTACTTTATATAAAGGTACCCATCCCTGGATAAAATTCTAAAAATTATTGTTAACCTCTGTAAGAAGCGTTTAAAATATTTTAATAACAATGTAATTCCACAAAGTAAAAATACAAATCAAATACAAATTTCGATTTTTTTACTTTGTGGAATTAGAATTACATGGTTATTAAAATATTTTAAACACTTCTTACAGAGGTTAACAATAACAAAAATACAAATCAAATACAAATTTCTGAAAGGACAATAGTAGATTTAAACACCAAAAAAGCCCCTGGCGTTGATAAAACAAGTAACAAGATGTTAGTTGAATTGCCCCGTATAGGTCGCAGAATTATTCTGTTTGTTTTTAATGCCATCTTTCGTCTTGAGTACTTTCCCACAGAGTGGAAGGTCTCTTTGATAACTATGATTCCTAAGCCAGGAAAAGACCACACAAAAGTAGAATCATACAGACCTATAAGCCTTTTATCCAACATGTCAAAGTTGTTTGAGAGAACATTAATAACTACGCTGAATCCAATTCTTAGCGAGAAAGGATGTATTCCGAACCATCAATTCGACTTCAAAAAACAACATAGTACGATCCAACAAACACACAGATTAGTAAAAGTAATTAAAACGACCTTTGAAGAAAAAAAATACTGTTCTGCGCTTTTTATCGACGTTTCTCAAGCATTCGATAAGGTTTGGCACGAAGGCCTAATATCTAAGCTAAAGCTGAACTTGCCCGAAAACTTGTATAAGCTCTTAAAAGATTATTTAACGAACCGCAAGTTTTTACTAAAAGAAGGTGACTTTTTAAACTCATTGAAGCCGGAGTTCCCCAAGGTAGTATTTTGGGACCAATTTTATATTTACTGTACACATCAGTTATGCCAATTAGCACCCTAGTCCACACATCAACTTTTGCAGATGACGCAGCTTTTTTAAGTATTCATGAAAGTGCCCAAGTAGCTTCACAACTTTTACAAGACACACATACTCAATTTGGAAAAATGGCTAGAAAAATGGAGAATAAAGAAATAAGAAGGTTTTTTTTGTTTTTTTGCATAATTTATTTATTGTATCTTCAATTTTTTGAACTAACTTATTCTTGGAAATAAGAAAGAGGCACAGCCTGCAAGTATATTCTTTTTTAGTAGTGCGGAACCCTACCTGACTGAGTAAGACTCGAACTTAATTGATTTATTTTTAGTTTTCGCCGCTCTGAATATCACACTTAAAAATTGTTAGTTTGTAGAATTTGTGTAATATATTTAACTAAGGTAATAAATTTTTAAATATTTAAATTTTAATTGAAATATTAATATTAAAAATCGCAAGGCACCTCCCAAACATATTTACCTAACAAAACTTGATTTGATACTGGATTAGCATAAACTAAAACACGAATGTTAGTTTAAAAACAAATAAACAAAATTTGCTCTCATTGCTAACCGAAGGTTGGCTAAAGCAACAACAAATATAAGGTGATAAATATTTTGAAAATAAGAAAAATATCAAACAAAAAGGGAAGCTTTGGTTTGGGGTAGACTTCGACGATGATAATTAAATACAGTTTTTCTCATATTTCTTTATCGGAGTTTGGTTGGTTAAATAGATGATGCTTACAATTTAACACTACCCAAGGTTGATAGATATATACTAACAATGCTGATGACGGACGTAGCTGCCTAGAAAATGCATTCCATTCTGGTAGCGTCTGAAAACAAAATGTTCTAATTTTTTGTTTAAAATTAATCACCTAATTTGTAATTAACATTCTTTGAACTTAGAGAGAATATAACGAACTTAAGCATAACTTAAAAAAAATAATTTGTATGGAAATAACCTTTTCCCTTAACCAATTGCTATTTAAACTAAAGCGCCTTGTTTTGTATTCTGTTTTTTAATTCAACATTGTAATTGCCATAAAGTATTTTTTAATGAGCATTTAACTGCGAGTAGCAAGCATTTCTTTAACTGACTCAAGTTGTTTTTTGTGTCTAGCATGTGTTATTTATCAAACCGAACTTTTGGCGGTTGTGTCTACGAATAAATAATTTAATTATATAGTAAAATTATTTTATTTCTACAAATAACCAAAGTTTTATGCGCTGATCAAGTAGTAAACAAATGAAAAGTAAATTAAATTGTTAGATTTGTAGAGATGTAATTGTAAATCTATAACGAGCCTCATAGTAAAGTATTATGCCATGCTATTAAAAAAGGAATAAATTCATATTTGTTATTTTGTTTAAAATTTTTGTTTGCATTTGTTCTTTCTTAATACAAAAATCGTTTTCTCTTGGGTTTACTTAATGACACCAACAGTGGGTTTCTTCACTGGGAAGCGGGAACTTGTGACTTCATTGAACGCAATGGGGCTACAGTGAAACCAAAATTGTAAGGATTTCTTTTTGCTTTAGTCTGACCATTCTAACTCAATATAGATTGCGGAAGGTCCTAAATTTAATAAGAAAATTAAAAAAAATTTTTTTAAAAATTAAAAAAAAAAAATTTTAAATTTTTTTTCAAAAATATTTACAAAAAAATTTACAAAGCATTTTCAAAAAGATATTTTACAGAAAATTATTCGAAAAAAAATTCAATTTATAGACGAAAGTAGTTATCGTAAAGCAGTAAAGGAGTTTGAAAGCTGCAAAAAGAACTTTTATACCTACCAGCTGAAGAGTAGCAAAGGCCTACAGGTAGTCATCAAAGGTGTTGACTCATATGTTAATCCAGTGGAAATAAAAGCTGGCCTCCAAAAAGCAGGATTTAAGGTGAAAAGCGTTGACAATCTCAGAAATCGAGAGCGTGTCCCTCAACCTCTATTTCGCGTTGAACTAGAAATTGAAGAAGAACGAAACGCATCCCATTTATAATCTAAAATATCTGTTACACCGCAGGATAAGTGTAGAGGAACCACATAAGCGGTCAGGACCCGTCCAGTGTTTAAATTGCCAAGAATATGGCCATACAAGGGCGTACTGCAAGTTGCCTCCGGTTTGCGTTGTGTGTGGAGAGCTTCATTGTTCCGCCCAATGCGACAAACCAAAGGATGACTCGAAGATTAAAAAATGTAGCAATTGCGGTGGAAATCACACCGCTAACTACAGAGGCTGTCCAGTTTTTTCTATGGTAAGGAAGTCAAATCAGAAATTAAATACTCCTGCTAGGCAGCCACAATACCAAGCAAATGCTCATTACCCTCAGTTAGCTCAACCCACAACCAAACATGTTTCATACGCGGATATGTTAAAATCAAATCATGTTTCAGCACACAAAGCGACACCTACAACCAATTCTACCCCAAATATGCATCCAGAAGCTAAAGAACAAACACCATCTGGTAACTACAATCGTCTCGAAGCAAGTATCGAGACATTAGTGCATTCGTTAAACAGTTTTATGAGCTCTATGAGCAGCATGATGCAAGAAATGGTACGCATGCAATCTACTATGTTGCAGGCGGTACTTAACAAACCATGAACTGTTTAAAAATATGTTTCTGGAACGCAAACGGCTTACGCCAACACAAAAATGAACTCGAGTACTTCTTGAAGAACCAACAAATTGATGTCATGATGGTTTCAGAGACTCATTTAACAACAAATAGCTTTTTTAAAATCAATGGCTATATATTATACGACACTAAAGACCCCCGTGGCAGAGCATGTGGTGGTTCAGCTATTCTAATAAAGGCTCGAATTAAACATCATTTACTGTGTGATTTTTGTGAGGACTATCTTCAAGCAACAAACATCTGTATTGAAGAATATCATCAAAACTTTGTTATTTCTTCGATTTATTCACCTCCTAGATTTCAAATATCAGAGAGGCAATACCACAACTTTTTCAAATCACTAGGTCCCTGTTTCATAGCATCAGGCGACTACAACGCTAAACATACGTTTTGGGGATCACGCCTAATAACTCCAAAAGGTCGTATTTTGTTTGATACAATTTCCAAAATGCGTCTGAATGTGATATCAAGTGGACAACCCACCTATTGGCCTACTGATCGACAAAAAATACCTGATGTTATTGATTTCGGCGTGACTAAAGGTATTTCGAGAGAAATGATTAAGGTTGAAGCGTCACTCGAATTATCCTCAGATCATTCACCCACTATTGTCTATATATGGAATCAGCAAAATATCGTGTCGCCAACAACTTGCACAAGCATTAATTGGTTGAAATATAGAAAGTATCTCAGTACCCATTGTTCGGAAAACATACCGCTAAGAACACCAGAAGATGTGGACCAGAGTCTAATTTATTTTGATCAAAACCTTAAATCAGCTGCCCAACATGCGACAGAAACCAGACAACCAGCTAGATACAATCAAATTTACTTTGTAGATGTCGAGCGGCTCTTGGCTGAGAAAAGAAAAATTAGAAGAGAGTGGCAAGCACACAGATCTCCTCAACTCAAATCTAGACTTAAAGATTGCACGAAACGACTAAGACAGCTGCTAGAATCTCGAAGAGTAGCATCTCTGAAAAATTACTTGGAAGACCTCGATGCAACTGCTCAATCAGATTATTCATTATGGCGTGCATGTAGGAACCTTAAAAGACCGGTCGTACGTAAGCCTCCCTTGCGAACTTCTTGTGGAGACTGGGCAAGGAATGATACCGAAAAAGGCAATTTGTTTGTTGGACATTTGAAGAAGGTTTTCACCCCAAATGTATGTACTCATATAGCTGAGTTACCATCAGTAGAGACTAGTGCCGTAGTACCCCTAAGATTTGAATTTCGCGATATTGAAAGGGCAATAGCAGATTTAAACACCAAAAAAGCCCCTGGCGTTGATAAAACAAGTAACAAGATGTTAGTTGAGTTGCCCCGTATAGGACGCAGAATTATTCTGTTTGTTTTTAATGCCATCTTACGTCTTGAGTACTTTCCCACAGAGTGGAAGGTCTCTTTGATAACTATGATTCCTAAACCAGGAAAAGACCACACAAAAGTAGAATCATACAGACCTATAAGCCTTTTATCAATCGTGTCAAAGTTGTTTGAGAGAATATTAATAACTAAGCTGAATCCAATTCTTAGCGCGAAAGGATGCATTCCGAACCATCAATTCGGCTTCAGAAAACAACATAGTACGATCCAACAAACACACAGATTAGTAAATGTAATTAAAACGACCTTTGAAGAAAAAAAATACTGTTCTGCGCTCTTTATCGACGTTTCTCAAGCATTCGATAAGGTTTGGCACGAAGGCCTAATATTTAAACTAAAGCTGAACTTGCCCGAAAACTTGTATAAGCTCTTAAAAGATTATTTAACGAATCGCAAGTTTTTATTAAAAGAAGGTGACTTTTTAAGCTCGCCACAGCTCATTGAAGCCGGAGTTCCCCAAGGTAGTATTTTGGGACCAATTTTATATTTACTGTACACATCGGATATGCCAATTAGCACCCTAGTCCACACATCAACTTTTGCAGATGACACAGCTTTTTTAAGTATTCATGAAAGTGCCCAAGAAGCATCACAACTTTTACAAGACCACATACTCAATTTGGAAAAATGGCTAGAAAAATGGAGAATAAAAGTGAATGAACAAAAATGCACTCACATAACTTTCACACTGCGCAGGGACTCATGCCCTCCTATTCGCATAAATAACCAAATGATACCACAGCTTTCAGACGTTAAATACCTGGGTATACATCTTGACCGTCGCCTTACTTGGAAAAGCCACATTGACTTCAAGTTAACACAAATGAAACTAAAAGCAGTACAACTAAATTGGCTTATTGGCAGAAACTCCACCTTGAGCTTAGATTGTAAACTTCTACTGTACAAGTCGGTCCTCAAACCAATTTGGTGTTATGGGATGCAGTTATGGGGCACTGCCTCAGCTAGCAATGTAGAAAAAATTCAAAGGCGCCAAAATAAGATTTTACGTATTATTACATCTGCTCCCTGGTATATAAAAAATTCGAACATCCACAAAGACCTAAATATGCCATCAGTTAAATCAGAAATAGCGGAACATGCAGTCACATATCTAAAGAGGCTTGAATCTCATCCAAACCCTTTGGCGCGTAACATGCTGAATGAACCTGGTTACATTCGACTAAAAAGAGGAGATACTGCTTTTCTTGGCCGTACATTAGAGGGATGACCCGCAAATGATTTCGAAATCCGTGAAACAAACATTATTTTTGTCTAGCACTGGCTGGACTTAAAAAGAATATTTTATTTTAGACTTAAGATACGAGTAATTATTGTTAGTTCAAAAATTATTGAAGATACAATAAATAAATTATGAAAAAAAAAAAAAAAAAAAAAAAAAAGAAAAAAAATTTCCAAAAAATTTTCAAATAAAATTTTACAAAAAATTTTTAAAGAAATATTTTTACAAAAAATTTTTACACACAATTTTCGAAAAAACAAAAATTTCAATATTTCTTTGAAAATGAAAATCATGACTGTAACATAACATATAATTAATATTAAGAATATACATATGTATGTATGTCTGTATATAGAGTAACATATTTTTTTAAATGCGTTTGATTTTTAAATAGATGATATCTCTGTTTTAAAACCTAGGTGCATTAAACACATAGACATCATTAGGATACCGACTACAAACTGTCAAAAATAAAACGATTATATTGAAGTCAGCAAAGCTACATGGCTACACGGCCACCGTTGTGGCTGTCGTCAACTTAGGCTAATTTCTATTTTATGCAACAAAAGAAAATGTCACAAAATTATAAATTACAAATTCATATACAAACAAAAAGTTTTGAAGGACATATTTATAATTTTTTGAAAAAGTTTTTTAATTTTATAAAAGCAAAATAAGTATTTCTACAACAATGTCAGAGTTTACGATGTAGCTGTCGGCTTCAATATCATTAAGTAGCTGACAACACGGCGACAATTGTAGCAAACCGAATTTATTTTCATTATTCTTCTATTTTTTAACTCATGAATAATGATTTTTTCTCATACGAATTTATTTAAGTAAAGAGTACCCCCGGGGGTTCCAATTGTCACTGCAGGAATATGGCAAATGCTTTGACACGGTTCACTCGGGGAAAATGGGGACACCAGACGCTAGGGTTACTAGAGCCTAAATCTGGAAGAAAAGGTCTGTGTGTTAAAACATACGGGTCCTCTTCGAGGCCCGACCAGTGCCCAAAGGACTGGTACCACGGGAATCGGTGGCCCCACAGAGAGCCTATCCTCTCTGTGACCGGTTATTGGTGAGGTCTCCTTCGGGGGTAAACGTGGTGGTTGTGGTTTAAGATCGATTGATGTAGGTAAGGTGCAAGGTCGATCAAGTGTGCTGTTGCACTCTCAACAGACGGAGTTTGGATAGTCTCCAAACCCCTAAGCAAGAGGTTATAATGTGTATCTAGGCTTGCCTTGGAAAGGCTTGCCATATTATATAAATTGCTACTCATTGTGACTGTATCACACACAAAAAGCGATTGGTGGCAATCGCAAAGTGTATATATATACTACACAATGGGGGCGCTAGTCTACGCTTAAGTTTCACTCGGTGGTAAGACCACCGTGAGGTTAGGACTAGTAGGCAGGTACTTACGTTAATCTTGTTCCACAATTAAGTAAAGAGTCAACAATATGGATAAGGCTGTACATGTCTGTATAAATAAAATCTGTATAAATATAATAAATTTTATTAAAATTTGTAAGAAATTCTGTTAATTTTAATAAAATTAGTTTATATGAATAAATCATATAAAGATTAAAAAAATATATCGTTACACAGAAAACAGTTTTTTCACCAATTTAATTAATTTTTTAATTTTTTTA
Organism: Phasia obesa; assembly: GCA_949628195.1. Lineage (NCBI taxonomy): Eukaryota > Metazoa > Arthropoda > Insecta > Diptera > Tachinidae > Phasia > Phasia obesa. Next base: position 54,277,895 of record OX451217.1, read on the forward strand.
TTAGTTTTAAATTAAAATTCAATTATTTTTTTAATTAATTCAAATAAATATTTGTTTAAAACAGAATAAAAAAATAATTAAACAATTAATTGAATCAATTAATTATTTAATTAAATTTTAATTCAAAACCAATTAAAACCTTTAATTAGTGCATATATTTTTTGCTGTGTAAGCTTTAACTACTTTTTTTTCGTTAATATTTATTAAAAAATATAAGTAGTTTATTTTTATAAATATCTACGGTATTAGCTAGCATGTCACAAATGAAAATGAAATGATTCCGTAGGTACCATTACCTTGGGATGTGAAACGGTTTCCTTATTTTGCTTCTGTAGAAAACATAAATCGAAAAAAAAAAAAAATGTTAAAACCACTTTTATTTTGCTATGTGGAATTGATACTTTAAGCAATTTTTGCCATTTAAACTATTTAGAACATCTTTTTATTAATAATGGATATTTTTCTGGACCATTCCTTAGAAATCTGCAATCTAATTATCAACTTCGTATTTATTTTCATCTGTTGCTGTAATTTGTTAATTTTTTTCTGTTCATTCCGAAAAATTTATGTCGTTTTTAAAAATTTTTCGTTTTACGTTTTCTATAGAAGCAAAATACAGAATCACTTCCACTTTCGAGCTGAATTTAGCTGAATTTAGTCGTAAAAATTATACGAGTATCTTTCGTTAAGAGTCAAAATAGCAAAAAATTTTTTTAAAACTAACAAGAGCCTTTTGAGTCTGATTAAAACTTGATTTGTGGATTTAGACATTAAATTTGCAATAAATTTAATTTTAATTGAAATAATTGTATAAATATTAAACTCAAACATTAAGTCATTCGTTGCAAATAAAATAAAAATTGCATGTTATTGTTTTCAAAATTTATTTCCATGCTTAAAAACCAATATAAAGTAAATTTATTGTTATATTTAATTTATTTATTTCAAAGTTTTACTATTTCTATAGAGCAAAAATCAAAGAAAAAAAAAAGAATAAAAAACTATTGAAATGTGCAACAACTCATAAAAAAGCAGTTAATTGCAATTTTATGCAAATTTATTTTAAATTTTTGTTTGTTTTTTCTTAGATTTCAGTTGAGAAAAAGCACAACAGGTTCATTTAAATAATTATACATGTTTCGACAACTCGTGTTCAAAAAATCTAATACAATGTTCAGCTTTTTTTTTACCTTTTATTAGAAGGCAGTTTTCGCTTTTCTAAGCAGTTAAAATAGTTAAAAATTATATTTTACTTTACTTTTCATACAATACGTGCCGTTGTTCTAATAGGTTGGTTGGTGATTTGTTCTTGCATTTGCTGTCGATAACACAGATGTGAAGCGAACATGAAAGGTTTGTTTTCTTCTCTAATATTTTGCTAAATCTTTATTAAGCAAAAAATGAATTTCCGTTTTTGTGGGATTAGAGACAGTGGGATTGAAAAAGTATTTAAATATTCAAGTAAATTTATAATCTAACATTTTGATTAATTGAGTGAGTGTTGTTTGCAGTAGCTGGTTTCTCGATGCTGGACAAATAGTCAAGGAACAGTTTCGTATATACCATGGCTATTTGGTCGAGTTATTGGCATGGTTGGAATATTCTTTGATATGGTACAAAACTAGCAGCAAACTGGCATAAAACACAAAAGGGTTTATCAAAAAGAACAACATTTTGTGTGGCTAAATTTTAAGGGCCGATGTTGATTTTGAATAAAACACAAATTATTTGGGAAATTATTGTCATTTCGTTTTATTTTGATAATATTGGTATGGTTCAATTATGTATGGAACAAAATATCGGCCAAATGGCCGCCGCGACCACGACGGCTCACCTCCATCCGATGCTTCATATTTTCGATGACGCTGGGGCATAATTGAAGTTCTATGCCGTTAATGTTAATGTGCCAAATTATCTTATCCTTTAGCTCTTGAATTGTTGCTGGCTTATTGAAGTGCACCTTTTCTTTCAAATGACCTCAAAGAAAGAAGTCCAACGTCAAATAACATGATCTTGGCGGCCAATTCACATCGCCACCACGTAGATAACACGGCCATTGAATTTGTCTCGCAAAAGAGCCATTGTTTCATTACCTGTGTGTCAAATGGCACCGTCCTGTCCTGTTGAAACCACATATCGTCCACATCCATATTTTTCTCGGGCCATAAAAAGTTCGCTATCATCTCACGATAGCGAAATCCATTCACAGTAACTACCTGATTTTGAAAAAAATACTGCCCGATGACGTCGCCAGCCCGTAAACCGCACCAAAGAGTCACTCTTTGTGGGTTAATTGGTTTTTCGACAATCACTTTTGGATTATGATTCGCCCAAATGCGGCAATTCTGCTTATTGACGAATCCACTGAGGTGAAAATGTGCGTCATCACTGAAGTTGCATTTCTTCGAAAATTGACCATTGACGATATTTGGAATGAGGACTGGTAACACGGAAACCAGTAGCCCAGCGGAGATCCCTTCCATTCTATGACTGGTTGTTGGTGAGGTGCCCTTCGGGGATACACATGGTGGCTGTGGTTGGGATTAATACAGGCAGAGATGGCGCAAGGTTAATCAAGTGTGCTGTTGTACTCCAATCCTTAAAAAAAGGTTTGGACATGGGTCCAGGCTTGCTATGTTCTATAAATGTGCTGTCAAACGTTTCATGCCCAAAACATTCAAGAAAATTGCATGGCATGAGCCGATTGATATGCCAACATCCTCTGCAACTTCCCTAATAGTGATTCGACGATTTTCAAAAACAATTTTTTGTCACTGTTTCAATGTTTTCTTCACTTGTTGATGTGGTTGCAACTCCGGGACGCTTATCGTCATCGACATCTTCTCTGACTTCTGTAAGGCTCTAGTACGCTTGTACCACTTACAAACACTTTTTTGGGACAAAGTGGACTCGACGAATGCCAAAGTCAACATTTCAAATGCCTTGGAGCACTTTAGCACCATTTTTAACCCAACATTTTATACATATTCTATGATGAGAGATTAATGAAACTGTTAAGAATCAATGTTTTGACTGTTGTTTTGTTGAAAAATTTTTGAGTATCGCGAGAAGATCCTTGTAGCTACTGAACTAGTGATAAGCTTTACATCCATTTTGCCGATAACTTTTTATACTAAATTTATTTAATGCTAATTGCAATAATGAAACTCTTTCGCTTTGGCTCAGGCTGAACACTGCAAGTACTTACATACTTCTTCTTCGTCTTGATTGATGTAATAACGAATCCTTGTTCGGTTAGAGCTAAAACCTTTTGGCACTCTGGATTTTTGCAAAACATTCGAAGATGAGAAAGAATTAAAAACTGTGGATCTGTCATTAGCAAAGACTCCATGGCTAGGAGAACAAAACTACGATGAGTTACAGCATTTCTCAGGTTGCAAACTTAATTATAGCTTTAGATATACCATGGGATTAAAGTGGATTAATAACAGATAGAGAAGCCTATTCATAGAACAGGGGAAAACTAGAAGGGAATCACAATGGACCAATATATCTCTGAGTGGGGGTGTGTAGTACTAAACTAACACTGCTCCTCTTAAGCTAGCCTAACTAACTAGTTACTTTGAATTGTCAATCATTCAATACTATGCCCTGGATTTTATCGATGACTATAGCAAAAGTCTTCTTAGCTAAATAAAAAAAGCTAATTTCTCAAATCACCTTAAGGATTTGCCAGTAGTCTTTTGAAACTTGATATTTTTCGAACAACTTCAATATTTCAAATTCTTATAAGTCCAGGGCATAAATGTGTTTGTTTGAAGCAAACAATAACAATTTCTTGAAAATTTAGATCGTAAAAAAGTTACTTTATGGTGAATTGAATTGAATGAAGCTTAAGTTTATTGCTAAATATTTTAGTATTATTTAAGGCCATGATTCACTATCATACTCAGTCGTACGATCTGTCAAAAATAGAGTGTGTGCTAAAAAAGTATGATAGTGTGAATTAGAAATGTATGTGTGTGACAGACTCTTTGACAAGTCTCTATGATTGATAATCATTTGAAAAAATTCAGAAAATGGTATTTTCATGAGATGACAGATGCAAAATCTTTTTTTTTTTGTGATAGTGTGGCATCTACAACGCCTTTTTGGAACGATTTTTTAATAGGACAGAATGCTGTTAGATTTTTTTTGTGATTGAGTACGATTGTGTAGGATAGTCCTAGCCTTTACTGTTTTGCCAACTAAAAATTACTCCATTTAACTTAGAAAACGGTGGAGACAACGCTCATTAATATTTTAATAAAAATTTAATATAATACATTTTTAATATTCTTGTTGCCACTGTACATCGGCAATCATTTTGTAGATTTTTATTTTAATTGTACCTGTAACTACTATTTAAAACTTTATATCAGAGCATATCACAAATCACAAAGAGAAACGGGAAGAAAAAAACTCACGGTGTTTTAAAGCAAATTACGGTTGTTTGTTAAATTCATGTTCACATAAATGCTTACTGTGGGTTAATTTTGTGTAATAAAAATCTTCGTGTTACTGCCACATAATGATGTGTCAAAGAAATGTTCTAAAGTAATAGTTTTTAAGCATAATAAAAAAACCAGCCATATTATTTTTTTAGTTTATGTTAATGTCTTTAATTATAAGTCACAAAATCTGATATCAGCTTCCTGCTTTAAACATTTTTGATTCTTTTTTGTTTTTACAGACAACTCCTTATGCCTTAAAAGACACTGCAAGCAGTACAGCAGCATGGACATCAACGCCATTACAGCCTTCAAGTTATTATACATATGATCCAACTTTTGGTGCGTGCGGGTAAGTTAAAATGTAAGTTTTAATGTGAACTACATGTACATATGAAGAAATACTAGAGGAAAGTGAGAAACGTCTATATGACTAAAAATATTTTTGAAAAGAAATTCTGTATAATTTAAACAGTCAGTACAACGTTATGTACAGTATAAGACATTTTTTGTCTATGGTTTATTATACCCACCACAGGTGGAAAAGGGTAATTTCGACAATATTCATTATCGACCTCATAAAGTATATATGTACATAGTATATTCTGAGTCCTTATAAATAGAGAAGTTAATTATAACCGTCTATATTCGTCTGTAATCGGGTCGAATTAACTTTGCCAATGCATCAGAAGATATACAGACAATTTAAGCTTATCAATCTGCCAGGCATAGTTTTTAAAATATCACTAATGAAATTCAGCAAGATCAGACCCTTCAATCCGCGGCTGTGGCCAAAATACCACCCCCACCTACATTTTTTTCACGTTGTTTTAATTTTTTTTTTCAGTTGTATTGATTCTCTTTTGCTTTTTCTTGTTAAATAAATATTAGACTGCATGCAGTAGATCGCATGGAGTGCATACAAATCTCCTGGGATCAATAACCCAGGAGAGGAGATTTTTGTTTGTTTTTAGGTAGGGTTTTTCTGGATTGTTTTGTATTAAAGGCCACTATAGAAAGCAATACACATAGATGCAGCCGATAGACGCAGTCAATAGGAGGAGAAGTCAATAGGAACATATAGGACGTCAATATGACTACCCTAATGTGCTTTAGTCTGACCACTCTAACACAATATAGATTGCAGGAAGGTCCTAAGTTTAACCAAAAATTTTCTGTAAATTTTTTACGAAAACTTTTGGGAAAAATTTTTAAAAAAATTTTCGATAAAATTTCTTAAAAAAATTTTCTGTAAAATTTCAAAAAATTATCGATAAAATTTTCACAAAAAATTTCGATAAAATTTTTACAAAAAATTGTCGATAAAATTTTTACAAAAAATTTTGGATAAAATTTTTATAAAAATTTTTCCATAAAATTTTTACAAAAATTTTTGACAAAATTTTTATAAAAAATTTTCAATAAAATTTTTATAAAAAATTTTCGATAAAATTTTTATAAAAAATTTTCGATAAAATTTTTATAAAAAATTTTCGATTAAATTTTTACAAAAAATTGTCAATAAAATTTTTACAAAAAATTGTCGATAAAATTTTTTGCAAAAATTTTCGATAAAATTTTTACAAAAACTTTTCGATAAAATTTATACAAAATATTTTTCGATATTTTTACAAAAAATTTTCTATAAAATTTTTGCAAAAAAATTTTCCATTAAATTTTTACAAAAAATTTTGTGTAAAATTGTAAAAAATTGTAAAAAAAATTTTATAAAATTTTTACACAAATTTTAGCATAAAATTTTCAACAAAATTATTAAATAAAATTTTCGATAAAATTTACACAAAAAAATTTTCGATAAAATGATTACAAAAAATTTCCATAAAATTTTTACAAAAAATTTTCGATAATATTTTTACAAAAAATTTTCGATAAAATGTTTGCAAAAAAATTTTTAAAAAAAATTCTATTAAAATTTAACAAAAAATTTTGGGTAAAATTTTTACAAAAAATTTTGTGAAACATTTTAATTTTCGATAAATTTTTTACAAAAAATTTTTACAAAAAAATTTAAATAAAATATTCGATAAAATTTTTATAAAAAATTTCGCTTAAAATTTTTACAAAAAATTTTGGATAAAATTTTTACAAAATATTTTCGATAAAATTTTTTCAAAAATTTTTATAAAATACAATTTGTATGCATATATCTTTATATTATAGATATAATAATGAAGGTATGAAGGAATTACTATGGTGAAGATTCGGCATGGCACTCTTAAACGTTTGCATTGCTTTGTGAACACGTTTTTATTTTTACATCTGCAACCTTCAGGCAGATCAACTAGCGCTCTACCATTAGTCTATGGAAGCACCCATAAGTCTTTTCTTTTTGCTAAAATCTAAGGATAGATAGTTAAATGGAAGAATAGCCAGCTAACACATGCATGTAAAAAATACTTATTTCTATTGGCTCTAGAGAAAAAGAAGGCAAATAAACAAACGACGGCAAATAAAGAAAAATTGTTTATCAAGAGTGGTCCAGTGTGACAAAAATCCAAATATCATTCAAAAATTTAATAAAATGAATTAAGCTTAATTTCTTTTGATATATTATTTATGGCTTTATCAGAAAAATCAAATATACTCATTATTTATGGAACACTATTTCGTTCATGTGACTGTTGCGGCTGGTTTCGCAATATTTTGTCCTGTAATTCCAATTTTCAAGACTTTGTTGACGGCTTCTACTGCTGTCTCACGAATAGCTTGAATGATATTAGTATTAAAGCTGCGGATATTTTCTGGATTATTCGGTCTTTAACGGCAGTCGTAAACAAAGTCCGAGGAGGTCAAATCGCATCTAAAAAGCGTGCAGTTTTCATTTTATGGCACAAAAGGTCCTGCTACAACAAAATATTATTTAAGTTCATATCGTCCATTTCAGGCTATTAAAAGTTCAAAATATGAATGGCGTCGGTGACCAAAAAGTCACCTCCAGCAGCAGTCGAGAATGGCTGTAATAGAAAACCTGATTTGCCAAATTCGACCTTGGAAATAAGTTTGCAATATTTTCCTTTAAAACACTTGTTTTTATTTCATTAGGTTTGCCAAACCCTAATAAATTAATTGTGAGTCCATATTTTCTGTCCTCTTAAGCATCTATTAAATGCATAAAAATTTAAACAAATGCATAAATTAAATAAAAAATATTTGCATCTTTTTTATGTGCAAATATTTATAACAATCGATTTATGTAAATTACTTTAACACTTTCACACAAAAGCAAACACACACACACATACATTCACATATTTAAAAACTTGTCACATCAGAGTATGTGAACACAATTGAATGTGGATGACATAAAAATAAATAAAAATAAAAGAGATCAAAAAATTAAAATACAGTCTGGCAATTTTTCAACCAATATAACAAAAAAAAGAGAAGAAAAAAATCTATAAATAAAATGAAAGGTAAAAAAGGAGCAGTTTACAATATTATTAAAATATAAACTTTTTATGTTATAAAATTAAATTTAAATTTAACAGAAGTAATTAAAAATAAGCCCTGACGACTCTTTAAGCTACTAACTGTGATGTTCTAATACTCTATCCAAGATTTTATTTACTAAGCCTTATCCTTAAGTATCCTGCAGTTGTAGTTGTAGTTGAATATGAAATACATATATTTTAATTAACATTAAAGAGTTAAAAATATCCTAAGGAAGATCTTGTGTTGCAACAGGTTGGAGACCCGAAACACACCTAAAAATCATGAATGCCACTGTTTTTGTGGAGTTTGTACAGGTCATACAGTTTGACATATCAAAATGAAATTTAGTATGAGCCTTTGGTATATAGAGATGAACATCTGTATAGTTTTTGGTCATAATCGGGATGGGGCAAAGGGTAGTTTACTTACTCCTAAATTTTGTAAACGCTCTACAGGTCATACCATATGACATATTAAAACGAAATTTAGTATATGTCTTTGGTATATGGAGATGAAGAGTTGTGTAAATTTTGGACATAATCGGGATGGGGCAAGAGGTAGTTTACTTACTTCCAAATTTTGTAAACGCTCTACAGGTCATACCGTATGACTTATATAAATGAAATTCAGGCTTAAATTTAGGAAAAATGATAAACCAAAGTTTTTGAACAAAAATTATGGAACTTTATATTTTTGCTAATTATACTGCTAAAATGTTTGCTGGGTCTTTAGGGCACCGAACACGTCAATCACAATGCCAACTATGTTGATGTAAAGTGCAAGCAAAAAATTAAATTTTATATTGTTTTGTACTGCCCTCTTATTTGGGGTTGATAAATAAAGTTCAATACTGCATACCTCTCATATTATTTGTACAACAATTCAAAAGTTTAATGAATGTAAAAATAACTCTCCCCCATACCCCTCTAATAAACTTTAACTTAAGGCAACAATACAGCATTTGCAAAAGTAAGTTTAAACTCATTTCAGTTTTTAGTAAGTAAAGAGACAATTTTTCGTTGATAAAAAAAAAGTCATCTGATAACTGCCCATAATGAATTCTTTAGAAAGCAAAAGTTTGATTTATAAAATTAAATAAGAAAAGATATTTTCTTAATTGAATTAAATTTATAAACATAATGTTGTTACCAGGGAAAAAGAAAATGTAATGAGAATAAAAAGTTGTTAAGAAATAAAACTTAAACGAAGTCAAGCCAGTTGACAGCTAAAAGAAAAAAAATTTTTGAGTACAATTAAAAAATGTAAGCCAAACATGTTTTACGTTAAACAAAAAAAAAAAAAAAAAAAACACTGTTGGTAGACACCTACAAAAAAGAAGAAAGAATTTAAAAAGTTTTGGTCATAGTCGAACGGTGATATATGCTATATATAAAATACATATATAAATACATGTAATAATACTCTAACAGGAAAATTTCTGTACCTAAAAAATAATTAAAAAAATGTTGTTGTTATGCAGTTAGTAACCAATATAGAACACGAAGCACCACACTGAACCAAATTTCGTAGGTAATATTAATGAAAAAAATTGGTAGAACTTTACTGATAAAAATAATTAACGAAAAAAATAATTATGAACGAATTATTCATGTGAACTAATTTTATCAAATTTACAGAATTTCTTTTGTTAAAAACATATTTCAATCAAACTTAAAAATACTTGTAAAAATTTAAATAAAATTCCGGGTAATTAACAAAAATTTAGTTAAAACAGTAGTAAAACAATCTGAGAAAAACATTATATAAAATTAGTTAAATTTATACTCCTAAAAGAAGTTAATCTAACTAATTTATCCGTTAATTGACAAAATTTTCCCTTTTTTACGTAGTTTTTAGGGTAACCGTACCCAAAGGTTAAAAACGTAACCCTATTGTTTTCGCTACAATGTCTGTCCGTTTGTCCGTCCGTCAGCGCCTTTTATTTCTGCAACCGTAATAGGTAGACTCTTGAAATTTTCACAATTGTATAACTATTGCCGCTATAGCAACAAATACTAAAACTTATAGGGTGTTCCGATAAAGACATATTATTCAGTAAAAGGGTTTATTTCTTTAACTTTAGGAGGCATACACTTGAAACTTACAAACAGTAATTAAAACTTAGTTCGCTATATAAACAAGAATAAAAAAATAATCCTAAAAATTAAAGGGTCTTCCGATGTGATTGATGACGTGATTTGCATATATATGGCCTAAGTTTTGAACTATAATAGGTAGACTCTTGAAATTTTCACAGAAGGTGTATAACTGTGGCCACTATAGCAATAAATGCTAAAATTTATAGGGTGTTCCGAAAGTGATGTGTTATTTACTTTAGTTTCAGTTTACTTTATTACTGCTTAACTATCACAACAAGAAATAAATCATATAAATTACAGTGATAGTAAATTCATTAAATTGGTATAACATTTTCACTAAAGCTAGTAATAAATTAAATTAATTTAGTAAATTTATAAGTTAATAAATTATTTAAAAACAATTTAAAAACAATTAAATTAAATTAAAATAAACAAATGTGTGGTATTACAAAGGTTGAAAATAATATACTAAGGAGGCTTTTATACCATAACTTGTTATTAAAGTGCATTTCATATAGCTGAAAAGAATGCGATGAGACACTCTCACTCCTTCTTCGGTTAAATACATATCTGGCTGTATTATTATAGGTTACATCAAGAAAGTCTAAGTCTAAGAAAGCCAGTGGTTTTACAATTTGCAAATATTTCACATCCATATAATAAGACCGGTATTAAATATGTTTTGCTAATAGCAATCGTATTTTAAATGTAGTAAAATTTTCATATGCCCATAGGTTTCTTATCATTCCGTGCACCTTTCCGGCGGTAATACTAATATGCTTTGACCATGAAAGCTCAGCGTTAAACGTATTTCCTAAGTTTTAGGACGAGGGAACAAAGTCGATTTTAGAGTTGTTAATATATAGTGAAGCATGTTACGAGGACTTTTCTTATTATTCCTAGATATAAGGATGCATTTAGATTTCGATGGATTTATACACAAAGCATTTATGTCTTTATTTCTTGAGCTGTAGAAAGCAACCACTTAAAATTTGCAGACAGTAATTTTAACTATGTTCGCTTTATAACCACGTATACACCATTAAACCTAAAAATTAAAGGGTGTTACGATAGTGACGTGGTGGTGTATTACTATGGCCACTATTAAAGGGTGTGCCGACAGTGACGTGATTTGCAAGAATATTGTCTAATTTTTTAACGTGTTGTCACGGCCGCTATTGCAATTACTAAAATTAAAGGGTGTTCCAACAGTGATGCAACGCTATTGCAATTACTAAAATTAAAGGGTGTTCCAATAGTGATGCAAAAATAAGTCATATTCGCGAAAGGGTGACCCATAAGACATGAAAACATTAACAACTTGAATTTTTAAAGTTGTACTAAACATAGTACGGAACCCAACGTGTGTGAGTCTAACTCGCACTTGAGTGATTTATTTATTTTTTTTATGATGAAAATCAATATACAAAAACGATAAAAGAGCTATAAAATAGAAGAAATTTCGTTAAATTTAACTTCAGAAAAATTATTTTTCGGTTAACATTTAAAATAGAAAATTTATTCAATTTATAATTTTTATTTTAAATATTGCAAATCAAATGCCAGCAATAGAAACTAAAAGCTTTATTCGTTTATTCTTCTTAAAAGACGAAAAAAGCTAAAAAGGCATTAATGATATGCAATTTTGTTCTCAGATTATGTTGCAGATTTATATCTAATGAAGATAAATTTCTTATAAAGAAAAAATTTTATAAAAAAAATTAACTAATAATTTTGGTTAATTTAACTTATTTTTTATAGTAAATATTTACACCCTAATAAATAACGAAAATAAATAGTCATATTTAAGAAATTTCTTTAAAAAAATTACGTTTTTTACGAAAATTGTCAGTAGATTTGACTAAAAAGTTTGTTAGCTGTATACTAACCTACTTTACTTTTGTAATCCCCCTCATTTTACAGTATTTGTCTATATTTTTGGTTCAGTGCAAATCTAGGAATTTTTATGTATCTAATATAAATATAAAATATCAAACTTGAACATTTTTTGAAAAAAAATATATATATACAATATAACAGAATAGAATTTTTTATGAATTCTATGTTACAACATGCTGAGTAATTATCCAGACACTGGTACCTCTAAACAAAGTTAATATTTAAATCATATCTACAGTACTATAACAGAAACGATTTCAATAAAAATAATTTCAGGACGCTGACAATGTCACGGGCCCTGATAGTGCTATATAACTGTTGGGACATTTAAAGAAGTCGATTTTTTCGTATAACTTCATTTCTAGAATAAATTCGGTTTTATAACCTGCCCATGGGTTATTTCTATAAAGTTACAGATTTCTTTACACAAGAGAACCTCCTTGTATTGTTGTATCGGTTATATTACAATATAATAGTTGAAACATACAGTGGTGGCTTCAAAATATATATAATATATAAGCAATTAAAAAATTACAAAGATCAATATTCGGACATGTTCTGTAGTTCCACATTCACTAGAAAGTGAAATGTTTTCATTTATTTGATCTTCTGGCTTTTAGATTCACATGGTTTTATATAGAAACTTGCTGTGCCCGCCACGTCGTGGGCGTCCTGACAATATTTTGCTCGATTTTGCTTTGAAAGTATTCGACACCAATTGTAAGACTCTTACTTTTATAGTGCTTCAGTTATGGTTTATGTATTTACTTTTATAAAGGTACCATCCCTGGATAAATTTCTAAAATAAAAAATTCTAAATTGTAAAAATTATTGTAAAATATTTTAACAGCAATGTAATTCCACAAAGTAAAAATACAAATCAAATACGATTTTTCTTCAATTTGCTATTTGGGAGTAAGTAATTAATATTTTGTCATTAAGTCATTATTTTAAATTATCGCCATCTGTTGCGCAACCGTGTTTAAAATATACCGCTTTCAAAAATAAATGATGCGTTAAAGTATGCAGTACCCTTAAATCGGTAAAAAAAAGTCGGCGTACTTTTACTGCTTTTTCTCTTTATTATCTCTTGGGAATAAGGTATTTTTATATCCTATAGTAGAATCTGGATGCTAAGGTACCTCCTCACACAATTTTGTTAAAATTCATCTAGATACGTATTTTCTTTATACAAAGGTATCCAGCCTGGGGAAAAATTCTAAAATTTATATAAAATTCTAAAAACTGTTGTAAACCTCTGTAAGAGGTGTTTAAAATATTTTAATAACAACATAATTCCACAAAGAAAAATACAAATAAAATACAAAGTTTATTCAATTGGCGCCATCTATTGTGTAAAATGTCCCACTTTCAAAAATAAAAGGTGCGCAACCGTGCTTTAAATATCCCAGTTTTAAACCGTAATTTTCAGTACTATTAAACCGGAAATTGCGTTTTTGCACTGTTTTTCTCAACTTTCTCTTGAAAGTGAGATATTTTTACGGAAAAAAGTATCCGATATTGGATTCAGGATGCCAAGGTATATCCTCACAAAATTTTGTTAAAATCCATTTAGTATTTTTTACGTGATACGAACACAAACGAAAAGCAGGCTCTATAATCTATATGTATAGATTATATACAGAATACTAACAATGTCAAAATATTTTACTTGCGAGTGGATGGGGTTTACCGAACAAGCCCGATTAAGTGTTTTATGCATTAACGGTAAACCATACCATAGAAGTCATATTGAGACAAAAATATATAAATAATGATTGAACTAATTCAAAAAATATGTCATATAAAATTCAATACTAAAATAACTACTAATTAATATTTAAGAATGAAATTTACTAAACTTACACTTATATATGTTTTAACACACAGAATTACTTTTATTTGATGAAACTGATTTTGTTATAAATTATAGTTTTATTCTTAATAAACCTATTAGGTGAACAGCTTTCAAAGAGCACAACTGTAGCAACCATATTTCCCGCCGAGCAGTAGGGTTCAGAAAAGAAAAATAATAAATTCTTAAAAAAAAGTTTAATGAACTTTGTCGCCTGGTATACAATATGGCATATTTGTAAGTTACTAAAACCGCCTAACATTTGACTTCCTCCCTATTAAGGACTTTCATTTTGTAATTCTGTTTTTCTTCTCATAAACAGCCCACTGCTTCAACTCCTTAATGGTAAAATGCCTTGTTGGTTTGTTGAAAACAGTTTTAAATACTTTAAACTGAGCACCACTTTTGCTTTCTGACTTTTCACTTTGTCTTCAATGTGTGTGGAGGAACGCTCATACAGTCACAAATATTCACACCCACTCCTTGAGAAATAACAAAAAGATTTTGTTTGAAACAATTTTTTCTGCTTCTCTCTGTAAGTGATGTCTGGCAAAGTTTTTTTTTTTTTTTTGTTACTTTTGCTTTTTTATACTTTCAGGCATGTTGGCAGTTACAACCACTTAAAATTTCCATCTCTCTCCCTCTTCCTCGTCCGCTCGTTCGATTGCTGGCGGGTGAAGAGGTGGAATTCGTATTTTAATTTAAATAGAAAATAAAACAAAGCAACTGCGATACAAATCTTAGTATGATGGTCTTTTAAAAATAATAAAAAGCAAAATTCTATTTTTATTAAAGAAGAAAGTGTTTGTAGGATTGTATACAAGTTGTTGTTGTTGTTGCTGCCATTTGCCACACGCATTCGCCTCTGTCGTTTGTTCGTTTATTCATTCACCAGCTGGAATTATCTCACGTCGTTGTATGAGGTTTTTTATTGCATCAAGTTCAAAAGTTCGGAATTTTGCCAACAATTTAAGAAGTGGTTTATATTGAACGAGTAATAAAACCCCCACTTACAAACTAACGCAAATAAAACAATACGTAGATACGTTAGAGATTTGTGTTGCACATAGATACCAACAACAGCAACAAAAGTACGTTTTAAGTGTTGTATTTAATGGCATTTATGAGGACAGATTTCTCAATTGTTTATGGCAATAAAGTTTAAAGATTTAAAATTAATAAAATATATTTGTTCTTTTTATAATAATTTTAAATAATTTTGAGAAGAGGAAAAGACACTTGGAAGACCTTTAAAGTCTTCTATAGTTTAAAAGTTTGAAAACACAGACAAAATCTAATAATGGCATGACCATTGAACATGCCATATAAGTGATTTAAATACAATTCACCCGCCGCTAAAGGTGATAGCCATTGCACAGTGGGGCAGAATCAAAATATTTTGGAAATAACCTAGACATTTATAAACGGCTAGGCCAATTAATCCAAAAATTGACATGAGCATAGCAGAGGAGTATTTTAACTTAAGTTTTAAAGGTGGGTAGTATACACCCTCCAGGGGTGGCGCTATGTGGTCTCAAAGTTGGGAACCTCGCACTTGGAAATTCTTTTACAGCTTGCCATTTCTTCAATTTTATTCTAATTTTTTAAAATTATACATGGTCTTAAAATTTGTCAATACCTATAAAATTAGTTCAAAATTATAAGCATTTTAAAAATTATAATTTTTGATTTTTCACTACCCTGCTCCAGTTTTTTTTAAATATTGGGTACAATTTTTTCCTAATTTTTTAAATTTTTTATCATAGTTAGCGAGCCAAATTCTAAATGTTTTTGATAAATTTGAAGATTGTATCTTTACTGAGTTAAAAACTAGACGATTTTCAATTTACAAAATCCGAAGTTATTGCATTTTTGTGTACTTTAGCCCAAAAAAGGCCGTTAACGTATTTTTTTCATAGAATTTTTTTTTAAGGAATATATACAAATATTAAATTTTTATGTCAGCTAACTATATGTGTGTACGCTTAAACAAATTTCATATAATATTGATCTTGTAGAAGACCTATTTTACATCGAAATTTTGAATTTAGCCTAAATATTCTTAAATGCCAAAGCCGGGATCGAAAAAAGAAGGCTGCAGTAATAAAGCTATATATGCCCTAAATTGTTTCTTAAAATAATTAATGAGCCCTAGTCCGTATGTAGACTTTATGGGCAAAAGAGTAAAAAATGCCAATTTTGGGTTTTTTGGTCTTTATTTTGGGAATTGTGGAATTTCCTTTTTCTTAATATTACAGATTTTTTGCCATTTCATTTAAAAATTCTGTTTGATTTGCTTAATCAATAAAAATTTTATTGCATATTTAAAATTTTTCCTTCCCTCAAATTTGCCCGTTTTTACTATAATTTTCAAAATTAACAGATATCAGCAACAAATTTAAAAAAATTTTTGTAATATTTATTTTTTGTATATATATGAATATAAATGATGCAATTTCCTACCAAACAAAACAATATTCATCTCAATATCATTTTTACGTTCAAAACTATGTGCTTTTAAATATGAGTATTCCCATATTTATAACGCTTTTATCAGTTTATGTTACCATAACAGTACCATAACATAAATCAGTAACATAAACTGATAAAAGCGTTATAAATATGGGAATACTTATATTTAAAAGCACATCCAAAAGCACGCACATATAGTTAGCTTACATAAAAATGTAAAATTTTTATATATTCCTTAAAAAAATTTTCTATGAAAAAATACGTTTATGACTTTTTTGGGCTAAAGTACACCATGTATAATTTTAAAAAAATCAGAATAAAACTGAAGAAATGGCAAGCTATAAAAGAATTTCCAGGTGCAAAGTTCCCAACTTTGAGACCACATAGCGCCACCCGTGGAGGGTTTATACTATCCATCTTTAAAACTTAAGTTCAAATACTCCTCTGCTATGCTCATGTCAATTTTTGGATCAATCGGCCTAGCCGTTTATAAATGGCTAGGTTATTTTTAACATATTTTGATTCTGCCCCACTGTGCATTGTAGAATCAAATCAACAAATTTTATTTCTTTGATCGTTTTAGAAACTCTGATCCGATCAAAAACACCTGAACAATGTCTTATTTCTCTTGGAAATAAGACATTTTTGCGGAAAAAAAGAATTCTATATTGGAATCAAGATGCTAAGATACCTCCTCTTAAAAGTTTTGTTAAAATCCAGCCAGTAGTTTTTACGTGATGCGAGCACAAATGCAGACCGACAGATAGACGGAAATAAGTTATTATTTTACCCTGCACCATCGAGTTCTACATTAAGTTCGTATCTGCCAATTCGGCCCTAAGGCGGGAAAATTAAGGCATTAAGGTACCATTCTACAACAGCTAGGTGGAAATATCTTGGGAACAGACAGTTTATTTGACTCATATTGTAGACTTACGTTTTGTGAAGATACCGAGCATTGGAAGGAGAATTGAGTAATCCAAGGCAGATAGGAAGACGAAATCGGAGATGTTTTCTCACGATTTTTACGTTTTAGTTTCAGTTAGTCTCCATAATACCTGTACAGTATTCCAGGCGGAAAAGTAGGCTATAGGAGTACCTTTTCCAAGGGTAATTGGGAAATTTATAATGAAGACGGCTTTTAACATTTTGGTGGACAGTCTAGTCGCCATTAAGGCCCTTAATTTGATTCGAGGGGACTTAGTTAGAGATGTGTACAGGATGTGAGAATGCAATATAAACAACATATAATTGCAACCATAGTCTCACGTTGAAGTCGTTACTTGTTTTAGTTCTGTTGGATCACATAAAAATAAAAATTAAAATTTTTTATTAAAAATACCTTGTGTCAAAAACTATAATAATTATTTTAATTAATATTTTAATTGATTCAAATATATATATTTGTTTAACACCGGAATGCAATTAAAAAAAATTTAATTGGTAAAAATATTTTTTTCTGTGTAGGTTCAATCAAATCTGATTACTTGCAACTATTCAAATAATACCATAAATCGATACAAGGACAATGATTTTTACATTTTATCAAAATGTAGTTTTTCCACTAAATTATGCCTATCTGTAAATTAAAAAATATTTCAAGAGTTTCAAAAGCAATCAAAGCTGAGTAGTATATCTTTGAATCCCAACTGTAGATTAATTCCAGGGTGTTTGATTCAAATTAAAGGGATTGAAAATTTGTGTAGAGGTAATTTAAAAAAATGTGTATTCAACAAATATTCAAGGCGTTATGCACGCCTATTATGCCTATGCAATATTGAAACAGTTCAAAATTATTATTCCAAATGGAAATTTAATACGCAAAAAAAAAACAGGAAAGCATTTTTCTGTCTGTCTATCTTTCTCTTCGTGTTCGCATCACGTAAAAACTAACGGATGGAGTTGAATAAAATTTTTGAGTCGGTACCTTAGTATCCTGATTCCAATATTGTATACTTTTTTTCTGCAAAAATATCTTACTTCCAAGAGAAAGTGGAGAAAAAGCAGTGAAAGTGGGCCGATTATTTTGTTAGCGTTTTAAAGGTACTGTATACTTTGAGGCATCTTTTACTTTTGAAAGCCATTATTATTATATTATTGAAGGCCATTGAAGTCCATTATTAAAAATTCGCCATAGCTAAATTTAGGCTTTTATCGAAGATATAAGTAGTTTTTCATCATTATAAGAAAGCTTAAAATAACCTTTAACAATCACGTACTTAATAGTCAAGTTGTAGTTACCATCCTTACGACCGTTATTATAACGAAAAGCCACTTCTCTCCGATAAAATTCTTACTTTAGCTATTAAATATCAAGTTAACAGACTTTTATTTTAAAGGAGAGACCTCAGATATTTAATGTCTTAAGTTTACCTCCTATACTTATCTATACATATAATAAAATAGTAACTCATTTTCGCCTGTCTGTCTGCTTTTCTTTTGTGTTCGCATCACGGATGGATGGATTTTTAGAAAATTTTGTGAGGAGGTACCTTATCACCAAGAGCCCCCACGCAAACCCAATCTCAACGAGAATCTCACAAAGAGAACAAAACATGTAAAAATTTAAAATCTGTAGCATACCAGCTTTCAACAAGGTAGTTTTGTGTCACTTTGCTAAATATTTGGCAAACCAATGCATTTTCATTTTAACCAAGTTTTTTGTTTGGGGGCTTTTGCTTATCATCCTGATTACAATATAGGTTACTTTTTTCCGCAAAAATATCGGTTTAAAACGAATATTTTAAACACTATTGCGCAGCAAATGACGCCAGTTGAATAAGATTTGTGTTTGATTTGTATTTTCACTTTGTGGAATTAGATTGCTATTAAAATATTTTAAACACCTCTTACAGAGCTTTACAATAACTTTTAGAATTATTTATAAATTTAATAATTTTATCTAGGGATGGTTATCCATAAACCATAACTGAAGTACTCTAAAAGTCTTACAATTGTTGTAATATTGCCATAAAGCCCACGACGTGGCGGGCACACACAAAGTTTATTAAATTTTACTGTACCATATACCAATGTACGAAAAACACATTTATCATTTAATTTTGTTGCACCATCATACATTTGCTCCTTTATAGTCGTATATTGTGATGGACTGACTACTTACTACTGGTGAAAAATTAAAAAAAATGTAAATAAAATCTGGCTCTTCAACAAGAGCTTAAAGGATGTTTTTACACATACAGACGAGAACTGAAAAGGAAAATAAAATATATCGAAAGTAAAAAAAAATCCTTTCATATGGCTAGCAAACAATAAACTAAAGGAGTTAGTTGGCATTCACATACATATATGGTCAGGCTTTTAAAAAGAAAATCAACTTTTTTATCATTACCATATAGAACAAAAAGAAAAATAATAACGAAAACAGAATCAAAAACAAAAAGAGAAGAGTGGTTCTGAAAGAGTCTCCGTACAGGCTTAAATGGTAACGAGACTAACGTATGAATACATAAGTCTAGTGATACAATTTTGTATGTGAAAATATTCCATATATCCCTGGTATACATACATATATTATTTAAAGCTATTTCGATACACATTTACATACTCGTATGTGCACAATAATGTACACAATTGCGCTCTTAAACTTTATAAAGCCTTTCTATTGTACATTTCATTAAAGTTAATGTGTTCCCTTTCGAAATGCCACTCAAAAACTGCACATACACAAGCAACTGAATGTGTGTGCAGGGACGTAAGTAAATACATATTTGCCTACATATGTTTGCAAATACTTACACTTGTGTCTGTTTAAGATTTTATGTAAAGGATACGGCCGTATAATGCAATAATGTATTGTGATTGTTATATTTAGAAGAAAAGTGCATGTACAAGACTGAGTTTTAATGCTGCCTTTTATATTTTCTCCATATACGCTTGCAGTTGTATTATAATAAATAAATAAAAATCATGTGTGCACTTGTGTGAGTGTGTGTGTGTATGTATGTGCATGCAGACGTTTGATTGTTTATGTGAGGTTTGTTGTTTGTGGTGAAAGTTCTTTCATTTTACATAAACTAAACACCACACATTTACACTATGCTTGAATCTTCAGAAATGCTAAAATATATTTTAACGTTCAGGTCCTACACTCAAAAAGTAAATTTTAAATCGATTTGGTCAAGAATAGACTTTAATAGATATTTACTGCAATCAAAAAGCCAGTAAGACAGTAAGTAGCCCGGAAACTAAATGAAAATAATTTTTTAACAATCTTTTCTGGGTGGTCCGTTAGGGTAATCTATCTGTCTGCTAGTCTATCAGTCTGGGGGTTATAGGTTCGATTCCCCCCAAATACTCGGGGTTTTTTACTAGAACGAGTTAAGGTCTTCGGCACTATGCTCGATAAACTAAGTTAGAATATAATTTAAAATTGTATTGTATTGCAACATTTCATAAATAAATGATAATCTTTTCTTTGATTGAGAAAAAACCAATAATTCTTAAAAGGTGCGATCCCGTCCTTGTTGGAAAGAGTTCGGTAAAATGAGAGAAAAGAAAAATAAACTATCTTAGAGACAAAAATTTCCAAAAGTACGGGAACAACCAACCAACCAAGTAACCAACCAACTTTATAACCCAAAACATGATGTCAAACGTGATCCCGAGGGCTCCCAATGTTGAGTAGGGGATCGCACACATTGATAAATGTGTCATTAAAAAGACATTTGATACGTTTTTCAATATCCCATTATAAGTAAAAATAATAAAACAAAACTATTTATAAATAAACACATATTTCTTAAAAGAATCCCAATGTATCAAGAGAAAATCATGCGATTCTTCTCAATTATTAATGTAGGAGCATATTGAGGCAATCCACCATCTTAATGGGCTTTTTTTAAAACACTTCAATGATTACAGGTGGCCGATTTGTAATTTACGACTAATTTACTTTTGTTGAGCATGATTTTTTTTAAGGGTAACACTAGTCCTTACTCTCGACTCTAGTGGGCTGGCAGCTGTGTACTTTTGTCCTTTTTTTCCATGATTTATTTATTGTATCTTCAATATATTTAAACTAACAATAATTACTCATATCCTAAGTCTAAAATAAAAATAAATATAAATGTTAAGTCCAGGCAGTGCTAGACAAAAAATTGTATGTTTCATGGTTGCTGCTATCATTTGCGGGTCATACCTCTGATGTTTGGGCGAGAGAAGCAGTGTCCCTCCTTCTCAGACGAATGTAACCAGGAGCATTAGGAATGTTCGCGCCAAACGATTTGGATGCATTTCAAGCTTCTTCTAATACGTCACCGCTATTTCTGATTTAACTGATGGCACGCTTAAATCTTTGTGGATGTTCGAGCTTTTACATACCAGGGAGCAACTGTAATCATATGTAGAATATTATTTTGGCGCCTTTGAATTTTTTCTACATTGCCAGCTGAGGCAGTGCCCCATAATTGTATGCCATAACAACAAATTAGTTTTAGAATTGATTTGTACAATAAAAGTTTGCACTCTAAGTCGAAAGTAGAATTTCTGCCAATAAGCCAGGTTTGTTACACTGCTTTCAACTTCATTTGTGTTAATTTGGATTGAATGTGGCTTTTCCAAATAAGGCGCCGGTCAAGATGTATACCTTGGTATTTGACGTCCGAAGACTGAGTTATAATTTGATTATTTATGCGAATAGGGGGGCATGAGTCCCTATGCAGTGTGAAAGTACATTTTTGTTCATTCACTATTATTCTCCATTTCTTCAACCATTTTTCCAAATTGATTATGTGGTCTTGTAAATGTTGAGATAGATGCTTCTTGGGCGCTTTCATGTATACTTAAGAAAGCTGTCTCATTAGAAAATGTTTAAATGTGTGTACTCGGGTGCAAATTGGCATATCTGATGTGTACAGTGAATATAAAATTGGTTACAAAATAAAAAGCTTAAAAAATCTTTAAGAAGATACAGCAAATATAGATTCGCGACTTATCCTCTTTTAGGTAGAGTCTTCATGTATTTTTTTGGCTTTTATACTTCCAGTTTCAATAACCCGTCACTAATGCAGTTATTTAACTTTAGGTAATTTGCATATCGAAGCAACTTTTTAGTGCTCGCGCCGAGTGGCTATTACTTCAGGAATATCATTAGAGATCAATATCTTGAGGTGGACAGTTAAAAAACCGAAATACCTTTAAGAGACTGATCGCCTAACCTGTGGCCATCGTTGTCTGTGCCCATGGTACTGGTTAATTTTTATAAAAAATTAGAATTATAAAATTCTCAATAATAAATACTTAATTCGATATTACAAAAAACACAACAAAAAAAAAAAATATTGACAGGTATCCAGGACCAGATCTCTCTAGAAGCGTTTTGCTGGCCACCACTACGAGGAGATATCAGTCAAACTACTGACAGTACACTCACCTTGTAACTAATTCTCTAACACTTCACCATATAGTGCAATTGTAGTATATATAGCCGTATATGTAGCTAGTTATAAGGCATAGTACATACCAAATCGCGTCATAATATCATTGTGGCTTGCTTATATTAATCTTATAAATCCTAATATGTTTTAAAAACTTGGAAGCTAAAATAGAAAATTTAGTAATAGCAGACTGCGGTCTCAGCAGCTGGCCAAAGATGATAAAATAAAATTTCTCGTATTATATTATCTGAGTTTGGTTGGTTAAATAAATGATGTTTACAACTAAACACTACCCAAAGCAGATAGATACGAAGAATCTTTATTTTACCCAAAAATACATTCTGTTAGTTTCTAAATTAAATTTCTCAATTTTTCTTAAAATTTTTAACAAATATAAAATTAATTTGTAAAAAAATATTTAAAAAAAAAAAAAAAAAATTAAAATAATTATTTACAAGATTTTTATTTTAAAGGGCAAACGAGTAAAACAAATACCTTTGCACTAGATTTCTAAAAAATTATTTTTTTTATTTTTTATTTTATTTTATTATGATTATATAATACAGTGAATGATATCATATAATGAAATAAAAAGAGTACGAGCAACTGAGGCCTTCGACAAAAATGATTAATGCTAAAGAAAGCAAGAGTCTGGGCAAAGTCAAGTCAGTCTGCGTTAAGAGCGTTGGAACAAGCTAATGTCCGATAATCTGTTCAACACTTTCACCAGATTGTTCAGAGAACATCAAAACTACAAAAAAAAAGAAACAACTGCTGCAATGAACCAAAAATTTAACCAATACTGTAAAATATGGTGTAGAATTGAAGAAAAGTAGGTTATTATAATGGGTGATTTTTTTGAGGTTAGGATTTTCATGCATTAGTATTTGACAGATCACGTGAGATTTCAGACATGGTGCCAAAGAGAAAGATGCTCAGTATGCTTTGACATTTCATCATGAATAGACTTACTAACGAGCAACGCTTGCAAATCATTGAATTTTATTACCAAAATCAGTGTTCGGTTCGAAATGTTCAAATGTGACAAATTTTGTTCAGCGATGAGGCTCATTTCTGGTTGAATGGCTACGTAAATAAGCAAAATTGCCGCATTTGTAGTGAAGAGCAACCAGAAGCCGTTCAAGAACTGCCCATGCATCCCGAAAAATGCACTGTTTGGTGTGGTTTGTACGCTGGTGGAATCATTGGACCGTATTTTTTCAAAGATGCTGTTGGACGCAACGTTACGGTGAATGGCGATCGCTATCGTTCGATGCTAACAAACTTTTTGTTGCCAAAAATGGAACAACTGAACTTGGTTGACATGTGGTTTCAACAAGATGGCGCTACATGCCACACAGCTCGCGATTCTATGGCCATTTTGAGGGAAAACTTCGGAGAACAATTCATCTCAAGAAATGGACCGGTAAGTTGGCCACCAAGATCATGCGATTTGACGCCTTTAGACTATTTTTTGTAGGGCTACGTCAAGTCTAAAGTCTACAGAAATAAGCCAGCAACTATTCCAGCTTTGGAAGACATTATTTCCGAAGAAATTCGGGCTATTCCGGCCGAAATGCTCGAAAAAGTTGCCCAAAATTGGACTTTCCGAATGGACCACCTAAGACGCAGCCGCGGTCAACATTTAAATGAAATTATCTTCAAAAAGTAAATGTCATGGACCAATCTAACGTTTCAAATAAACAACCGATGAGATTTTGCAAATTTTATGCGTTTTTTTTAAAAAAAAAGTTCTCAAGCTCTTAAAAAATCACTCGCTACAACTAACAAACGTTTTAGTCAAATCTACACACGATTTTCATAAGAAAAGAATTTTTTAAAATTCCTTATATTTAAGAAATTTATATTACTTTTCATTACTTAATAGGGTATAAATATGATGAAAATTTAATTTAAATTTTTAGTATATTTCATTATGGAGAATTATGGAATTTGAAAAATACGCATAGTGTTATAACATAACACTAGTTACATATGTATTTTTTAAATACTTAATTGATTTAAATTTATAGTGTAATCATTTTTTAAGTGCAATTAACAAAAATTTATTTTATTTATTTATTTATTTATTTATTTGAGTCTATGGATTCAAGATCCTTACAGACATTAAAAACTGTAACATAAAGTACATAAATACATAAAAATACGAAATAAGATAATATTTAATAACATTAACATTTAAAGAAAAATCAATATATTTATAAAATTTATTAAATTCAGTACAAATTCTTAAAATCGGGTCAGAGTTAGAGTAATTTTCTCTGAATACTTTAACAGCCATGGAACATTGAAAGAAATATTACTTATCAAAAAAACCGAACACACATTTCCTTTTATTAAATTTTAAAACAAAGGTGATATTTAACATTATTCTGCGGCTTTTTAGGCTTGGCAGCTTTATTAGAGCTAGTCTGCTAGAGTACGATGGTAGAGTATCGTAACCCTCGAAGACAAAATAACAAGAACTGTTTTTGTACCGATGCAATGCTATCACAATGAACTTTATACATTGGATCCCAAATTATTGAGCCATATTCCAGAATAGGCCTGACCAGAGAGGTGTAAAGATGTTTTGTGATATACGGATTACTAAACTCCTTCGCACAGCGTTTTATAAATCCAAGAACAGCACGTGATTTGTTAGTGGTTGACGAAATACGCTTTATAAAATTTAATTTAGCATCCAGTAAAATACCAAGACTTCAAAATGACTTCAAAAGGACTTTTTCAAAGTCAGCAATTGAAACAGACCAATTTCTTTTTCTGAAATTTTTATTAAATACTTCAAAAACTAAAAAGCAACAAAATAAAAAGGCTTAATTTTAACATTTATCATTCAACCAATATTATCTCTACTCTTACTATTAATATATTTTATCTTTTTTCATTATGAAAAATTTTTTTTAAATATTTATTATGTATTGGAGGGCTTTATATGGTAATAAATCAATCATATCTGTTTTAGGATGTGATTACTCTGGAATGATGATGACTATATTTCCAAAGTTTTGTGGTTTTCCCCGTGAGGGCAATAAATTTAGTGATTTAAAATCCTCATTCTCATTAAATGAAGTCTTATAGTTTTATGATTTGCCTTTTAAAACCTTTTGCAACATATATTCAACGAATTTACTTCTTCACTATTGATATTTTTTTCCTCCTTCTTAGAATTGCATCTTCTAAGGCTTTTTTGTATTTATTTTATTATATATTAAACGAATAAAAACCGAAATTCGGGAAAACTATAAAAATGTTTATGTCATTTACAATGTTGCCACACAATCATACAAAAAATCACTAAAGAAATTATGTAGTACAATTTCGAACTAAAAAGTAGTATGTCTTTTAGGAAAGTGGACTTACGCGTACACCATTTTTAAAGTAATTATATTTGTAGCTTCTTTAACTAAGAAAATTCATAATGACAAAAACAATGACCTTTTTAACAGATTTATTTGGAAAAAGTTTATAATTAAAAAGGTCATAGTAAGTTGTATTAATTTTTATCATTAATTAATTTTTTTGTCATAATAGACTTACACCAATTTCAAAGAAAACGGCAAATATATTAAATTTTCTTCAAAAATAAAATGAAAAATATAGCGAAACATTTTTCATACAAACGAATAAATTAGTTATATTAACTTCTCTTAGGTGTGTAAATTTAACTATTTTTATGTGTTGTTTTTCTAAGAATGTTGAAATTTAAATTGCAGATTTTAACTAAATTTTTGTTAATTTAACAGAATTTTATTTACATGTTTTTAAGTATTTTTAAATTTTATTGAAATATGTTTTTAGCAAAGAAAATTCTGTTAATTTATATAAAATTAGTTTATATGAATAAACCTTTTATAGATTTAAATAAAAATTAATTTGATTTTGATTTTGATTTATATTTATTTATTTTTGTCGTTAAGGTTCTACTAATTTTTTTTCGTTAATATTACCTACGAAATTTGGTTCAGTGTGAGAGAAATATCTTGTAATCAAAATTTGTTATGGGCGAAATTTTTATGATAGCTCTTTGACTATAATAACTGCTATATTGAGTCGGATTGCAAAACTACCTGAAACTTATAGTTGTTCATTCGAATACAATCGTTTATTCCTCCAAGAATAAACAACTATCCGGCCAACGCCGCTTGCAAAAAACTTGCACTATTTTCATTTTTATCCTAAGATTAAAATTTAAGAATTTAGTTTGTAATCCGTTATTAATAGTGACTGTCATTACGTGTCGCACAGTGGCTTATAACCCTTTTATTTTAGTAACAATTTGGTAGCTCTTGAAACACAGAAGTTATCTTGATGAAATTTTACACAGTCGTGACAAAGTTGATTCTAAGTTAAGATGGCTTTCTGGTGAGATGGTGGGTTTGTGGATAAGCTCCTAAATTTGGGTCATTCGGACAGAAATTTATTTCTAATATATCAACTGTTAAGATTCGAATGAAGGATATGGAATGTTTTGATTATTTTCTAAACCAGGCTAATTTGCAGCTAATGTTGATTAGATGTAAGTAAACAGCGCTCTAACAGTAGTTTCATGAATGAAGCTAGGAACAGTTTTCACCATTTTATATGGAAAGCGCCCCTAAAATTATCTTGGAATAGTTTAGATTTTTCTGACACCTCTTCAGAAATAACATTAAATTTTAAACTCTTCACTGCTTATTTTCTAAAAAAAAAACTTTTTGGGATAAACAAATTGTCCGAGAATCAAATAAAAATCTTCTTAGTAAAATGTTCTTCCTAAGAATTTTCTAACTTTGAGAGTCGTAATACTTTTACATTGAATAGCAAGTTTCCCTTCATACGATCCGTGGTAAATCAGACAATAATGTTTATTAAATCTATTAAATTTTTAATACTAATACGATTATGTATTTTACTTAAATATCTCTATACAGTTATTACTATTTTGTTTTTACATGTGTAAATGTGTAGAACTAATGTCCACACACGTGTACAACTGACTTCAACCCGGAGACATAAATAATGACAGATTTCGTTGAATATCTGTGTGAGCGAATGTGGGTTTCAATTTAGCTGGTTGTTTCGTTGGTTGGCCTCATCTTAGAATAGAATTTCAAAATTTTGCCTATTTAAGAGACAATATTTACGGCTGTTACTAC
The DNA here is from genome assembly GCA_949628195.1 of Phasia obesa. NCBI lineage: Eukaryota > Metazoa > Arthropoda > Insecta > Diptera > Tachinidae > Phasia > Phasia obesa. The sequence continues at coordinate 54,305,681 of OX451217.1, forward strand.
TAACAGTCAACCACTTTTTAACCATGTGCTTGCTGACTGAGGAACTGTCGTTCATTTAGATTTTGTAAAATTATGTGTATGTGTATGTAGTTGTATATAAAATCACTCGTCTCCAGTAAATGGACAATATGGTGATGGGCTTTTTTTATCCTTTTACTTCCTTTGCAGCCATTGCATGTGAATAATAATGTCCACTTGTAGTCAAATCTACATGTATGAGTATGAATCGTACATATGTGTTGATATTGTAGCAACAATATGTGTGAATTTTGTTTGTTGTTTTGTTGTTTTGTTGTTACATTTTTATTGAAGTGCCAGCTAAATTCGCATAAAATGAAAACACGCTGTCTACAACGTTTTCTACAAGTTTTAAAACTTTGTTGTTGCCTTTTTATCACTGATTTTTTCTACCAGTTGTTTATTTTCATTTTTGTTCTCTTTATTCTGTTGCATTAGTGTTTTTGCCGTTCTTGTTGTTGTTGCCATTGTTGTTCCACTACATGGAAGTTGTTGAGGTTGAGGTTCTTCTTCTCTTTTTTTTTTTTTTTTTGCTACAATGTATTGTTTGGTTCTTTAGCAAAACAAAAAAAAATATCTTTAGCTGTATTGCCAGACAATGGCATACAAAAGCTCATGTAAAATAAGGATTTAATGCCGACTTGCAACATTTTACGACCATGGACACATTGCTCTAGAAACTATGTAAATTAATGTACATGTTCTTAAAAAATAGAAGCAAATAAAAATTTTATATTTTCTACGACACATACACACACAGGCACTTCTGTAAGTGTTGCACTGAAAGCCCAGGAAACTAAAATAAAATTAACAAAATGTTTTACAAACCGTGGATTGTGGGTTCCAACAATGTAAGAGTGAATGTAAGTGTTTGTTAACCAGCAATAAAACAAATCAAATGGGATTTTAGAAAACTTTTTCCGGTATTATCTACTTATGCATAGAGTTTGTAATAAAAAGTAAGTTTTTTTGATGTAAAATAAAAATTAAGTTTTTGTTGATGTTAAATTGAAAATTTTGCACAAAACTTTAAGGAAATAAATAGTCAACAATTTATTTTTTTTTTTTTTAATTTCTATCTTTCGTTTGTTTTTATTAAAAAACTTCTATTAAGTGCACGAAAAAATGTTTCAAATCTCTGAAGCTAAGAATTTTTTAGAAACAATTCTCAGTTTAGAAAAAGTCATAAAATTTTTAAAAGATTCAAAAAAAAAACATACTGCTGCATTTTGCGAAACGAATCTTTTAACGTTAAAAAATTTTATATGAAAAAAATGTTCCAGTATTTTTCATACGAAATTCTGACATTTGAAAACACTAAAGTTTACAAAATTAGGCCATACTTGATAAAAAAAAATGGATGATAGCTTGCATATAACTGCTTAACCTAATTATCGTACTCCTAGTGCTCGCCCCACCAATATCTGAAACGCAAACGGCATACACCAATACAAAAATTACTTCGAGGTATTCCGTATGAATCAACAAATTGATATAATGCTGACTTTGGCGACACACTTAAATAGTCTATTTAAAATTACCGGCCTAACTTATACACTATTTATTGTGTGATTTCTTTGCGGACTACATGCAAGTAAAAATTATTTCTTCAATTTATTCCCCTACTAGATTTACGATATGGGACAGTCAGTTTTGGGACTTCTTTATTTTACTAGCGTCCCATTTTATAGCAGTTGGCCGCTACAGTGCATAAGACATGTTCTGAGGGCCACGGCTTATAACTCCGAAAGATCATGTTTTATTTGACATAATTTTAAAAATGAGGTCTTGAGTTGGTAATCAACATATTGGCTTTCCGCTCAACAGAAAATAGCTGATTATAGTCTTTGTCGTAGCAAACTGTATTTCCAGATAAAAAATCAAAGATTAAGCATCACCAGAAACACCTTCAAATCATTCATCTAAAAATCCAAAAAATAATATTACCATTTGCGTACATTGTACAGTTGGGCAGAATCAAAATATTTTGATAATAACGAGTGATTTTTTAAGAGCTTGAGAACTTTTTTTAAAAAAAAAACGCATAAAATTTGCAAAATCTCATCGGTTCTTTATTTGAAACGTTAGATTGGTCCATGACATTTACTTTTTGAAGATAATTTCATTTAAATGTTGACCGCGGCTGCGTCTTAGGTGGTCCATTCGGAAAGTCCAATTTTGGGAAACTTTTTCGAGCATTTCGGCCGGAATAGCCCGAATTTCTTCGGAAATGTTGTCTTCCAAAGCTGGAATAGTTGCTGGCTTATTTCTGTAGACTTTAGACTTGACGTAGCCCCACAAAAAATAGTCTAAAGGCGTCAAATCGCATGATCTTGGTGGCCAACTTACCGGTCCATTTCTTGAGATGAATTGTTCTCCGAAGTTTTCCCTCAAAATGGCCATAGAATCGCGAGCTGTGTGGCATGTAGCGCCATCTTGTTGAAACCACATGTCAACCAAGTTCAGTTGTTCCATTTTTGGCAACAAAAAGTTTGTTAGCATCGAACGATAGCGATCGCCATTCACCGTAACGTTGCGTCCAACAGCATCTTTGAAAAAATACGGTCCAATGATTCCACCAGCGTACAAACCACACCAAACAGTGCATTTTTCGGGATGCATGGGCAGTTCTTGAACGGCTTCTGGTTGCTCTTCACTCCAAATGCGGCAATTTTGCTTATTTACGTAGCCATTCAACCAGAAATGAGCCTCATCGCTGAACAAAATTTGTCACATTTGAACATTTCGAACCGAACACTGATTTTGGTAATAAAATTCAATGATTTGCAAGCGTTGCTCGTTAGTAAGTCTATTCATGATGAAATGTCAAAGCATACTGAGCATCTTTCTCTTTGGCACCATGTCTGAAATCTCACGTGATCTGTCAAATACTAATGCATGAAAATCCTAACCTCAAAAAAATCACCCATTAACTCAGCCATTTGTAAAGGGAAAGGTCGATTTATTAAAAATTTGACATGAGCATAACAAAGGAATATCTGAGCTTAAGTGTTGTTACTGGGCACCATACATTACGATCAAGTATAGCTTTTAAAAATCAAACAAAAATTGAATAAATGCCAAGCTCTTACAGCATTGGAAGGTGCGAATGGTGACCAGCGTTAAGTAAGCTCAGAATCTCCTCCGCTACAAGCTATCTCAGCACTCATTGTTCGGAAGAACACCAACTGAAGTAGAATTGTATCTTACTAATCTTAAGAACAACCTCAACTGTTATAACTCTGTAGGGCACTACGACCACTGTTTCAATGCAGCTAGTTTTTTGCTAAACTATTCACAATATTACTGTTCCCAAGTTCCTTACTGTTCCTAAGTACCAGGATTATCAATATCTATTTGGTATGAAAAGTGTCACGCCCACTTCATATCTCAAAAATATATATACTCTGCTTTACTAACGAGACCAACAACTGTGAAAATTTTATGAATATAGTTCGTCTGGTGTAGGCAGCTATAGCTCTACGCCAGGTAAACCAACAATCATACAAAGAAACCCATTATTTGCTTCATACATAAAGATGCAATACCATATGATTATGATTATGATTATCTACTCCTAATCCTTTCTAAATGAAATAACATGATTAAGGCCCCTTATTATAACTTGCCTTTAAAGTACGTTTTTGTTAAATTTCATTTTTGCTCATGTGAGCGATAAATTGATTTATAACTATTTTGCGTTATTGCAACATGGTTGTAAAATAAAATAAATTTTTTGTATTGAAAATATGGTAGTACAAGAAGAAACACTGACTACTTTTGACAAAACAAATTGGTTCTTAAAAACGTACTGGCAACGTCATACCTTTCATTTATTTGTTTAGTTTTAACAAACCACAAATTAGTTATCTGTGCAACAAACAAACGAAAATATATTACATACAATAAACGAGATCTGTTTTCCGTTTCCTATTTTTCAAATGCAAAATTAAATTATCATGAACTTATTTTTCTTCATAGATTAGAAAATACGGCAACTTGATAGATGACAAGACATGGCAACTTATAACTCTTATATTTAGTGTTAAAAGTTAAAGGCCAGTTGTTCTTCCCTTTAGTTTATCAGTCACTTCTAGCTTAAATTATACTTATAATAACGAAAACCTACTTTTCTCTCTGATATAATCCTAAGATTAGCTATTGGCAAGTTATAATAATGAGCCTAAAGCAAGCCATAGACGATGCGATGAGTTGTACAACCAATTCTAGAAATCAGTTGTTCCACAAACGATACAATTAAGCGTACGATTTCATGTACATCTTCATTTAACAACCCAGCTCTCTGAAAGTAAGATGACGATTAATATTCTCACATATGCTATAATTGACATCGTCCGCAAATAATACTAAACATTCAGTGTTAACTGGAAGGTGGATCGTACGCGAGAGGCACACAAAAGTTGCGACGTGTTGGTACAACTTGACAAAAATCAAAACTTGTTGACCTTTCGTACAACCGACACACAACTTTAATACAATCAGGTCACAAACGTTACAATTCGCGTACAACTCCCGTACAACCAACGATTCCTAGAATATGACTCATCGCATCGTCTATGGCTTGCGTAAGTGTTGCTTCCTTTAAATCAAATTCTACTTCAACGTGTGTTGTATAAGTAATACAGTCAATTCGTATTCATTATACGTACCGTGTCATTAACATCGTGAGAGACGAATGGATTGAGAATAAAATACACTGCTGATATAAAATTGGTTTAGTTCTACAACTGCATAATTATTTTGACAGTCTGCTTTGTCCGTATATCTGTTTGGCTCCATGGCTTAAATATATTTCTTCTGAATAACAAATCAACCCATATCAGTACATAAGCAGCGATAAATAAAAACGGCTAAACATTTTTTTTTGTTTAACAAAAACATTTAAATATTTTTGGACCTCAAACAACTTATCACAAACTCTAAACTAATTTTTATTGGCCGAATAAATTTTTTTATAAAGAAAACACTTCCTGCGCAGTCCTTGCTTGTCTACAGAAAACACTAAGAGTCTGTGGCAGACATAGAACCCGAACAGACTTTAGCGCACTAGCTATCAGTCTGTGGCTTAAATAAATTTCAACATTCACAAATCATAAACCTTGGGCAGACAGCCAATTCAGCCAGATATTTCATAATGGTCGATAAAATTTACTATATAGTGAACGACAATTGGAGGACATGGTCATATCACAACAGAAATATAAGAATGTTTTTCTTGCAGATATTTGCTATGAGTGTGTAGATTAACAAAGAAAGTGTTTAGGTTAGAAATAGAAATTTTGTCGATTGAAAAAATATAACCAACATACCCAAATTACTTATCTATTGTCCGCTCTTTCCGCTAGAAAGTTGCCCTGTGGCAAATCAACTCCAGAATGTCTCTATTATTTCTTAATAAATCGTTAGTATTTCAGGCGTTATCCAATTCTTTCTGAAATAAATCACTTTGCAACTCTTAACTCTTTCTATTTAACCTCCTTAAGGATTAGATTAGAGAGTAACTGTTATCTCTGTCACCAACTCTGCCTTAACTTAACCCAATAATTTGCTCATTATTCTTTTTTTCTGTTCTAAAACAATTTGAAGAATTTTTAGAAAACTATTAAATATCAAGTATATTTTTTGAAGTCCTGTTACTATTTTGAAAACTTTTTTAATTAAAACAAAAATTTTATAAACGACTATTTTTGATGCAAAAAAAATTTTGTTCAAAATTCTTTATCCTTTTTTCATTTTTATTAAATTGTCTGTACTTTTCTAATCCTTTCACTACTGGATTCAATAAAAACCAACATGTGTTTTATTGCTATAAAACTGGAAAATATTTTCTAGTTATTTTTTTTTGTTTGTTTTCATTGTATTTAAACAAGTTCATCTATGTACAATATACATTGTTCATGGCATTGTTATGAAAGTTTGTAAAACCCCATATTATTACTTTTATATGTTGTTAACAAATGAATATTGTTAATAATGTTGTTCGCGGTAGGCTGGTTATTAGCTTATGTACTTAAAATATTAAAAACAAACTCCGAGCCCTGTGAACATACTTTTATTTTATTTGTTTCCCTATCAAATGTTTTGTTTTCTTATTATATAAAATTAAAAATATTTCAAAAATCTTTAAATTTTTAACAGTTGAACTAATTATTATAATATATAAATTAATTATCATATAAGGCTTGAGTTCGTTTGTGCTCTCTAACTGCTATCACTTGGTTTAAACGCACAATGTTTGCAAATTAAGCGATTAATTTGAAATTATAAAAATCAGTCAAGTGCGAGTCAGACTTACACACGTAGGGTTCTGTACTATATTCATTACAACTTTAAAAATACAACTTTTTATTTTTTTTTACTCACAGCACTGAATATCCTCTGTAAATATCAAGTGCCTGCATAAAACGTTTAGAAGATGTGGCCAAATTCCCTAAATTCGCATCATCTAGACTTTTATTGTTAGTTGTTAGAAGATATTGTAAAATATAATATAGGATCAGCACAAAACTATCTCACTATCGAAATACCTTTAATTTTTGGTTACTTTTTTTGTACATGAGGCCAAATTTTACAAACTTCGTATATATTGAAATCAAAAATAAGGCTACATACATGCGTAAATTTGTGTCACTTGTCAAAACACTTTAATATTTTTTTTATATTTTTTGCTATAGCGGACATAAATTTAGACACTCTGTATAACTTTCCGTTTAGACAATTAAAGTCATATTAGCAAAATCACATCAATATACGTAAAAGACATGTTATTTTTAACAACAACATCTTCTGTAAAAATTAAGAGTCTGCCTATTACTTTCAAAAAATAATAATATGGTCAGTTTTCCAGCACAGGTACAAATCTATGAACCCAACGGGGAAAAAAAATACTATACCACAAAAACACCTCTAGAGCTGAAACTAGTATGTTTGTGCGCCTTAGAATTGGTCATTGCAAATTTACTCATCAACATATATTCGATAGAACTGCAACCGCAGTTTGTTCCACCTGTAATACACACCTCAATGTAGATCATGTTCTCAACGAGTGCTCTAACTACAATTCCATCCAGACTATGCATCTTCGGAACGAATACACCAACTGATTTCCTTAAAATCACATGTGAAAAAAATATTAAATTAATGTTCAAATTTATAACTACTAATTGCTTACAAAATCTAATTTAAAGAATATTTCATAAAACTGACTTTAGAGTCGAAAGCCTTAGTTGCTAGTACTCTTTACTGCTCCTTATTAATATTAGAAATTATTTATAATTATTAATACTAAATAAAATAAAAAAATAAAATAATATACGTTCAAATCAATTCACTGTCGGAACACCCTTTAATTTTGAGTAAACTGCAAACTGTTTGCAATATATTTTTTGTGGCTAAACACATAAAGATTTTGTATTCATTTTTTTCTGTAAAAGGCTCTATCAAGGCATATTAATCAGGTAGCCTCACTACGGAGGGGAAATATTAAGGCGAAAATAATCATTTTTTACATGGATTTTGACAGTTAAACTTGCAATTTCCCCTTAAATGGTAGTCGAGCTATTAAACTCTATATAAAAAAAAATTAAAAATGTTTGCCTTAATATTTCCCCTTCGTAGTGAGGTTACCTTGGGCTATATTAACACGTACTTATATCATTTTATATAAATTTTAGAATTTTATATAAAGCCTGTGTTTCTGAGTAATTATTAGCGATGGGTGCCTTTATATTAAGTAATTACATAAACCATATCTAAAGCACTATAAAAGTAGCAAGACGTTGGCGAATTTGCGGGGACAGCTAGTTATTAATAAATTAATTAATTATTTTTAGATAAATTAAAGTAGTAAATTACAAAAATGTCTTTTATTAGTGTTCTAAGATGGTGCGTGTTGATCAGACACATTGAGGAGAGATAGCTCCCTCTGCCCATAACAACTCAAAAATTTTATTTTTATGGTATTATTAATATTATTCATTTCTTTTAATAATTACTTTATTTTTGCAAAAAAAATTTACACCACTGCCCACAAAAGGGCATTCGCTGAACATTCGCTGACCATAAAAGTTGCATTTGCTAAAAAAAAGTATGGAAAAACTTAAAAAAATTTATTTTTTCAGAGGTAGTATTAGTTCTTCTAAGGGGAACTTTTTTCTCCTTGGTTCGAGTTTTTTTAGTCTAGGGGCATTCAGTAAATTTTCATAACCAAAGTAAACCAAAAAAGTAATGAGTAAAAAGTTTACTTCAAGTAAAATTTATTTTTTATAAATATGGGCATTAATATTTATATCGTTGTTTAGAAAGGAAAACCCCAGTAGAAAAAATAAGGAAAATAAAAGATAATGGATTAGAGTTCAATCGAAAGATGATTTTTTTTTTATATAGATGAAAGGCTTTCCTCTTAGTTTCGCTGTTAGTCGAACAACAAGGAAACTTTATATTTTTATAAACGGAAACAGCATATCTGACGTTTTAAGGGATTTTGAGTTTTTATTTTGTTACATAAATTACTTATAAATGAAGCATTCAGCTTATGTAGTTATATGACATAGAAAAAGGGAGTAGTCAACAGCAAAACCTAGTTCATGCATTCTAGCATGAACAAGTAATATCCGGCTAGATTGCCAAAATACCTCTACGTGCATAGTGATATATTGTCCAATTTCTGAAGTGTTCGTTTTCTAAATTTCCAACCATAAACTATCTAAAATATATACAAATAAATTAAGAATGACGGTTACTAATGACCAATATTGTCCATAGAGAAAAATTGAGTTTGGAACATCAAACGCGTGATTAATTAAGGTATAAATAGTTGAGTATCTAGTATAATTCTTAATAAAATAAATAACATTCAACTAAAATTATTTACAAAATACGCAAAATTGTTTTTTAATAGTTGTTGCTACTCGTCTTGTAAATAACCTAATTAAAAAGCTTTAAATATGCATATGCAGTGTTTATTTTTACAAATTAAATTCCTTAAAAAAAAAATTGGAACTTTAAAAAAGGCAAAGTCTGGGTTAAAGGCTTCAAATGTTTCATTGACATTTTAATTGTATTTTTATTTTTATTATTTTATTTTAATTAAAATAAAAATATAGCCTTTTCGGTCTACTTACTATAATGACATTCAATATTTAATAGCTCTAGCAACAACTCTGGCTTCCATTTCATATTTTATCCTCTGTCAGTTCAGTATCACAAATGAAATCCTATGAAAAAACAATATCAAGTGATTGTACATGCTTAACATGTGTATCGTATGCCTTTAAGCGCATGCCAGGCAAATGCCAGGAAACAAAAAATACGGAAATAAATTTACAAGTAAGTAGAACAGTCCCATCTACAATAATATACAAATAACTTGTTCATCCTTTTTCGTTTAGGAGATGTACTCATACGTATAAAATCATAAAACTTGTACACTTTTCTTCAAACAGTTTTGCCATATTTAAAATATAACGAGTATATATAATATAACTATTGAAGGCAGTCTAAACAGTTCTAGAGAGGAATAAATTGTAATTTCATGTTCTTGTTTTAGTAAAGAAATTAAAATTTTTATAATTTTTTACTTATAGAGTTGAGACAAGAAAACAATAACAATGATCGAACAAGGACAATACGATCATAAGGGTGTAATAAAGAACACGTATGTCTCACTCTAGTCGAAAAGTTTTTTTTTTTTCTTAGTCTTAAACAAAAATGAGATATAAAACCTGTCTTTTTCCCAAAATTCATTAAAGCATGATAAACTTCAAGTGCCCTTTAAATGAACTTTTTTACTAAAAAAGCTTCTGTTACTAAGTTCATATTTATTACTGCTAGTATAACTAAGTTCATATTTATTACTGCTAGTATAAGCTTGGACCAGAGTTTATAAATTTCACGCAGTCATATTTAGCGGCAAACCTATATATTTTTGGTATGATTTTATCTTATTATCTTTATTATTTTAGAAATTAGAAGCACACACGTCGTAATCACAGAAAATACACCGGCTGTTGTTCTCAATTCCTTGACTATTTATGTGGTTTCTCAACCTGCAATGGCCTGTGAGGAAGTCAGTCAACATTCCTAGGTTATTTAGGTTATTTTTATTTACAGACATGAGCGGTTTAATACGATTTTTTATTTCTAAGTCTGGGAAGGTAAGCGCAGCGTTTTGTATCTGCTTTTAAATTCTTTCTCAGGTTATACTTGAAATAAGTCCACAAACTATTTCCGGTCCAACTATTGATGTACATGCTCCTCTTCTGACCAGTCATTTCGTTGCCTTCTACTCCAACGTGTCCGGAAAGTCAGCAAATATTTAATCTCCTGTTGCTATCAGAGAATGACAAAAGTATCATTTTTAGTACTTATTAAGTATTTGAGGGCAAATATGTATAAATGTGTATAGCTACAACTCAAACAACATACCATACACACATACTCATATCAATTTCAACTTAAATAACTACAAGTATAGGCAGAGTATAAGTGTTCGCATACTTGTTCATATTTTTTCGCAATACAACTAAGTATAAGTAAAAGTTGGATAAAGTATTGGCTATACCCATACTTGTAAATACAGAGTACGAATAAGTACAAGTATGTAAATACTCTAAATATACTTAGAGTATTTTATAAATATATGTAACTATGTATATGTATTAATTATTTTACAATTTAAAAATACATTTATTCATTCATTCATCCTAATATAACAATTATTTTGGTTCTCCATACTTAACCAATGTTCGGTTATAAACAAAATACTGCCAAACATCATCCACCTTTTTATACACACGATTCCTAAAAGTAGTTGTTTTACTTATAAGTATACTTATAGTATTATAAGTACTTTTCCATACTTGTAAGTATTAGGTAGTTATAAGTATGGGTATGACAGATATCCATCACATTATCTACCTACAACCAGTTCTACTCATACATGCATTACTTATACATTTTTAAGTTCGTTGTGTATAAATAATGTTTGTTATAAATATTGAGTACACCCATACTTATTACACTGCAAATATGTATGTGTAGGTGTTTTCTGTATTATAAGTATAGCTATAACTAATACCCAAAAATATGTGTAAATACTTGACTACATTTCTTTTATAAGTACTTTTTAGTACTTTGATTTGGGCACATCTTTATATGACACGAATTTTCGCTGGTTCGAATTTTACTCATAGACTCATAAAACTCTGCGCTGGTTCTGGCGTGCTTAATCCATTCGTGTACTATTAGTCCACCCATCTCCAAACTTAAACTGTGTTAAAACTTGCTGCGACTCCCTTTTATTATTACTTTGGAAAAAGAAATGAAACTCCCCTTTGTCGTCACAAAAGAGTCTATCTATCTTTCCTCCTTCGATTTTAATGACACTTAACAGCTGCCTCTCTCAAGATCGTTGGAGTGTTAGTTCAAGGAGGACTTCCAATTCTGCCGTAGGATAAATCCTTATGGCAACTCTGTTATGCAGAGGCTAGCTAGTCCCTATAATTTTTCTACACGACAACATTTATATGCTCAGAACAGAATTTTATACGTTTACATTTTATTGAACTTTAAGAACAGTAAAAATATTTTATTTGTTTCCTAAATCAGAAAAGGATTATGCAAATGCATAATCACACAAACCTTCTTGAGAAGCATAAAAAACATAATCCAATTGAAAAAAAAATCACTTTGGCATTTAAAATGTTTGGCATGACATGTTAGAGTTTTGAACACTTAAGAATTGGCACAAAATACCTTCCTATACGACTAAACTTTATTAGAACACGCTCGAAAAGACCCTGGTGCAACACTGACTTAATTTTTAATGCTTTATATTACGGCAAGGCATATTTAAACAGGAAACTCACTGGGTGGAGCTATAATATTCAAGGGAAAATTAAATTTTCTTTATGGAGATATCAAAAAAGGTTGTATTTTAAAAAAATACCTTTTTCGAAAAACTTTCCTCTCAATATTTTAGCTCCACCCAATGAATTTACATGTATAAATATGCCTTGTATGAGGGCATACTTATATCAGGTAAACTCACTAGGTGGACCTAATAACTTAAGGGGAAAAGTAAAATTTTTTTTTTTATATGTAGTTTGACATTAAATTGCATTTTTCTTTTCACATAAAATACTCACTGGTTTACCTGATATAAATATGCCTTGGTTTATATCATTTCGTTCAGGGAATAATTTACAAAATGTATATCAACGCTACACTAGTCCTTTCGATTCGAATACAATATTTGTATAGATTTATTTTCTTCAACTTCAGTGTAGCTGCAATTTCATATATAGATGCTACAATTGCCAAATCGACTAAGTCCGTATTAATATTAAGTTGAATTATCTTATTACTGTTAAATGTGTTCTCAAAAAATTCATTCAAACGAATAAAATGTTGTCATTTGGAAGATACAATATCTACTCATTATATTAAATATCTCTTTTGAACAAACAGATTTTTCTTAGTTAATGGTAATTTGAAAAATTATTTTTAAATTAAGAGTTGATGTCCTTGGTTGCTAGTGTTCTTTTTTTTGTAACTTTGTCATAATTATTTATTATTAAATTTTTCATTAAATAAATAATATTTCTAATTAACAAACAGTTATAAAGAGGAGTTAGTCGTTTTGGCAATTGGCACAATTATAAGACTAAAATTTCCACATCTGAAATTTAGGGCAAATATCATCTTAAAGTCATGCTTAATCTTAGTTAATTTTTCGTCTATGCACGCGCTGCAGTATTTTACATGACCATCCTTAGCACGAATACTTTTGTTCACCAAATGCGAGTAAAAGCTGTTAATGTTTAGAAGAATATGAAGCAGTCAATCTTACAATACGCTCAACAACTCGACGTTTCGCAAATATCAAATTAAATTATATAAATATAAACGACCTTTGGTTCCTTTGAGAGCACAGAAATTATTAGCCATATTACGCACAGGATATCATTGATAGACCTAGAAAATAATATATAGAATTGGTTGATATTTCAATCGTAAGTTTTTTTTTCATTATGCTTCTACGCGTGTCTACTTTATCAGCAAGTTATTATCATTTCTTGAGAATTTTAATTGGTATAAATAATATCTATATTGGCAACTAAATTATTTGTGTATATAAATTTAATAATTTGTTTGACAACAGCTTCGTTTTTACAGCGAAACTCTTTTTTTATTTTTTTAATTTTTATTATTTTCTTTTTATTATAATTAAACTTACAACGGACTGATAGAATTGCACACCGATCAATTTTCGTAGTCTTTATTTTTAGATTTTCTGATATTACAGAAATGCGATTTCATTTACAATAATTAGTTTTTCTGTTATCTTTAATAATTTTTTGGTTTATCCTCCTATAACAGAAGATTAATGGAAGTAGCCCCAACTAACAGATTCCAACAATCTGAAACGAACTCACACATACTATCACAGCTGCAATAAAAACAAAGCAACAGAGATAAAAAAAACAAAAACCGGAAGGACGCCAACATTTACAGCAAAACACAAGATAACAAGGAACACAAAAATAAATTGAATAAAATCACTGTTATATTGTTGTTTTACTTGCGCACATACAAATACTTCTATTTGCACTCATTACACACACACACACACAGTCAGTCACAAAGAGTAAACGACTAAAAAATGTACTTGTACGACTGCGAGTACGAGTACGAAGACAAGTTGAACGAAAGTACTTAAAGGTTGAAATGGTTATGCGCCAAAAATAACTTTTTTTGATTATAATTTATTTGAGCTTTTGAAATTTTGTTTGCATTGTTTTTATAGCCAATGAATGCTCTTTTTGTTGTCTCTTTACTTTGCTTTTGTAATTTTTGCTTGTTGTACAAGAACAATAATGTTAAGTAAAGTGGTATTATAGGACTACAAGGTATTTGGGGAATTGTATTTTTATTTCAGTTGTGCAAACAAAACAGTTTTTATTAAAACCTCCAAAACAAAAGGGAAGACAAATCTTTTTGCGCAATAGTTTTAACCACAAAATGCATTTAATGAATTTGAATAAAACTAATTAAACTAAGCTTTAGGTTAAACAAGGCTTTAGATAAGATTAATGGAAGTATTATTGGAGAATAGTAGCACGTAAAACGATCTTTAAAAAATTTAAGAAATTATTAAAATTATCAATTTTGACGATATGCATAACGTAACTAGAAGGAGCTTTTAACCAAAAAGCACTACCTGAACGATTAAAAAGCAGGAGTGAGGAAAGAGAAACGTTCTCTTTTACTATATATTTTGTATTTTAATGTAAGCCGTTCACGGCTCCCGTTAATTACTTTCTAATATTGGACAACTGTATTTTGAATAAAGATCTATCTTTACGTAAAAACACTACTTAACAAAGCAAAGAAAGGCTTGATAAATACTATGGGGATTCTGCACCATCAATTTTAATGGTTAAAAATTAATCCAAACGTTCACGTATCCCAAAAGTGGTTGTTACTCTAGAAGAATAATCCATGAAATTATGTTGGAAGAATGTATTTATCACAACCAAACAGGTATACATCACATGAATGTACCTCATTCGAATGAGATATGTCCATAATTATATTATTATTAAGACATTATTAAAAATCCTAAACCGCCACCTCGTCTAGCTTACTCTCCAGATTTAAGCCCTCTTCAGACATGTTTTCCTAATTGAGAGAATTAAATCTTAATTGAGCAATTTAATTTGGTGATCACACATGCTGAATTAAGCTTACTCAATTAGTATTTGACAGCTGAAAAAACAATAGTTGTGTTATAATCGTAAACAATTTTTCGTTTTACTTTTATTTTGAAAAAAAAAAAAAATTATAAAAGTTGCACTTTAAAAATTTTTGCGAATTTATTTGATACAATTAGAAGAATTAAATAGTAAAAACCCACAATTTGCTTTGTAATTTTTTATTTTAGTGACCTCTTATTGGCATCTGAAAATTAAATTCAACCCCCAAAATACATGTACTTTCTAGTGAAGCTACTACCTAATACTATTGTGACATTCGGTGAACTCATTATATAGCAGGGTTGCATTTCGTATTTTATGCAATTAGTGACGCAATTATGTACCAATTGCTCAATTTAGTAATTGAGTTCTCGTATGGTAAATTGAGCTGGATTAAGCCTTTAATTGCGTAAATTCTCTAATTGCGCAAATGAAAAGGTCATCATTGCAAAAACGCCCATTTTGAGGACCTTGAAAAATCTTGTGCTCTAGAAAGACGCTGCGCTTAATGTATCGAGCCTAAAAGTCTTAAATCCACAATATCAAGAAATTATGCAACTGACTGGTACATCATGTATTTCGCCAAAAAATAATTCTTTTAAAACATATCTTTCAAACTGTAAAGCAAAAAAGGTTCAAAATATAAAAACTTTTAGTGAAATTAAAATTAAAACTGGGATAATTTCGCCAAATGCAGAATGTCTGTTAGTCATGCATTGTAGTAGAACTAAGGATAAAAAAACCAAAATAAATGACCAACAATGTAGAGGAATAAAGTAAAAAACGTGCAATACGTCTAAACATGCTAATACCGGAACAGAGGGTGGTTTTCAACACCGAAAATAAGATTTTGCTAGAAAGGTTTTGATTAGTTATTTCATTAGAATATTATTCGGTTCTTTATATATTAAGTACTATCTACACACGGTATGCTTTGCTATACCCATCCACAAAAAAATACAACAAACACTAGTATGAGGTTACTTGTGCAAAGTTTTAAGACTCTACTTATTATAGTTAGTTCTTGATAATATTTTTGCACTTTGTATGAGAGGTACTACGTTCACCCTCCTAATCCAGTCGGTGTTTTGGAACCCTATACACATTAGTAAGAAGGTTATTTGCGCAAAGTTTCAAGGCTCTACCTGTTATAGATCCCTAGCTAGTTAAAAAGCTCGTGTTTCGCTAAACTTTTTCTATTAATAACAGAGTTACTGTTGCCAAATTTCAAAGATCTACCTATTATAGTTCCCTAGCTAGTTAAAAAGTGGCCGTAAAAAGCTAAGTCGGGTTATGATTAAAAAGATTAAAAAATAGTTTGCAAAATCGGTGCAGCCGTTCTTAAGTGATGCGATTACCAACGAACGATATTTGAAATTTTTTATATATAAAATAAATAAAATTAATTAAATTTGTATCTGAAACTAATAAAAGTTGTTTATTGGAGCAAATTTTTTTCTGTGAATATATTATTTTAACTAAAAATTAGTAGAACACAAACCACATTTCGTCGGTGTTTCAATCATTCGATTAATAAATACGACACCATCAACAGTAAGCATATTGTCTCCCTTGTTTTCTCGGTTGAGTTGTATATCTTTTCCGATCCGATATAAATGTTTTCGTTGGCATAACGCCATTTTAAAAACAGAGGTGCTTAAATGCTTCTTATGATATTCATTGTACTCAAAACTAATTTTCAAAACATAAATGTATAAATATAAATAATATTAGCTCATTTTCGTATCTGTCTGTCTGCTTTTCTTTTGCGTTTGCGTCATGTGAAAACTACTGGATGGATTTTAGAAAAATGTTGTGAGGAGGTAGCTAAGTATCCTGATCCCAATATAGGATACTTTTTTCCGCAAAAATATAAAGATAAAGTGGAGAAAAAGCAGTGAAAGTACGCAGTTGAACTAACTACTTTATTTTTCAAAAAGTAAAAAAATAGATAAACTGTTATTTAGAATAGTTTAGAGCGGAACTAAAAACGTAAGGGTCTTTTGTGTGGATTACTTTCAAAGCAAAATCGAACAAAATATTTCAAGGACGCTGACGAAGTGGCGGGCACAGCTAGTTTTAAATAATTTTAATAAGTTCTTTTATGTATGTCTTTCGAACGTCTATATTATGTATAATGTATGACATTTTATAAATCAATGTAGATGACACCACTTTGAACAAATAGATGGAATTAAAAGCTTGACATAGAATGTCCAACGCTTTCACAATAACTACAGCTAAAGTGTTAAAGTGCTGCATTATAAGAGGGCCGTTTTATTTTTTATTTAATAACAAAAAATAAAAATTTTTTAGAATATTTTTTTAGGCCGTCAAACAATTATACATATAAGGAGTGATCCATTGCGAGGTTCCCTACTTTTTTAAAGAAAAAAAAAGACTGAATATATAAATTTACTAGAGAATGTTTATTATCATTGGAAAGAACATTCCTTGGCACTTATTTTTGAAGATTATGTTTCTAAAATGTTGGCCAGTGCTACGTCGCAGATGGTCCAACCGTTGAGTCCAATTTACGATGACTCGTTCGAACATTTCGACTGGTAACTGGCGAATGACAGGCGTGATGTTTTCCTCCAAGGCCTGAATCGAAGCGGTTTTGTCCGCATAAACTTTAGACTTTACATATCCCCACAGGAAAAAGTCTAACGTTGTGATATCACACGATCTTGATGGCCAATCGATCAGCTCAAAAAGTGAAATTATGTGCTCACCGAAATGTTCTCTCAATAAATCCATGGATTGATGCGATGTGTGGAAAGTGGCGCCGTCTTGCTGAAAGCAAATGTCGCCGAGATCACGAGCTTTAATTTCAGGCATCAAATAGTCGGTTATCATGGAACGATAACGGTCGCCATTGACGGTTACGTTCGCACAGGCATCATTGACCCACAAACCACACCAAACCGTTGTTTTTTCTGGATGAAGTGGCAGCTCTTGAATCTTTTCAGGTTGCTCTTCTTCCCAAATGCGGCAATTTTGTTTGTTTACATACCCACTGAGCCAGAAAAGGGCCTCATCGCTTAACAAAATTTGCCTTGAAAAGGTCGGATCTTCTTGGAACTTTTCAAGAGCCCATAGAGTGAAGCGATTCAGGCGTATGTCTTTTCATTATGAAATGCCAAACAATAATAAACAAAAATAACATGACAGCATGACACGACACGCACGTGATCTGTACCAAAAAAGGCTATTGAAATAAGTACCTCAAAATGGATCACCCTTTACTATCGTTAAATTAAGGCACTCAGAGATAGAAAGTAAAAAACATAAAATAAATCGTGCATGAATTATTTAATTATTGTAAATGATTTTTATAAAATATACAAAATCGGTCCATACATTTATCACAATAATTAAATATTTCAAGTCATATAAGTAACTTATTTTAGCATCGTAATTCTAGTTCTTGACTATTGCAGCAAAAAACAAAGTAAAAACACTTTAGATATAAACGAAGAATTCTGAAGAAGGAAATGAATGATATTCTGCTAGTGTCTAATTTTTGTATCTGTTTATAATAATGAACTTATGCCTAAAGAAAATATTAATTTATTAAAAATAGTTCAGATCAAAATTTACCACCTTAAGATTTTTTTAAAAATTTTTTTTTAATATTTTATATAACTTTACGGTATAAATAGTTTCGTAACCATTCTCAATAAAGAACATTTAATGAATTAAAGATTTCTTTAAAAAGATTTATATACATTCTTGAAACATGTTTTTATCACATCCCTTTTTTAATGCAACAACAATCATACTTTCAAATTTAATTAATTCTATCATTTGCTAAATCTCAGCCTGAAAGAGAGAAATATTTCATTTTAATTTAAATTTCTTTTGTTTTGGGGTAAGATTTGAATTAAACCCCAAATAACACATATCAGAGACGTCATAAGCATCATTGTCATATTGAAAACCCATAAACATACACCACCTATCCACACACACACATACAAACAAACACACGTACACATGCAGTCTTTCACATGGATATGCAAAATATTCGTACTCATACGCACCACTGTCAGCCATTGTCTGATGCATAAAATTTTGAAAACGGAATACTTAAGTATTTCCAGCAGTTGTATTTAAATTATCATGTCTTTGGTATGAGCAAATGCCATGATGGATTTTCATTTGTTAACTGCTAAAGCTGCGTGCTCTGCACATTTTATACGACTACTCTATTAAAAATGTTTCATCACCATCACATTATGCAGCAGCTAAATAGTCTAAGTACTTTACATCCTGTAGCATCAACTATTGCCACACATATGCAAAATATATGTTTATACGTGTGTGTATTTGTTTATCAGGCACATCAGTCACCTTAGCATCAGTAATAACATATAGCGTTTTTCTGTAGTTGTAATTTTAACAATCTCGGGCTTCAAAAAGTTTAAAATTTTTTAAAATTGATTTAATTTAAAAAGTAACGAGTCCCAAATTTTTGGCGTCTCAATGGATTTTTATATCATAAAATAAATGTTAAGAAATTGATTCGATAAGTTGGTAAGTTGTGCAATATTTTGCGAATATAAGATGTCGAGGATACATTTGTAGGCAGCACGAGCAGCCTTCCCTTAATTATAAGAAAATATTTATTATTATTTTCACTTTGCTTCGTTTTCAAACAGTATTACGGACCATATATAAATATATAGGATATATGCACTAACTCCCATCGTTTTATGTTAGATTATATTGAAAATATTTCCACTAACTTTTTTTATTCAGCACGTGTCAATCTCTTGTAACGCAACAAACAACGTTTCGAAGCTTTACAAATAAAATGTTTTTAAACAACGTGTGAGAAGTTTTTATTCATTGCAATTTTTTAAGAAAGTCGCTGTGCAGAGTCATTGTGATTTGGTTTAAGTTTGTGGGAACTTAACAAAGATGATTTAAAAGTGGCGATTTCAATTTGCGTGTTAGGGAACGTCCCGGTCTGCCGAACAATTTTTAATTGCATGAAATACTTGCAGAATTATTAGGAGTAGATCAGGCACAAAGTTTTAAATGTTTTAATTTATATGAAAGGAAGACTCACGAACTTGTACCTAAACACGTCGCACAGTGTTGTGGGTCTGGCCATATATAGAAAAATCTAATTATGGAAGTTAAAAAAATGACTAATGGTATTTAATAAAAGACACTTTTACTAATAAGCGTAAAAAAAATTAGATTAAAATAATAATTTTTTTTCAAACATATGGCTCTTCAAAATTGTGGTGTGAAATAATTGCAATTTTGTATAAAAAAGGAATAAAAATGCGCATGTACTTCGTAGGGTTAAATAATTGAATTTAGTTGGCAAATAAAACAATTTTGTACTAGATTAGTTGTTGTATTATGTTTTAAGAATATGAACGGTATTTTTAATTACATATGTCGATAATAGTGTATGCATCATTATAAGAATGATATTAATAAAACAAAACAAAACTTGTTGTGATAAGCAAATATATAATAGTGAAGAAAAAAAAAAAATTCAAAATATTACCGGGATATTTTTTCTTTCATTTTATAACAAAGAGTGTGCCAATTTAAATAATTGTTATTTTCTTAAAGTTGCACAGTAAACTTTCTAGTGGAAAAAAATAAAAAAAAAGTCTTTCAAATTTATCAATAAAACATATATGATGAAAGCTGAGACTCCCACGATTCCAGAGGTGGTTTGGTTTTTCATATGCGTTACACCTGTAAAAAGTTACATGGCTTTAAACTCGAATTATTTTGATAATTTTTTCACAATTTTTAAGTAACAAAAAATGGATTTAGAAAAATAAATATCAAGTAAATGTGGAGGATGATAATATAGAAGATATATCTTTTGAAACTGTATTACTGCATAGTGAAGATATGTATAGTTTAGGCGAATCGTAGCATTTTTTCTAACTTTTATGACACGTATAAATTTCAGGATATACGGGAAGGACACGAATCCTTGCTCCGAATTTTTTTAAATTTTTAATTTTGTTAGGTTTTGCCAACCTAAATATATGTGCCAAATTTCAGTTCTTTACAATAACTTTTTCTATTTATGGCCGCTCGTTATATGAAGTCACGACACTGTGCGTCGCACATAGGGGTATTTTGGCAATCTAGCCGGACATTACTTTTTTTTTTAATTATATTGGCTCTCAAAAGTTATAGAGTAATCTAAGATCAATAAACCTTGGCAGAAAAATATGTTTTGACCTTAGACTGTTTAGCCTTGAAAATGAAAAAAAAAAATCGGACCAAGGAGAAAAAAGTTTCCCTTAGAAGAACTAATCCTACCTCTAAAATATTCAATTTTTTTTTTAATTTTCTCACACTTTCGTTTATCAAATGAAACTTTTAAGGTCAGCTAATGTTCAAAAACCTAAACTTGGATCCAGGAGATTCTAAAACAACATTTTCGCCCCAACCCCTTTTGTGGGAAGTGACATAAAATATTTTTTGAAAAAATAATGTAATTATTACAGACGATTTAATTACATAAAAATAAAATTTTTATAGGCATGGAGGTATTCTTCCAATCCCACCTCCGAACGTCAAAATGTGAAATTTTCTTTTTTAGTATTTCCAAAAAAAAAATATTAATTTGAAAGCTTTTAAGTGGAAGAGAAGGTACCTTCCCTATTCCTAACTAATCCCCACCACCCAAGAATATTTATATATATTTATTTATATATATTTAATTGATATGAATAATTTATGCGTTACTAGATGTGTCCCCCCACTTTGTCACCGTCCTTACAATATTTTCTTCGATTTAGCTTCGAAGGAGCCCAATTACATTATGCAACTTATGTCGCTGAAATTTATCACTTTTCTTTACCTATGTTGTGCTTACTGTCAAAATGAAATAAATATTTTCACAAGCAACGTTGCCTTTATTAGAATTCTCCTTCCAAATTTGGTAGAAATTTTTGGGATAACTAATTTTGGTAGTGTTGAAAAAATTCTGTGGCAAAAAGGAAAAAGTGCTTAAGTCTGATTTTTAAGTTTTGTAGGAAAGCAATTTTAAATTTAAAAATTAATTTTTTTAAAAAATAGCTGATCTTTAAACTTCACACATGGGAGTCAGACGTATGTTTTGGAAATTATTTTAGATCTACGAGAAGTACGCAGGCGTTGCAATTAATAAGTTGTCAAAAAAAGATTTTTTGATTTGGAAAAATAGCTTGTAGTTTCTTAAGCTTTTTTTCCAATGCGTTTAGACATTGAAAAAAGATAAGCTGAATTAAATTTCGCTATAACTTCCTCAAAAATGGTACAAAATAATTGAAACTTTGCACATGGGTACTTTGGAGTACGGTGATTCCAAAGGTGCCACTAACTTAAATTTTGCTTAAGTCGACTTAAGCACTTATTCCTTAATGCCACAGAATTTATTACTTTTTATGGTAAATATTATTTTTTATACAACATAAAGAAAATACAATAGCGCGCGAAAACTAAAATTTAAAATTCGAGCTCTGCTTAGGGAAGAGGCAATGACAATATGTGTTTAAGGCAGATATATTTTCTTAATCATGGAAAATTCAGACTAAGTAGTGGGTGTCAGCAAAGCCTTTGAAGTCATTTGTACTTTGTACTAATTCAAAGTTTATTTTTTTTTCGATGTATTTTCTTTTCTGTTTTCTATTCAATTTCAATCTTGCTTATATTTGGAGACATCCTTTATATGTATCATATATTTGTTCCTCTGACTACTGTAAGGAGCATAGGGACTATCTTGAAGTTATGATTACTGTAATCAATTCTGCTTTAAGATAAATGGCTGATTGGGCTAAAGCATCCGATCCCGTAGCTGGGGCAATCTCCAGGCAGATAATGGGCAGTGGATTTAGTTACTGTATTCTTTTGGTTATACCGCTCAAGTTCGGTGGACAGAGCTTTGTCTGTTATCGGCAGGATGTACCACCCTTTATAAGTTCTTATATTTTTTAAACCTTCATTAAAAGATGTGATAAATGAATTTTAATAAAAAAAACATTTTAGAGCCGGTTCCAGTTTCGAATTGATCATATCGCACTTGTTTCTCTAAACAGAGTAAACACAAAATTTTTCAATTTTCACTTTTTGCAAGAAATCGTTGTACAGTGGTCATATTTACGCACTGTAAAATTTTTAACCCATTTTGTCTACTCTTTCGCCAAAAATACAGTTTTATAACTCTTCTTGAATATTAAAAAAAAAGTTGTTTGCCTTTACTGAAAATTTTTAAATTTTGGGTTTTTGTAGAAATTTAATATTTTTGAAAAATTATCAAATTATCAATACTTAAAGTTAATTTTATACTAAATCATACAGCTCTCGCATTAGATCAGTAATTTAGTTAAACGGACAATAAATAAAACACACAGTAAACAGACCAAACAATTGTTCTACACATGCAACGAGATAAAATGGTCAAATGAACAGATCCTAAAAGTGCTTTAAAAGTGTTGTACCACTATAACTTCATACTGTGATTAATGCTGTTGTTTGCTTATTTAAGTGTCAGTCTGTGAGCGGTGAGTTTGTGCGATTTTCATTTTGTATTGCGAGTATTTGCGACATTTGCATTTCAATTTAAATTCACTTGTGTTTCAGGTTCTTTTTTAATCCAACATTTCATTTAACTTCTTCCACCATTCAATGTGGGTGGCTCATCAATGAAATAAATCATTGCGGCTGTATGTTTGTATTGGTTATGCGTTAATATTTTCAACCAGTCGTATTTTATATTGAAATATGTGCAAGTTTAGTAGCACGAACCCTCCTGCTCCTGCTCCTGCTCCTGCTCCTGCTCCTGCTCCAACTTGAATTTACATTTTAAAAGCAGCAATGGAAAAAAATCTCATACTCCATTAAAACTTTAGCAATCATTCACCGTCTGTTTGGTAGTCTCATTTAAATCACATTTCCATTTCCGTACTTGTGTTTTCCCCTGCTAGCGTACATATTCATACATACATATACATATGCATACATCCATGCAAAGAAACTGATACATCAACAACCATATATGTACGTAATGTAGACATTTTTCCAACAGAGTTAAGCCATCATTTTGAGTAATGTCAATTAGATTGATTTGATCAGCGAAAATATGTGATTTATCAGTTGCTCTTCCTCCCTTCAAGCTATAAGATACGCACACACACACACACACACACACATTCTCGTTTAGAGATACACTCATGTTTGTAAAAAGGAAATAAAACATTCGTATGAACGGACTATTAAATGTTTTACACCACCTACATTTTGTTGTTGTTTATTTCTTTTCAATTCAGTGTTTTATGTGCAAAAAAGAAAGAAAAAAAAACGTATGCATAAATAATGTTCATTTCTTTTTCTGTGATACCATTTCCCGTACAAATTGTTCGTATATATTTTTATAATTGAATGTGTATGGGTGTGTGTGTATGTGAGTGTCAGTGTATGTATTTCTGTGAAAATATGTTTCTTATTACTTGTTGTCGAAGATTTCAAAGATAGATTGTGAAGTTTATCTTCATTTTTTCCTCATCAATCAGTGTTTGGTATTTGTTAGAGTGTTTACGTGTTTGAATGTCAATATTTTTCTTCAGGCTTTAACTAAGAGTTTCCTTTTCATTAGCAGTTCATTGATATACCCCCGGGACTCACTAAAAGTATTTGAGTTTTTTTCTTTTCATACTTTGAAATCAAATGAGAAATAAAATTTGAATGATTTATTCGTTGATTTATTTTTTGAAATAAAATATTAATTTAAATATTTTTAAAGCATTTTTAAATGTCAGCTTTTAAAAAATACAAGCTTTAGTCTTATGGAAATGTTGTCTTAAGTAAAAAATTAATTTTGTTTAAATTATAGAAAAACTTTTGAATTTGAAAACATTATGCTATTTTAGTGTGTTAAGTTCACCGATATATATTTTATGGTTTATAGTTCTAACAACTCTCTTCTTACCTCTTTCTTACTCTCTCTTACAACTCATTGAATTTATAACAATTTCTTTGAGTTTCTGGTCGTGATACTACATTAGAATTTTTAGGAATACGATCGACGTTCAACCAGTTTTTTTAATATATTTTAAGATATTAAATTAAAAAATTTCCAGAAAAGGTATAACTTAATTTTCAGACACACCGACTGGACATGCTATTAAAATATTACTCTTGGGTCGAACTGAGCCTTCGACAAATGCTGGCAATTACTAGATAATCCGTGAATAGAAGTAAGGCTGACAGTTACCAGTCGACATTCTGACATAATTTGAGTCTTACTTGAGAGTTAAGGCTGATGGTAGCACGTGCCGTAATGAAAGTGAGGATGCCGTAAATTACAAGTCCGTTGTCTACAAACAGCGCCCACAATTTGTTTACTCATTTTTGACACAAAAATAAACAATCTATAGAGAAAAACTTTTTGATTCTGTTAGGATATCGTCTGAGTTATATGAAAAAGGGATTTCTTATTAATTTCATTAGGCTTCAAATTGATTTTTTCAAAATGGTATTCCTAATTGATTTTATTAGGTTCCTATAAGATCATGTGTAAATCATCTTTTTAATTGTCTTAATAAGGATATATTTTTGATTATATTGGCTTTCTTGTTATTTCGTACACAGGGTGCCTACTGGTAAACGTGAGCAGTAACAAAGTACATGGGGGGTCAATATGAGGAAATTTTTTTAAATTAAATTAAATTAAAAAAAAAAATTCAATAAAATTAAAAACATTTATAAAATATTTACAAAGATAGTCTTACAGAAAGTTTTTCGAAAAAAAAAAATTAAAAAAAAATTATACAAAAAATTTTCAAAAAATATTTTTCAAAAAATTTTTGTAAAAATTAAAAAGAAATTTTTTTTAAAACATTTATAAAATATTTACAAAGATAGTTTTACAGACAGTTATTCGCAAATTTTTTTTTCAATTTTTTTACAAAAAATTTTTTTACAAAAAATTTTTGTAAAAATTTTTACAATTTTCGAAATATAAAAAAAACAATATTTCTATGAAAATTAAAATCATGTGTGTAACATAACATATTTTTAATATTAAGAATATATGTTTGTATAAAGAGTAACATATTTTTTAAATTTCTTAAACAGATGAGATCTTTCTTAAACAGATGAGATCTCTGTTTTAAAACTTAGATGCATTAAACACACAGACAGCATCAGTATAGCGACTAAAAACCGTCAAAAATAAAATACACACGTTTATAGGTAAGCAATTATTTTGAAGCCTGCAAATGTTATGACCACCGTTGTGGCTGTAGTCAACTCAGGCTAATTTCTATTTTTGTATGTCACAATTTTATTTTTTTTTTAACAAAACAAAATATTACAAAATTATAAATTATAAACTCATACACAAACAAAAAGTTTTGGAGGAAATATTTATTATTTTTTGAAAAAGTTATTAAAATTTATAAAATCAAAATAGGTATTTCTACAACAATGTCAGCTGAGAAGCTGACTACACGGCGACAATTGTAGCCAACGGAATTTGTTTTCATTTAGCTGCGTAGCCGCTGTCTTCTATTTCGTTAAAGCATGAACTCATACTTATTTTAATTTATGTAAAAAGTCAACAATATGGATGTTGTACATTTCTGTATAAATAAAATTCAAGTAGTGAAGGGTATAGAAGATTCGGCATGGCCGAATATAGCACTCTTAAATGTTTTGTATAAATTAGACCTTAATTCAACAAATGGATTTCTTTAAAAACAATTTTATTCAAATTATGAAATCGAAAAAGAAGAAATGTTAGTATATTTTTAAAAAATTTAAAAGCTATTTGAAGCGGTATTTTGGTATAAAAAGCTTTCAGATTTAGCCAGGATCGACCTTTTTCTAAATATATTATGCGTAATTAGAATAACAATATAAAATAATACTTGAATTTTCAAAGCACATACATTTTAACGAAATTAAATAAAATTAATCAGTAAAAATACTTCACATACATTTGCTCGGTTGTTCGATACATATTTATTTGTTTATTACTTTACCATAAGAACCATAGTAATTCAACCAATTTCCAACTTTTCTTAAGAGGATTTTTCAACAAGCCCTCCTTATAAATCAACACTTTTAATTTGCAATCTTTATATTTATTTGACACATTTATAACAAATTTTCTCACATCTATTCAGTTGTTATTTTTGCACCGTAACACATTTGTTTTGCAAATAAAAATGAAATGCTATTTTTCAAAACATTCACACAATTTTTCTTAACAGCCAAAAAATTAACACAACGAATGAAATCTATCAAGTCAGTAAAATAAACTCCCAAAAATAAATATTAAAACTTGTGTATGTTACAACAACAACAACAAAAAAGGTTCATGTTATTAATGTCTTGTACTAGTGGAAGTTGTTCAGGCAAAAATACAAAAACAATAAAACGAAACAAAATAAACTGAAATGAAATGAAATGAATAACAACGAAACACTTGAGGGTGTCATATAAAACAAATAAAATAAATCAAATCAAATGAATGAAAATCGCAACAAAACGACAACAACAAACACTTAAAGTCAAACACGCTTACTAAAGTATAAACACGTTCATAACAACATACGTATCTTAATCAAGTTGTGTGCTAAAGCTACGTGCAACATATGTATACCCAACAATAAAAATAATAATAATAAGAATACAAGTCATAATATTAAGAATAGATTTTTAAGCTGTTTTCCTATTGTTATTACGCATACGTCATGTTGCCCTTAAAGCATAAATATTATGAAAATAATGTAACCAATCGTTATTGTCCTTGTGGCATAAAATAATTTTTGATGTTATTTAATTCAAACGCATACGATTGTTAAGCCGATCTAACTTAAAGGTAGCGGAAATCAATGGAATGGAGCATACCTAAAGAGTTACAAAAATAGTTACGTCTGCTGCTAAATTATGAAGTATGTATACGGCTTTCTTATTTATTATTTTTAAATACTAATGATTAAATAAATTTTACCACAAAATCAAATTAAAAACAGGCAGACGTGCAAACGTACAGAGGGGTATTTTGCCAATCTAGCCGGACATTAGGTAAAAAGATCGACAGACAACTAAATTCTGCATCGAGTAGTGAATTTTTAAGGCATTTGCTTTGAAATTTATCGTTTTGGGACACTGTTACTCAACAGGAAAGTTGAGTAAATTGACTTTTTATGATTTTGAAAGGTTTGCAATAATTGTTTTTTTTTTTGTAGTAAAATGAATAAAGATTTTAAATTGATTTTTTTTCTGTGAAAGGCTATATTAACAGCTAGTTATATTAATTTTAAGAAGAAATTTTATTTTAAATTTTTATGATTAAAAATGTCGATCGAAATTAAAAAAAATATTTTTTGTTAATTTTTTTGTCAATAAAATCGAATAGGATTTTGAGAGTAATCTCCATCGCGATCCTAAAAATGTTGTACATCATTATAAAATTTGCGATCTCTACTTTCATACTGGAGAAAATGAAGTTGCGCGTTTTTTTACGATTTTTTTCCAATTTCACCTTTTTCTGTTTTTGCTCATCTTGCATGGTTATATACGAGTAAGAAACCTTTTTCTCGGTCATAAAATGTTTTTGATTTTTAGGTTGTTTTAAATAAATTAATTTTTAATATTTTAAATAGAATTTATTGTTACTATTATAAATAAATTATTATAATAAATTATTATATGTAAAATATAACAAATTTGCAACTTACTGTCTTTCTGTCCTTCTCTGTTCGCACCACGTAAAAACTGCTGAAATTAAATAAAATTTTATGGAGAGGTATCTTAGTATCGAGGTTAAGATTTTCCAAGAGAAAATATAGAAACACTAGTGAAAGTACCGATTCAATGTTACTGCAGACTTGGCAGCAACTTTGATTTTTTTAACACTACGGAACTCTACAATAATTTTAGAATTTTAAATAAATTTTGAATTTTGTATAAATCTTATGTTTCTGAATTATTACCCAAGGATGGGCACTTTTATATAAAGTAAATACATAAACCTTATCTGAAGCACTATAAAATTAAGATTCTTACAATTTGGGGTGTATTACTTTCTCGCTTTTAACATTGTGGCTTATCGCTTTAACAAATAAAATGCTTTTTTATTTGAAAAAATTATGGCTTATTTTAGAAAATTTAAAATTTTATTATTCAAACTTGTATTCAAGCTTAAGTTCATTTTAATCTCTCTGAGAAAGAATAATTTAAATTACAAATCAGGTTGATAATATTAAAGAAAAATTGGGAAAATTTAATTTTCAGACACCAGCAGAGCGGAATGCAGATTTTCTAAACAGCCACGTTCGTCATCAGCACTCTTCGTATGTATCAACTTTGGGTTAGTGTTTAGTTGCAGACAGGCGATAAGCCCAACTGAAAGCCTTAAATCTTTAAATCAATCCCAGCACAAACATATACATATACTTTATGAAATAACGGATATAAATATAAGTGGTGGTCGCGTTAAGACAACGTATTTACATTTGCATGTAAAGATATAAAATAAATAAAAATAATATTTTTTAAGTTAAGAATAGGAGCGTCTATTGCCTCAATAATACTGAAAATAAGACATAGATTTTTTCCACCTCAATGACAAATCTTAAGCAAAACAATAAAAACACGTAAAATTATAAAGAAATGTTTTTTTTTACTTTTTTTAATCGCATGCATTCAAAGCCCACAAAAAATTCTTCATTCGACCTTGATTATAGTTTCGGCCGAAGCGTCAATTCGAAGCATTTTTTTTAACTATTTAAAACAAATTATCCTTAAACATGTGTAGATGTAAGTTACGTTGCAAATGAAATATACAAATAAAATATAAAAGAAATTTGTCAAAATCAATTCTTTTTGTACTTTTTGCACTGTGGGTATAAAGTAAAATAAATAAAAGACACGCAATAAATTAATGCAGACAAAAAATCAATTCAATTTCAAATTCAAATTAAATATTTAGGAGGTTTTGATTCGCTTTAGGTTTTTATTTAATGATTGATATTTAAATGCCACGCAGACGCGCATGTGGTTAATGTTTATGTGTGTTATTCCTGTTTTTTATTATTATTTTTATTTTTATAGAAAAACACAAAAGTCTACTTAAAGTATTTGTGTGTATGAGGCTAATGTCTCATAACTCTTAAGGCTTTGCTGCGGGTGTTTAATCACTCAACCAGTGTGTTTACATCCACTTTTATAAGAGTTATTGAATAAAAAATAAAATATATCAAGAGCCATATATTTGTATATCACTCGTTCTTGGAAAGCATTTTACACCACTTACAAACATATACAAATACACACATTCATGCATACATATGTATAAATGACTAAAAATAAGTATAGCGGAGTAGAAAATAACAATTTTTTTTTTGCCTTTTTACGACTTTGACAAGCGTTTGACAAATGTTTACGATTTACATTAATGTGTATGTATGTGTGCAACAGTATATTTCAAAAGTATTTTGACAAAAGAGGGTCTGGCTGCACCTTAATTAACAGTTTCTAGATTTTGAATAACTTAAAAGAAATTATAGAACGAAAATAAGTCGATATATCTTTACAAAATCATATAATGAATAAAAACAATTTTCAACAAAAAGGGATTTTTGGAAAAATGCCAGTTCCAAACGGCAACTGAGTTGTTTTGTTTGGGAAAATCTGTAACTTAAAAAGCTGTCATCGATTTTTTTGAACAATTTTCCAAGTTTTAAGAATGATTTTTTTCCACTTTATTTATTTTATACACTAAAAATATGCAAGCAGTAATTAAAACTTAGTTCGCTATATAAACAAGTCTAAAAAAATAAATCTAAAAATTAAAGGGCGTTCCAATAGTGGTGTGATTTGCATGTATAATGCCTAAGTTTTGAACCATAATAGGTAGACTCTTGAAATTTTCACAGAAGGTGTATAACTGTGGCCACTATAGCAATAAAAACTAAAACTTATCGGGTGTTCCGAAAGTGAGGTGTTATTTGTCTTTATGTCTTTATTTCTTGAGCTATAGGAGGCAACCATTTAAAATTTGCAAACAGTAATTAACACTATGTACGCTTTCTAAACAACTATATAAAACTAAACCTTAAAATTAAATATGGCCTACGTTTTGAACGATAATAAGTAGACTCTTGAAGTTTTTACAGGAAGTTTATTTCTATGGAAACTTTAACAAATAATAAAAATTAAAGGGTGTTATAAAAACAATTCCTAAAATTTAAAGCGTGTTCCAATAGCGATGCAATTTTCGCGAATATGACTTTGATTTTAAAGATAAAAGGTGCCCCATAAGACATGACAAAATTAACAACTTGAATTTTTAAAGGCATACTAAACATAGTACGGAACCCTACGTGTGTGAGACTTACTCGCACTTGACTCATTTATTTATATTCTCGCATACCTATATATATAATAAAACAGTAACTCATTTCCTGTCTGTCTGTCTGTCTGTCTGTCTTTCTCTCTGTGTTCGCATCACATAAAAACTACTGGATAGATTTTCATAAAGTTTTGTGAGAAGTAGTATGCTGATTTCAATATAGGATACCTTTTTTTCCGCAAAAATATTTTATTTCCAAGAGAAAGTGGAGAAAATTCAGTGAAAGTTCCCAATTATTTACCGATTTAAAGATACTTCATACTTTAATTAATTTTTTATTTTTGAAAGCGCAACAGATGCTGCCGTTTTATTCTAATTATTATGCTGCGGGATATTCTAAACATGGTTGCGCAACAGATGGCGCCGTTTTAAAATAATGACAAAATATGAATTATTTACTGCCAAATAGCTAATGGAATATAATTTGTATTTGTTTTGTATTTTTACCTTGTGGAATTACATCCCAGAAAAATATTACGTTTACTTGGAAGTAGATTTGTAAGGAAGAGAGAAATGTACTCTTTCTTCCAACCTGCTTCAGGAAGGCATCATTTTTGTTTACGATGTCCCACTTGGTAGGTCTCTTTGCTTCACCAAATTCTTTATAAAAACTTATTCGTTAAGAAAACTTATTCGCTTACGTACCAACATCCTCGTAAGCGAGAGAGGATGCAGTTTGTTATTATTGTCTTATAGTTATAGCATTCTCGAATGCGCTTATGAGAAGCGCTTTTGAAAGACATGAGTTTTATTTTACTGCCTACCAAAATCCAATAATTTTTTGCTGGGATTGTTATCAAAATATTTTAAAAACATTTTACAGAGCTTTACATTAATTTTTTGAATTTTAGAATTTTATCCAGGGATGGGTACCTTTATATAAAGTAAAATTTTGTGTGGATGCACAGCTAGTTAAAAATAAATTGTTTGGTCAAAGCTTTTCGAAAATATTTATTTATTTAAAGTAAATAAATTTACAAAATAATAATTACAATTGTAGGAACTAACTGCAGCGGCATTCGTTCTTGTTTTTCGGAACATTAAAAAAAATTGAAATGGGAAGGTATAAAATCCATCTATGTTCACGCTCTACACTTAATTATTTTGAGGAGTATCTGCAATTTTGAAAGAATTCGTGTGTGATATAAAGAGAAGAATGAATGTTTATAATAAATAAATCTACAATTGTGCCAGAAAAGTATTGATTAGTGGGATCCGAGTACCGAGTATTTGATTTTTTTTTTGAGTACTCAATACTCAAAATAAGTTACTCGATACTTTTAGCGTTATAATTTTTAGAAACAAATGGAATATATAATTTTACGACTACAATTAAGCTCATTCTATTATCTCAACAAAAGTATTGAGTAACATTGAGTACCCGTATGATAAGTATTGAGTAGTATCGAGTAATTTAAAGTATAAGAATTGCCAGCACTACTCTACATATACTCATGCCAATGTCAAAATTAATTACATCGGATTCTTCTTCTTCTTATATTAACCTCGAGCTACGATGTCTCCCCAAGATCTTTCGCTTCTGTGACGCATAATTGTTGACAGATTTTGCCTGAGTTTCGTGCGCTGCAAGATTATTAACTTGACACACTGTAGATGAACATTTTTTTTATTATTATGTGTTATTTAACATTTGTATGTGTCTATATAAGTACGGATATGTGACATGTCGTTTTTCATTCGCATAATGAATTTAACGTTATTTTGATAATAAATTTTTCTGCCACACTTTTAGTAACATTTTAATAGAGGTAATTTTTCCTTCTTCTCTTTTTACGTGAAGTTAACTTTGTTGTGTGTGTTTTTTTATTAAGAAAACTCATGAAAAAGGAGTGAACTTAACAAATTGAAGTAAAATAAATAATAGAAAATGGATAAATAAACCAAGACAGTTTACTGTAAAGAGGTTTCCCTTAAAATACTATTGAGACATTTTAGACAAATTGAAGAAAACTTAATTTTATAGTTAAAAAATTATTTAATTATTTTAATTTTATTAAATATTTTAACTTCATTGGTAATATCAATTTTTTTTAATCATATTGTTAATTCATAAAACCACCAAGATTTCTGCAATCTATAAAAGGAAGTTCGCTCTGGGTTAAGAGCAACATATCTGAAAACTTCGATGAACCACCGAGTTATTGTTAGAAGTCGGAAATGCAGAAATCTTTAAGATACCGAGCCCTGTAAACATGCTGTATTTCATTGTATAAAGATATAAGTAGAAATCAATTAAACAGGGTTAATAGCACAAAAATTTATTGAAACACTTCTTTAAAAATGATACAAAGCGCATTCTTGAGACATTTGTACCTCTATTTTCTTCTTGTTAGTCGAATGTAGCCAGGTTCACTTAGTATGTAACGCGCCAAAGGGTTTGGGATGAGATTCAAGCTTCTTTAGATACGTTAATGAATGTTTCGCTATTTCTGCTTTGAATGATGGCATGTTTAGGTCTTTGTTGAAATTCGAGTTTTTTTATACCAGGGAGCAACTGTTATCATACGTAGAATCTTATTTTGGCGCCTTTGAATTTTTTCTACATTGCTAGCTGAAGAAGTGCCCCATAATTGAATGCCATAACACCAAATTGGTTTGAGGATCGAATTGTACAGAAGAAGTTTACAATCTAAGCTCAGGGTGGAGTTTCTGCCAATAAGCCAATTTAGTTGTACTGCTTTTAATTTTATTTGTTTTAACTTGAAATCAATGTGACTTTTCCAAGTAAGGCGACGACGGTCAAGATATATACCCAGTTATTTAACGGCTGAAAGCTGCGGTACCATTGGGTTGTTTATGCGAATAGGAGAGCATGAGTCCCGTAGTGTAAAAGTTATATGAGTACATATTTGTTCATTCACCGTTTTTAACCATTTTTCCAAATTGTGTATATCTCTTCTAAAAGTTGTGAAGCTACTTGGGCGCTTTCACGAATACTTAAAAAGGCTGTGTCATCCGCAAATGTTGATGTGTAGACTCGGGTGCTAATAGGCACCCGCATATGTACAGCAAATACAATTTTTGTCCCAAATTACCTCCTTGGGTAACACCGGCTTCAATGAGCTGTGGCGAGCTTAAAAAATTACCTGCTTTTAGTAAAAACCTTTGATTCGTTAAATAGTCTTTTAAGACCTTATAAAAGTTTATTAGGCCTTTGTACCAAACCTTATCCCATGCTTAAGAAAGGTCGATAAAAGGTCGCAAAACAATATTTTCTTTCATCAAAGATACATATATGCTCATATCAAATTTTGGATCAATAGGCAAAGCCCTTTACAAATGGCTGAATTATTTCCAAAATATTTTGATTCTGCCCCATTGTGCGGCGTACAATTGATTATTCACGTTCTTCACCCACACTCTTCCCTGGCGCTCGCCATATTGTCCTCTCTATGGACTGGATGTGATCTGGTCGGTCGCAAGTTTGCAAGTCGATACACAAAAATTTCTAGCAGACGCGGACTTTATAATATTCTGATTTATTGAGTTTCAGTCCTTGAACGAGCTGATTTTGTTATGATTTTAAATCAAGATTCTGGTGTTTAATTCGCCGAATAGATTCCTACAAAGTCCAACATGGTATGCACGTAGTCGAATCGATGACTCATGGTCTTCACCCACACTCTTCGCTTTTGTCGTAATATTCTCGTCATTAAAGACTGGAAGTGGACTATTTGGTCGCTTATCGCTAAAGCTTAAGTTTGTAAATGGTATTTGAAACAGTGAAGGCTCGGAAAGTCAATTTGGAGACGTTGCTGCATGTGAGTCTTTTCATGGTGAGTTGTGAAGCAATACTAGATGAAAATAAAATGACAATTTGTGTTTTTCCAAAACTTCAAACTCTTGCTGACGTATCCATTCGCCAAATTCACAACACTGTTGATGAATTCCTGTGTAATTTAGATATTCTTTACGTGATTCCAAATTGTATGTTCAGGACGTATTCCTGTAAAGCACAATGTACACTTTTGCTTGAACGAGATATAGCTGCCACTAACATTTGGAAATTTAACATTTTTTGTTGTAACATGCATAGTGTCTATATAACATACGTTATGACTGAAAGACCCGACCCATTTAACATTATTGGGAATTTGAAACGGAAATATAACAATATTTTTTAGCATTTATTCTTACATGCCAACTGCTTCCCCCAGGCAAAATACAAGAAAATTCTTTTTTAAATCTACTTAAAAATTTACGTATCTAGAGATTGAAGTAATTGGCTACAAAAATTAAACTATTTCAACGATTGAATGATTTATTGAAATATTTCAATTAATTGAATGTATTTCATATAAAATATGTGACAAATATTACTCGTATTACGCGTTTAAACCCGGCCTTACCTTAACTTTTGTTATGCTCTGTTTTTTGTTTTTTTTCTTCATATGATGTCTGCTTATTTTGGTTAAATAATCCTGCTGTTATAATGCCACTAAACATATTAGTCGAATTGTGACAACATAAATAAATAAAATGCAATAAAAACACAAACTGACTAAAAATGCACTTTTCAAAATACATCACAATGACAAACACCTGCTGAGTCCAAAAAAAATGGTTTTTGATATGAGACCATATGCAGAACGAAAATGCCCAGTCAGACAGTCAAACGACTATTCAGTATTTTAGCCATTTAGATAGTCAGCAAAGTGCGATATTTATTAAAAACAGAATGTCAGCAAAAAAAAAGAGGTTGTAACTAGATGATTTACTGGTAAAATACGACGAAAAGATACTCTATGATCAAAGAAATATCAAATATGTTGTTAGGTTGCTATTTTTTTTTTCTCTCAAACAGCATTGATATGTTTGATAAAAGGTTTATAGGTCTGTATGATTCTAATTTTTTGTGGTCTTTTCCTGGCTTAGGAATCATAGTAATCAAAGAGACCTTCCATTCTGTGAAAAAGTACTCAAGACGTAAGATGGAATTAAAAATAAAAAGAATAATTTTGCGAGCTCCACGAGGCAACTCAAATAACGTCTTGTTATTAGTTTTATCAACGCCAAGAGCTTTCGTGGTGTTTAAAACAGTTATTGCCCTTTCAATATCAGGTGGCCATTCAACTATATTAGTACATATATTTGGAGTTCTTGCCCAGTCTCCACAAGAAGTTCGCAACGGAAGCTTACACACGACCGGCCTTTTAAGGTTTATAAAGGCACGGCAAATTTAATAATCTGATTGTGCAGTTGCATCGAGGACTTCCAAGTAATTTTTCAAGGATGCTACTCTTCGAGATTCTAGTATTTGTTTTAGCCGTTTCGTGCAATCTTTAAGTCTAGATTTGAGTTACGGAGATCTGTGTGATTGCCATTTTCTTCGAATTTTTCTTTTTTCATCTAAGAGCCGCTCGACATCTACAGAATAAATTTGATTGTATCTTTCTAGTTGTTGGGTTAATGTTGCATGTTGGGCAACTGATTTAAAGTGTTGATAAAAATCAATTAGACTCTGATCCACGTCTTCTGGTGTTCTTAGCGGTATGTTTTCCGAACAATGAGTACTGAGATATTTCTATATTTCAACCAATTAATGCTTGTGTTAGTCGTTGGTGATATGATGTTTTGTGTGTCCCATATATATATATAGACGATAGCGGGTGAATGATCTGAGGATAATTCAAGTGACGCTTCAGCTTTAATCATTTCTCTCGGAATACCCTTAATCACGCCAAAATCAATAACATCAGGTATTTTTTGTCGATCACTAGGCCAATAGGTGGGTTGTCCAGTCGATATCACATTTAGATGCATTTTTAAAATTGTGTCAAATATAACACGACCTTTTTGAGTAGTTAGTCTTGATCCCAAAAACGTATGCTACTAAATAGGGACCTATTGATTCGCAGAAGTCGCTATAGTTTCTACAGATGAAAGGATATTAGGAGATAGCTTTGGATGGGAAGTGTCTCATGAAATTCCATCAAGCTTTACTTTAAAACACACGCTATTTTCAAAGTACGCTGTATCAAATCTCAAGAGTGTGTCTGAAAATAGTTCTTATTTCACCCACTCATATATAGAAAACAAAATTTTAAATAGATCTTGACATCAGTTTTGTTTATAACAACTAATGTAGAGTGCATTTCGCCAGCATAAAGAAATATATTCCATATTTAAAAACAGAACAAATATCAATTGCTCACTATCAAGTTAATAAAGTTATGAATCAACTGTAAATGATGAATATTTAAGCCGTAAGACAACAACAAGGAGAAAAACCAAAACAGCCACAACAATAAAAACAAAACGTTGCATAAATTGTGGGTTAAACTTCATAACGTCAGGAGACGAAGTAAAAAGAAGAAAATGTACTTTTGTGCTAATGTGTCTTACACAGCTCCAGCTCTAAGGGGGGTTTTGCTTTTTATGCTCAGACCTCATGTGGGCTTTGAAGTCGTTTATATGGTATACTATTCCGCATTTTCTTTTTTTTTCGTATTGTTGTTGTTGCAGCTGCGTTAATGGGTTGCACAAACCAAAAACAACAGGCTATAAATTCGCGTACAAACATTTAACTCTTATTTTCACTGTTAACAAAGTTAACAATAATTTTGCTTTGTATTTCACTCATCTCTCTTTTTGTTTTTATATTTCACCTTTTTTACTTTTAATTTTTTGTTGTTTGATTCTTTTTTGTTGCAGTTATGGCGCCAGTTATGATTTAGCAGCACGTCGTAAAAATGCTACACGAGAATCGACGGCAACACTGAAGGCCTGGCTAAATGAACACATGAAAAATCCATATCCAACCAAAGGCGAGAAGATCATGCTGGCAATAATCACTAAAATGACTCTGACGCAGGTCTCCACATGGTTTGCAAATGCTCGTAGACGTTTAAAAAAGGAAAATAAAATGACATGGGAACCTAAGAATCGTACGGAAGATGAAGATGCTCTGGGTTCAGATGAGGAAAAAGAACATGATGACGATGCTAGAATTCGATCGACATCAAGTGCAAATGTAGCACCATCTGCTGCTGCACAACCGCCACTACCATCACTTCAGACGCCAGCATTACAAACGCTTAAGCGTGTGGAATACGAAACACATTTAAGTGCAACAGGTGGTAATGGCGCTATAGGCCTTAACAACAATGTAGCAAACAGTGGTGCTCATAGTGCTGGCTCTATAGCTGGCGTGGGTGTTGCAACAGATCTCACTGGAAATCATCATAGTATTACCGGATTAACCACGCAAGTGAAAGGTACAGTATAAGATCTTAATATCATTGACTTTGGGAAGCAAAGGTAAGATTGAAACATAATAAGGGAGACGTGTTTTTGTAATAATAAAAAATAATTGAAAATTAAAAATGCTGAAATTGAAAACTTAGAAAAGAAATAATTAAAAATAAATGTATTTTGTCATTGATGAACTATTAAGACAACTTCGATTTGAATTCAAATTTAATTAATTACTAGATGGTAGGGACCAACACATGACTTGTCAAGTGACTAGGGCATAGGAGGAGGTCAATTGATACTATCTGATTAGTGATTTGATGGTTCAGTGCCAGTTGCTATAGTATTTTTCTAGGCCTAGGTAAATTGTCGATATTTTAGCAACAACTACATGTTATTTTTATTCTTAATGAAAAATAAGTTTTCCACTAAACACCTTAAATGAAACAAGAGTCAAGGAATTCCTATCTCTGTCCGCCACATCGTAGGCGTTCTGACAATATTTTGTTCAATTTTGCTTTGAAAGTACTCCACACCAAATTTTAAGATTCCTTCTTTTACAGTGCTTCAGTTATGGTTTAAGTATTTTCTTTATATAGAGGTACCCATCACTGGATAAAAATTTAAAATTTATCTAAAATTTTGAAACTATTGCAGAATTCTGCAAATAGTGCTTAAAATATCCCGCTTACATAAATGTAAGGTGCTGTCAAGATTGTAGTACTTTTAAATTTTTAAAATTGCGTACTTTCACTACTTTTTCTTTATTTTCTTTTGGAAATGAGATATTTTTGGAAAGAAGTATATTTGAACCGAGATGTTAAGGTACCTCCTTACAAAATTTTATTAAAATTCATTCCAGTAGTTTTTACGTGATGCGAAAACCGACAGACAGACAAAAATTCTAAAAATTGCTGTTTGTATTACTTTTCAATTGCTAGCAACAACATTTTCAAAAAATATTTCATGTACAGAAATGGTCCTGATGCAGTACCATATGATCCGTTGAGGATCATATGAATGGCTGCAAAGATTTGGCCAGTTTTTCTTAAATCTTCACCATTACCCAACTTAAATTTTTACGGACCGAAAAGTTAACCACGTCCACTTTTTTAAGCAGCTTCAGAACTATAATAGGTAGATCTTTAAAATTTTGCACATTATTAACCTTAACACAGGCTGGATTGAAATAGTGGGCGTGGTACCATCCATACAAAGTGAACAATTATTATCGTCTACTTGGAGATCTGCAATAGGTAGAGATGTGAAACTTTTCAAAAGTAACCGCAATACTAATACTAATGTGAATAGTCTAACAAAACACAGACTGCATTGGGACAGTACGCTTGGTACCTCCCATACAAAGTAAAAAATTATATTAGTCCACCTAGAAAACTACAATAGTAGAGTCTTAAAACTTTGCACAAGTAACCTTCATACTAATGTGCATAATCCAGCGAAATACAGACTGGATTGGGATAGTGGGAGTGGTACCTCTCACACAAAGTAAAAAATTATTATCGTGTTAATACGCAAAGTGTATCAAAAAACAGAGAGGAAGAAAATAGTGGGATTACTTATAAGCTGAAACATTTATGTCGTACGAATAGCTTGGGTTTTTCGTGTTAAGGGTTGTCCATTATTTTCTTCCAAGTGTTTATTGTATTTTTTCGATGGTTCTAGCGAAGCGCACCGTGGACTGCTAGTAATGAATAAATTTCATTGAAATCTATCCAATTTCTTATTTCGGCCACAATGTATTTATTTCCAAGTTTCCAAGTTACTTACAATGTAAGTTGCGAAGCGCTGTCAGGGCGTTTATATCTTTCACAATCATAAAGCAGAGATGGCAACGTTGGTTTTAAGTAAGCGCAGCTTATGTGAAAAGCTATATTGAATATCATCATTACTAACGTTGCTATTTCCTACACACCCCATCCAATAGCAAAAGCTTTGAACCTGTTCTATATTTATGTCGTCTAATAGGCCACTTGTTATCTAGTCAGAATTTCAGCAGAGTGGCTGGTATCAATATGGCTGCTTTCTTTTTGCGTTATGCGGTCAGGCGAAAACCAGTTGACTTTAATGTTTAACCTTCTTAAGTGGCCAAATGCAGCCGCCTTAAGAAATTACGTAACTGTTCTTGAGCTCTATAGAGTCTCTCATGACAAGCTTAACTGCACCATAACAAATTTTTTATTTTTTTTTTCCATATTTTATTTATTGAATCTTCAAATATATTTCTGAACTAACAATAATTACTCATATCTTAAGCCTAAAATAAAAATAAATATACTTGTTATGTCCAGCCAGTGCTAGACAAAAAAAGATATATGTTACACGGTTGCTTCTATCATTTGCGGGTCATCCCTCTAATGTTCGGATGAGAGAAGAAATATCCCTCCTTCTTAGACGAATGTAACCACGTTCATTTAGCATGTTGCGGGCCAGCGGATTTGGATGTGTTTCAAGCTTCTGTAAATATGTAACTGGATATTTCGCTATTTCTGATTTAACTGATGGCACGTTTAGATCTTTGTGGATGTTCGAGTTTTTTATGTACCAGGGAGCAACTGTGATCATCCGTAGAATCTTGTATTGGCGCCTTTGGATTTTTTCTATATTGCTAGCTAAGGCAGTGCCCCAAACCATAACAAATTAAATCCTATTTAGAAAAATTTCTGGAATCTTCATTTACAGTGAGATTGAAGAAATTGACTTGTTGGATGAAGTGTAAAAACCCAATAGAAGATTCAAATCGGTACTTTGAAATTATCCAAAGCCCTAATGACATGTAGCATCAGCTCTCCACAAACTTGTGGTAGAATTCGAGGCCAAAAAAAAATAAGGAATTTAAACTTTCCGTAGACCTTTTATTTGTGAATAAACCCCTTATTTTCAAAGCTCGTTTAAAAAAATACTGTTATATAAATCTAGCTTTCAACGATAGGAAATAGAGAATTAACCCAATAATATGAAAAGCTACCGCACAAAAAGTC
Organism: Phasia obesa; assembly: GCA_949628195.1. Taxonomy (NCBI): domain Eukaryota; kingdom Metazoa; phylum Arthropoda; class Insecta; order Diptera; family Tachinidae; genus Phasia; species Phasia obesa. The sequence continues at coordinate 54,347,083 of OX451217.1, forward strand.
AAGCTATTATGAAGCATTATTTTTTTATTTCAAATAGTTTTTTTAGTATTGAAAAACGAACTTCTTTTAAGACTTTCATTTGAACATTTCCTTTTTAAACTTGATCTTATTTTATATTTAAATGCTTAGAATGAAATGAATCATTAATAAATTTAATTTTATAGATTTTCGTCTTAAACATTTGAAGGTAGGTCAAGTTTGTTTCATTTCGTTATTTACTTTAATTCAATTAAATTTTGTTAAAAGCAAAAAAACGAACAAGAAATAACCCCAATTGAAAATAAATAGTCCTTTTAGCACACAATAAAAAGCTTTCAAACTAAAAATGTCCCCAGAGAGATTAAATAAGGCGTTAGAGCGTGTAACAGACTCCATCTCAACCCAGCTGTTTAACGCACAGCTCATAAAATTGAGACCCACAATATATTTGGCGAAACAAAATGCAGTGGTTTTCCCTTTTTAACCAAAATTATATTTTGTAAATACAACAAAAACACAAAGAGACTCAGCAAAGCATCCAGTCACTAAGTCAGACAGTCAGCCCGGTATTAACCCCTCAAAATCAGCAAACAAATTAAATAAAATAAAAATCACATTTAGACGACTAGACGAGACGCAGTCGCTCGCCCTCAATTGCAAAAAAATATATACTTGAGTCAAGTTAATACACTAGCATTCATATACTCACACACTTTCAGTCATGAATAGTCGGCAACAATAAAGCAACGCAAACAATTCGGAATTCAACAAAGAGGCGTTGAGCTGAACGCATTAGATTTATGCCAGGCAACGTGAGTTGCATATGTTTATGGCTTCAACCCCCCTTCCAACAAAAAAAAAAAATTCTAACAAATAAACTTTCAACATCAACAACGTTAGACGATGTAGCAAACAGAGGGAAAAACTTCCGGGCCACTTTATACAGACCGACCAAAACAAAACAAAACAAAGCAATACAAAAACAACCAACAAAAAAAATGGCAAGATGAAATCGAAATCAAAAGCATAAACTAAGGGCGTTTTAACTTCATACGTGTTTGAATGAAAACCTGCGTTTGGGTGTTTGTGTTTTATATCTTTGTATGTGCCGTAAGCTGGTTAACCAAAAATAAAACGTTTCCATGGAATATGCCACGACGATTGCCACGCATTCAGAATAATTTAAATTTTGCTTTTTTTTTTGTTCATTTCATTGTCGCTGGCCAACTTACGCATTACGTACAACTACTACTGCTAACGACAAGTTGTAAGAGAGTGGGTGGGTGAGTGAGTAAGAAATTTGGGGACAGGGAGAAGATGAATGGTGACCCGTTGTGTCAAATCAAAGGGGTTGCCTAAAAAAGCAGGCATTCATATGAAATGAAAACAGTTTTATTTAATATTAAGCATCATTTTTCAATTTCTTTCTAGCACACATGCACACGAGTAGCTTCCTTATCTGTAAGTGTGTAACGGTTTTAGTGAATGAATTGACTTTGAAAGAATTAATTCGTTTAAATAAAAAGCATTTGTTTAAAATATTTGTTACTTTACAATTGATCAATTCACAAGACCCTGTTACCATGTTATAGGGTTTATCGTAAACTTATTTTACAATAGTTTATGTTTGTTGTTGGTAATTTGGTTTGAAAAATTTGTTATAAATATACAATTTCATTTCATATGTTTTGAAATTATTGTATCGAGACCACACCTGGGACTAAGTTTTTTATTTAAATAAATTATGAAAATCTTCGTAATATGTAATCATCGGTGTCTTTATTTTATTTTATATTTATTGTTATATATTTATAGTGCTTTTTCTTCACCATAAATTTATTCAATCTATATTAAAATTACAAATCGTGTAAAAATTATTTTGTACTATATTTGTAATTACTACTTCCCATGCATGATTCAATTTCATTTTATTATTCTGAACAGCGTTGCCGTTGCTAAAAAATTTTATTCTACCATTTTTTTAATCTCACTAATCTTTTACAACAATTTTGTAATCTATCTGAATGCATACACAGGCAATTAGTAAAAGTATAATTTTTCATAAAAAATGGAAAGCAGAAATGTAAAGGTTACAAAATATTTAAACTAGGAACAATACAGTCAAACACTCTGTAGAAAATACTATGGAAGACGTAATTATTTGTAAAAGTTTTCCATCTTCACACATAAAATCGAAATTAGGGTAATTTTGATTAGTTAATGTAATACAAGTTTTAATATTTTGAATTTCATTCAAAAATTTCTTCGAACTAAAACTTTTATCAATGTATATTTCGGAAGTCAGCCAGAATATCTTACTTAGTATCTATGTGGCAATTTTTCAATCAATTTCAGTATTCTTACTAATGACCAAATTATTTTTATAAAATTACTCAAATTGGTTAAAAAATTGAATTTATTTTTGATTATAAATATTGTAAACATCAACTTTCTGACTGGAATTCTTTGGTGAGATTATTTATCTGACTTAGAACTAACTTAATAAATATACATATAACTCCTCCGGCGAACTCGAAGATTCTAATCATTTAAATTTTGGTTTTGGTTTTATTTTCTTTATGTTGTATAAATAGTAGTTTTTACAATAAAAACTATTTAAAAGTAATATATTTTCTTAATCTTACCAAAATTAGCTATAGCCTACCATTCTAAAATTCCCAAAAAAAAAAAAAAATCTACCAAATTTGAGAGGAAAAATTCAAAAATGGTAACGTTGGTTCTGAAAATATTTATTATATTTTGAGTATTACTATTTTTTAGTAAAAACGATACAATTCTACAATTTCAAAGCCAGCTTACAAGCTATTTGAGTTAAATTGTATTTAAATAATCTTTAAGCGATACAAGGGAGCTTGTGAAATGAGCAAATAGAGAATTTTTACTTTACCATACGTAGCATTAGGTAAAGTATAGAAATCGTAAAAAAAAATCGAGGTCGGGATTTCGACGGATTTATACGTTTTGAAGTCTCATGAATCCATTTTGGCTATTTTAGCAATGATGTCAGTGGGGTGGGTGAGTGTGTTAGCCAATATTTTTGTGGAGTTTGTACAGGTAATGCCGTTTGACATATCAATATGAAATTTGGTATGAGCCATTGGTATATGGAGATGAAGAGCTGTGTAAATTGTGGGCATAACCGGGAAGGGCAAGGGGTAGTTTACTTAACACCCCAAACCGAAAGTAATTAATTTTTCGATTCGAATATACTTTGAACTTATATTCTTTATGTAATAAATCCATAAAAATGTGTGTTTCCATTGATTATGGTAAAGTTGAGTGTAGGCCACTCGAAATAATTATGTATTGTTGCTTTTGCACTGAATAAAATATTTGAATTGTATATGGTCAAATTTCTTATTTTATAACTTAATTATATTTAAGAATAAATGAGTGACATCTATATCTATATAAAGCACAAAATGTGTTTGTTTTTATGTTTGTCGGAAAACTACTACGGAAAACTGCTTTCCTTTTTTCTCTTTGGTAGAGATTTTTCTTATTTTATAGCTTTAACATCCTGTGACAATAAGAGAAATTTCTGCCAAGTAAATCTCAGTAAATTTTTAGAGCCAATATAAGCAAAAAAAAAGTAATTTCCGGCTATATTGGCAAAATACCTCTATGTTCAGCGTTAGCCCTTTGCTGACAAACCAAAGATATATAAGCTGTCAAAATTACAACCAAAAATTATATGTGGTAAAACAGATTTCTGGTGCCATTAACAGCCATTTTTAATTTATTGTTTACCTCTATTAATAGCATTAATATCCGGTTTTATTTTAAATATGGACATATAAAGGGCAAACTCGGATGGAAAAATTATTTATCTGAGAAATCTCTAACAATAAATACATTTAAATCTCTGGTCTTTATGTTTCAATAATTATTCTTACAAGAAAAATATTTAGCTGGCCTTGACAATACTCGTATGTGATGTGGGATAAACAGCAACAAAATTGAATCCGGAAAAGACGTCGAGAGCGTATGAAGTGTCGCATAACATTTACATTGAACGTAATAAAGAGCTCAATGACACTCGTTAAGAATTGAAAGTATATTTGAAGCACATAAACGCACACGTTGAATGCTCTTTTTTGCTGTTGGCCGCTTTTGAAAGGGTGTAAATGAAGTAATGATGTCTCTTATAAAGTTTTTGTTTTCATTCCATCCTTCATTATTGTTATAAATTGAGTGGTAATATTAATAAAGCATCAGTTGATAAGTACGAGTATTGACTTTCTACTTTACAAATGTGTCCTTGCAAACACAATACGAATTCATTTCATATTATTTTAGTATTATTTCATTTTATTTTTTTTGTTCATTCAACAGTAGAAAGAAGTAGTGAAGAAAATTAACCCTCAATTGAGGTTGAATTTAATTTGGCGCATAATGCCAGTATCTGTTTGTTTAACAAGTGTTCGTGTTTAGTGTGTTTTGGAAAAGGGTGTTTTTTATTATAACTGGGGTATAAACTCGTGTATCATTAGAAAAAAATATTCAAGTGTATGTGTCTTCATCATATTGTCTTCTATTAATTAATTAAACTTTTTACTCTGCAGCGGAGACTGTCTATTATTTATGATCAAATTATGAATTTGTCATATGGTTGACAAATGACTATCAACACACAAAAATTGGGTAATTTATGTGTGCAATAAATGGCTAAATGACTTTAAAAAGCAACATTAAGTGATATTTTATAAAGCTAATTTACGGGGTAGGTAAATATGTTTGATTATTTCCATATATTTACTAACAAATATATTGCTGTCTAAACTAAATTATTACTTGGTGGTTTATCTCAAACGCTTAATTAAACTCCGTTAGGCAATAATTTAAAATCTTTATGCTAATTCTTATTAAACTAGTCTTTGAAAATTTAAGTTAAACATGTATTAGCGTTCTCATACATGCAATCATAATATAACAAACACGATGATTCAACAACGCCAAGAATAATTCTGTAAAAGAATTTAATTGCGAAATTCAAATCAGCCCATCAAATCAGAATAAATGTAGATAAAAACAATGTTTCCAAATTAGATGATTAATTTATAAAGATAACTGGAAATTTTATTTTAGTCAATAGAAAATTGTAATGCATTATATTTTTCAGCCTGGTTTGTAACTATTTACTTGCTACAGTTTGACAATGTAAAGTTTTCAGTCCAGCTCCTAAAAACATTGTTAACCAAATATTTGAACCTAACCTACAACAGACATAGGGTAGCTCCTGTGGTATTGCCAAAATTTTTTAAAATCTTATTTTACCGGTTTGTGCACCAAAAAATAATTATTTATGAACTAATTCATTCACTCGTATATATTAAATCGTTAAAAAATAAACAAATTAATATCTGATTATTTTATTATCAAATAAAATATAAACGGGAGTATCGCGTAAGAACTAACTTATTTTTTAATCTTTTCATAATAATTTAATTTAACCAAACATTTTATCATAATATGATAAAATTCCTTTATATTATGGTCAAATTATATTATGTTTAATTAAACAAGTTTTTGTTTTGCGTGTATACTTAACATACCGTTATAGAAAATAATCAAAAGGCTTTAAATTAAACAGGGCCAAGAAATCGAAACCTTTTTGTGAAACATCTTTATCACCAAATTGATGTTTCAATAATTTAATGGTGGTTTCGTGAGATGTTTATATCATTGGCTCCATTCTTTTGAAATCACAATTTATCGATATTTATCTCCTTGGTTTTTGGGTAAAAAAATTCATTGAGCACAGTGTACCCATTTAATATCACTGCATCTCTTACCTCTGTTCGAAATATATAGGACCAATGCTTACAAACCAAGCTAAAAATGCAATTTTGATTTGTTGACGAATTTCCAAAACTTACTGAAACGAAGCATATAAGCATATAACAGTTAAAAGTTTTATATTTGATATTAATTCCTATCATAACATCGGAGAAACAGAAAATCATCCTTTACTAATGGGCGCTTGTAAAGCTGACCGCAAAAATTAAGTCGAGAAAACTACAATAAATTGTACTCCGCCTGGCAGCTGTTCTTAAATATCTAAAGCCTTTCTCTTCCCAAACATCCACGCGCAGTATCCTGACAACGAGACGTTTTTCCATGACGGTAGTCAACGCAAATTTAATAAACAGTTGCATGACCTAGTTCATCCAATGGGTCTGCTTATAAGCTGATAAGCACGAAACAAATTGAACAAATGCGTATGTATGCCATACTACTTATTAGCGACCAAAGCTCTGTCCGATTAAAACGAACTTTCTATAGTAGTTAGCGTTTTGTTTACTCGTCTCTTGTTGCAAATGTTCAGTGTGTTTTGCTTAGTAGTTGTGTAGAACTTTTGGATAATAAGAAAACGCACTAATTCTTGTATTAGCGGTTCTTTTCTTAAGAAATTAAGAAGTTATATAACCTAAGTAGTGTTATTAAACAATTATGAGTTTTTTGTTTGTTCACTTGAACTGTATTCGTGTTTCACTCAAAGCAAAAAAACTGCTTAAACTCACCCAAGTTCATTGTTATTATCTTCAACATTTATTCATACTTATTCAAACTTCTTTATGAAAACTCTGCTAGCTCATTGCATTTAGCTCGTTGATCTTCGGTGTTTATTAATGTCGACTCATCTTAACTCGTGTGCAATACACAGACCTGAATTCAATAAAATATTATATAGAGCGTCTTATGAGCTTCGTTTTTTGTGCTCATGCAGTGCTTTAATATTTAATGTACACGCAAAGAAAAAACATGGTTGAGGTAACCATAATCTAAGAGCAACATGTTATGGTTGAATTATATGGTTATATATAAAAATAATATTGTTGTCGTTGGAACATATTATTGTCTACATAAAAATTACATTGTAAAATACGACCATAGTTATGTTTGTAATATAAACATACTATAATATAATTTGAAACATGTAAATGGTTATATGTGACAACGTATGAATATATTTATAAATAACAAAAAACAAAAAACAAATACACGAATATTTCCATTTAGACTTACATACATATTTTGATATTTTCTGCTTATCTTTTTCTGTGTTTGATATAATTAATTTAAAACTATTATTTATAATATAAAAACAAATTTATTTGTTGACAAAAAAAATGTATTTAATGTTTTTACGGTTTTAGATGAACCGAGATGTGTGTGCTTACACACACATTTCTGAACTGAAAAAATGTCAAAACCAAAATATGTATTTTTAAAACCAAACATTATTTGTTTATTTTTAGTCAAACTTAACATACTATGTTTAATAATAATATATTATGGTTATAATTTTTAAATATTAAAAATAATTTGGTTGTGGTTTGAACTTTAATATGTTTCAAATCAACCATGTTGCTTTTTTGGTGCGTATAACCATTGATTGATTAACTGTTAACAAAAAACTTGTTTATCGTGAGCAAAGTATTGTTTTAAATAACTATAATTTGTTCACAGCAAACATCTATTGTTACAGAGAACATAGTGTGGTTCCCGTGACCATACAATAACCATGTTTTTTCTTTGCGTGTAGTCATCGTTAGGTTTTGGTTTAAGATCATCAAAAAAGTCGAGTAGAATAGACTACAGTATTCAGCACTCTTCAACAGACAAGCGCCTGGCTTCATTTAAAAGTTCCAGAGCATAACTACCCTAACTTAGAAATATTGGAAAAAACCAATTTACTCTTTTTTACTTGATTTACTAACAGACCGTTCTCCTTAGCCCTATTATATAGTTCGCTTATAAGACTAGTTATCGTCTATGGAAATACCTACTGATATCGAGCATGATATTATAAGTCTATATGTTGGTAGCATGTATTGTAAAAAAATCTTGAAAATAAATATATTTCCGACGATATTCCACAAAAGTGAAATTTTGCCTCTTATAGCTTAAAAATAAAGCTCCTAGTATCTTGCGTATATTGTACTAGCTGTGCCACGTGGTGGTCGTCCTGACAATATTTTTCTCGATTTTGCTATGAAGTATTCCATATTCCATATAGTGCTTCAGTTATAGTTTATGTATTTAATTTATATAAGGGTACCTGTACAAATCCCTTGTTGTAATGTCTTAGCTTAATAAATAACACGCTTTAAATATATTAAATAATGAATATTTTATTAAGTTTACTTCTATGTTCAATTATCTATATCTTAAAACTCTGTTATTACTTTTCTCTTTGTACCAAGTGTCAATCACAGTTCAATGCTCATGTTGATCTTAGACGCCGTTGTTATGTTGGCAGCTTATGCAGGTCGCCACATCCCTCCAATGTTTTTCAGATGGAGCTTTAAAGTCTGGGAACCGGAACTATCAGCGTGATGATAAGATGATGTTGATTTGGGTAAAGATGTCAAAACATTGAAAGATGAAGAAGGCAAATCCTCGGTATCAGAAGCTTTTATTTGAGTCGTTTGACTTTCTGTGTCCTTGGGTGAGGAATCCACAGGAACTTTCTTTAAATGACAAACATTTCTTCGCAGTGTTTTTCCATCAGCTGATATCTCTACTTATATAACCATTTCTGGCTGTTACAACATATTCAGTTGAATCAAAATTTGGAGTTAACTTGTGTGGGAAAATTACGTTCTTTACCAATACCTTGTCACCAACCGCTACATCTGACTCCTTTGCCCCTCTCTTTTTATCAGATCGCATTTTCCCTTTATGTTTAAGTAAACAATCTTGATCTTTTTCAGCAGAATCAACTGTTGCTTCTTTCATGTCTTCAATTCCCGGAATTTTATCTCTGATTATCCTGTTAAACATAAGCTGAGTTGGAGCAATACCTGTTGTGCTATGTGGAGTGACATTATACATATGAACAAATTTTTGTAGCTCTTCCAATAAATTTTTGCGATTTTCATGAGCTATCTTAAGCCGTTTAAGCAGCGACTTGTTCAAATTTTCCACTTCGCCGTTAGCTTGTGGCCAATATGGAGGGGTTAATATTTGTTGAATACCACTTTCTTTACAATATTGATTGAACTCTGAACTTATATATTGTCTTCCATTATCGGTCCTTATAGATTTAGGATAACCGAGTCTGCAAAAGATTTCTTTCATTGAATTTATAATAGCCTGCGATGATATTGTACGAAGAAGTTTGAATTCCATATATCGGGAAAAATAATCAATAAAAACCAAAACATATAGTCCATTTGGCAATGGCCCCAATAAGTCACTTGCTAATGTAATCCAGGGACCTTCCGGAAATGGATGTCTATCCATTGAAACTGAAGGCGCCGGTTGTGATACCAATATGCAATCTTTGCACGTTTTTACATACTTTTCTGCCTCCCGATCAATGCAAGGCCACTAAACTTTAGATTTCAATCTACGCTTCATCACAGATTCTCCGGGATGGCCTTCATGTGCAAGTTCTAACACTTTATCTCTCAAAACGGTTGGAATAATAATACGTGTACCTCTTAACAAAATGCTACCCAAATAAGACAGTTCGAAACGAAATGGGTAGTAATTGTTGCTTGTAGCACTATACCATGAATTATTAGTGAGGCACATAATTGCGTCTATGATGTCTTCATCCAAAGAACTTTTATCAGCGATTTCCGTAATTGATAAAGCAACAGGAGTGCTCATGGACACAACGTGTAAAATACTTTGCTCTCCTTTCCAGTCAAATGGACAAGGATTATTTTCTTGGCACAATCTAGATAATGAGTCTGCAATATTTTCTTTCCCAGCTTTGTAAATAACCTTGAATTTAAATGCATGAAGCCGAAGTAACCAGCGTTCAATACGTGCTGGAGGTTTCGAAGTTGGCTTAAAAATAGCTTCCAACGGCTTGTGATCGGTCACTAACTCAAACTCCAGACCAGCCAAGTAATAAAAGAATTTTTCTACTGACCACACTAAAGCCAGGCTTTCTTTTTCAGTCTGAGAATAGCGTTTTTCCACATCTGATAAGGATTTGCTGGCAAATGAAATTATTTGTGGATCATTTCCATCGAACTGGATTAGAACTGCGCCTAAAGCCACGGGACTTGCATCCGCTATAAGGCGAGTTTTCCTTGTTATATCAAAATATGAAAGTTTTGAAACATTGGCCAAACTTTTCTTCAAACACTCAAAAGAGTTCTTCATTTCCATGGTCCATTCAAATTTCATATGAGCTTTTAACAAACGTCTTAGAGCATCAGTGTGATGAGCCAAATCTGGTATGAATTTTCCTACATAAGTTATTAAACCAAGAAAACTGCGAAGTTCCTCTTTATTTTTGGGTTCTATAAAACTCATAACCGTTGCGACCTTTTCTGGGTCCACTTCTATGCCTTCACTGGATAAGATATGTCCCAAAAATGCTAGCTTGTGGGTTTTCCAAATACATTTGTCATCATTCAATAATACATTGTTCTCAGCAAATATCTTCAAAACTTCCTTGACAACTTTATCATGATGTTCTTCAGTTTGAGCAAAAATTATAACATCGTCAATATAATTCATGGCATTTGGACATGGTGCTAACATTTCTTCCAAATGTCTTTGAAAAATTTCAGGAGCAGAATTGACTCCAAACAAAAGACGCTTATATCTGAATAATCCACGAGGTGTAATAAATGTGGTAATTTCTCTGCTGTCTTCATGAAGTTCAATTTGATGGTATGCATTTTTCAAGTCCAAACGAGAAAAGTATTTTGCTCCTTTGAGTCTTGCCATGAATGTTTCAAATGTTGGAAGCGGATAATTTTCTCTTAATATGGCTTTATTTGCTCTTCTCATATCAACACACATTCGGATATCACCGTTTTCTTTAAAAACCAAAACAATAGGAGATATCCAACAGCTTGGACCGAATACGGGTTCAATGATATCAGCCTTAACGCCTTCCTCCAGTTTTTTAATAACTTTTTCTTCTAACGCGATAGGAATACGACGAACTGGTTGCTGTACAGGTGTTACATTTGAATCAATAGATAATTGTACCTTTATGTTTTTCCATTTCGGAAATGTTGTAAATTCGTCCACTTTATTTATATTAAGTCCCAAGCGCAACACGTTTAGTTTAATAGCTGTATCTCTTCCCAATAACGATTGTCTACCATTTTCAATAACATAAAATGTAGCAAACATTTCAGGTTGTTGTTTTATAGATATGGGTGCCTCAAAAACATAAAGTACATTAAGTAATTGATCAGAAGCATACGCACGAAAATTATTATTCGACTTTGTTCGAATATTGAACAATGTTGATTGGGTGCAATTACAAGCACCCAATCGTATTTGCTTATCAAATTAAATTTAGATCCAGAATCTATAACCATTGATATGGGCTGTCCCCCAATATGACATAAAACTTTTTCATCCATTTCATGGTCGCTTGATATTTTAAAACAGTCGCTTTCCTTTTCCATTGTAGATGTGCTATATTCTGAATCTTCAACATGATGTACATCAGAGCGCTTACGTTTCACATTCATAAATTTACTTTGAGGGTGTGGGCGCTTTAAATTAGTCCTACATTTTCGAGCAAAATGTCCAAAACGATTGCATTTATTACATTTCTGATCTTTAGCTTGGCAATTAAAACTGTTTTCATTATGATCCTTGCGTCCACACCTACCGCATTCATTTATTTTATCAGCTTCGAACTTTTTAGAAACATTTATTTTATGTACAATATCCAAACTTTCTTTTGGTTCCATAGATTGCGATTGCTTTCTAATTTGTTCATCAACTTGACATAGTTGTATAATTTCATCTAATCCGTATTCTTTTTCCAGCAATTTTCGCTTCAAATCTATAGGCGCCAATTCATCAATAATTTTGTCGATTAAACAAATATTTTCGATTTCAAGTTTTGTCGTACCAAACAAACATTTTGACATTTGCTGTCGCAATCTTAAAACGAATTGATTGAAATTTTCACCTACAATCACATTTATATTTCGAAATACATGTCTCTCAAAGACAGAGTTACGTTTTGGTGTGAAATGTTCATTTAACTTGTTAACCAATATCTGGAATACATCCTTTTGGTTCTTCTCGTCGAACGTTTCAATTGCTCCCGGTATTGAGTAAGCGACTTCTTGCAATTGCGGTCCTCCAATATGCAACAATTTATTTCTCTTCTTCAAACATGAGGATATTTCCTCTGAATCGACATATATTTGGAATGATCTTAACCATTTTTCCCATTCTGTGCGAATCAATGCTTTTTCAATAGACGCACACATAAATGGCTTCAAGTTTTCAGCCATTTCATAAGATTTTCTGAAACAATAAAACACTTCATAAATATGTTGACAATTAAATTATAACATTGTGATTTCATTTTACTCATATATTAATTTAATTCTTTCTATACTAATAAATTTCCCCTTTGGGATCTGGTGGGGGCTCGAACCTAGGTTCGCAGCTTTAGGAGTTGCACACTCAACCACCACGCCACGGCTATCCTCTTCGAATCAACTCTACTTTTCTGGTTATTTTGTTTTAAACATTGGCGCACAGCCTCTGGTTTTACCCAGATAATTTCATGGCAAACTGCCTCTGGCCTTTGCCAGATAATTAATATCTTTGATTAGCTCGGCACACTGCCCCTGGTTTTTTCAACCAGCTATTTTATTTATCTTTCTTTTTTTTTTCTGACAATCTTTCTTTGGCATTTGCCAAATAGTTTGGCCAACTGCCTCTGCCTTTTTAGCAGATAATATTCTGTTCCGGCAATTGCCCCTGCTCTTTGGCAGATAATAATTTACATGTTATTATTGTTGAAAATTTTGTTCAAACACCTTGCAAACACTTTTTGCAAATTTTCACAAAATCTAATTTTCTTACTTAATTTTATAAAATACCGATTTAACTCGTCGCCAATGTACAAATCCCTTGTTGTAATGTCTTAGCTTAATAAATAACACGCTTTAAATATATATTTAATATATGAATATTTTATTAAGTTTACTTCTATGTTCAATTATCTATATCTTAAAACTCTGTTATTACTTTTCTCTTTGTACCAAGTGTCAATCACAGTTCAATGCTCATGTTGATCTTAGACGCCGTTGTTATGTTGGCAGCTTATGCAGGTCGCCACAGTACCCATCCCTGGATAAAATTTCAAAATTTATAAAAAATTCTAAAAATTATTGTTAAGCTCTGTAAAAGTTGTTTAACATATTTTAATAGCAATGTAAATCCACAAATTAAAACTACAAATCAAATACAAATTTTATTCAATTGGCTATTTGGCAGAAACTAATTAATATGTAGTGGATAATTTAAAAAAGCGCCATCTGTTACTAAACCGTGTTTAAAATATCCTGCTTTCAAAAATAAAAGATGCCTTAAAGTAGACAGTACCTTTAAAGGGGTAAAAGAAAGTCGGCGTACTTTTACTGCTTTTTCTCTTTATTATCTCTTGGAAATAAAGTATTTTTGGGGAAAAACGAATCCTATATTGGTATCAGGATGCTAAAGTACGTCCTCACAAAATTTTGTTAAAATTCATCCAGATAAATATTTTCTTTACATAAAGGTACCCATACTTGAATAACATTTTTTTATATAAAATTCTAAAAATTATTGTAAACCTCTTTAAAAGGTGTTTAAAATATTTTAATAACAATGTAATTCCACAAAGTAAAAATACAAATGAAATACAAATTTTATTGAATTGGCGCCTAATGTTGCGCAATAGTTTTTAAAATATCCCGCTTTCAAAAATAAAAGTTGTGCAACCGTGGTTAAAACATCCCATTTTTAAACCGAAAATTTCAATACCTTTAACCCGGAAGTTGCGTTTTTTCACTGCTTTTTCTTCACTTTCTCTTGGAAATGAGATATTTTTTTGCGGAAAAAAGTATCCTATATTGGAATCAGAATGCTTTTTAAAAAATTTTGTTAAAATCCATCAAGTAGTTTTTCTAAGCTGCGAATACAAATGAAAGGCACACAAACAGACGGAAATGAGTTACTATTTTATTATATGTATAAATATCTAGAATAGCCGCTAACCCATAACCATTTCCATTCAGTGTATTCTCTTTGTGGTAATGAAGTACCGATTTCACGGATCTTTCACTGCAGAACTTATTTGGCCATCTGGAAGATCCGTGAAATGTACATCCAGTAATTTTTAATAAAAACGATGATAGTCTAATCGGTCTAAAGTCTCCTGAAAACCTTGGATTAGTTTTTCTGCGTTAGGATCACCTGCCGCCATTACTAGCTAGATTTCATAAATAGAATATGACGCCTTGACGTGCATACTTCTAAGTCACTTCTATTGATTGGTAGTGATAACAACTTCGAAAAATAAGGAATTCAAGAACTTGATTTATCAACAATTCTGATCGAATTTAAGAAATCCAAATTATTCTATTCAAGAAAATTAAATAATACGAAACAAAAATTTCATAACATTTATCTTTATCAAATATTTCTTAATATTTCCTCAAATAATTATTGATTTTTTGAATAATAAACATACAGCATTTTCCAAACATACTTTTAAATATTTAATATCCTTAAAAGTATCCTTAGCCTTGTTGCCTATCATTTTGGCTTTGACAATGTTAAATAACAAATTACTTCAAAGTCAAAATACTTAAATCTCAATTACTCATAAAAATTCCTAAATATAAACAAACACTCATACTAAAACACATGCATACATGCTCGTACACAAATACTAGGTAAACATGTGGCATAAAACTCCCCTAAATATATGAGAAAACCTGTGATGATGACCTGTCATCGTCATCATCATCAACACACACTAAAGTTGTATTATACTCAACTTAACAGTGACAGGCGACTGCATCTGTATCGGTAGTCTAGGGTAGAACATCTAAAAGTTGTAACTAATGAATTTTTCTGATATTCTGATAACATGGATGTTGTTGCCCTCCTGCAGATAATTTTTTGCTCGTAAAACAAAGCAAACAAGATAAAGAAAACAAAAGCCGTAAGGAAAAAATGGCCTAAAAAAATAAACAAACTCTAAAGTTGAGTGATAGCCGCGGTAGAAGTGTTTTCCTAGTTACTTGTTAACAGTGATATCTTTTTCTTTCTGTTCTTCAAATAATGAACAAATGGTGGAAGTTACAAAAACGGGATGACTGTGGTGATGTTTACGTTGACGGAGAGAAGTAAAAAAATGATGAATTATATTTGACAACTACATATTCACATCCACACACAAAATATATACATACATGTATACACTGATACATGTATTATACAAGTGTACTTGGGCTTCAAGTATTTGTTTATATTTTGTTTACACACCCCTCACCGACTAAAGTCAGTATAATGATATGATATTTTGTTGTGTGTATGAATTTTCATATATGTAATTATATGTATGTTGTATGTCCGGTGTAACTAGTTTTATGCAGACACAAATATAGTCTGCATGAAAGTCTCTTTATAAGAACAGACAAACTTTCTAGGCTTAAAACGAAAGCTAGTTATAAACCTCATTGTTTATATTTCAGGAGTCTCGTGACACTCCACGAACCATACTTCAGACGTATTAAATATAAAAACACACATACACACAATTGCTAGTTATCATCATCATCATCATCGAGCTTCAAGCGCTTAATCGAAACGTGATCATAACCCAGTAATTTGATGTTCCTCAAGTCATCATTTATTACAGGCCGAATACCAGGTGTAATATAAAGGGTGTTTTTTATAGAGGTATAGAATTTTAAGTTGGCATTACTTTTCAAGATGGCGACCGATTTAACAGCTGTCAAGTGATTTATTCTCAGTTTGGTTTGGCAATTCATCATGAATAGACTCACGCCTGAACAACGCATCCCCAGAGACGCCGTACGGTGCGTACATAAGGAGCTATTGCTGCTGTAGAGCGTAGTATTGAGGAAGACCCGAATGAGTCCATCCGCCATCGAGCACAGGAATTGGATCTGTGTCCATCCACTTTATGGAAGATTTCGCGGAAGGATCTTGGTGCTTAAAAAATCCAATTCGTGCAAGAATTGAAGCCAAACGATCATCAAGTAAGGCGTAGATTGGTCAAATGGGCCCAAAACGAGATTACCGTTGTTCCCGATTTTCATAAGCGAATTTTGTTTAGTGATGAAGCGCACTTCTGGTTGAATGGGTACGTCAACAAACAAAACTGCCGCATTTGGAGTGAAGGTAATCCTCAAGTGTATGTCGAAACACCGTTACATCCAGAAAAACTGACTGTTTGGTGCGCTTTATGGGCTGGTGGAATCATTGGTCCGTACTTTTTCAAAAACGATGGTGGCCAGAACGTTACAGTCAATGGTGATCGGTATAGAGCCGTGATTACTAACTTTTTCATTTCTGAATTGAATAACCATGATGTCCAGGAGATGTGGTTTCAACAAGACGGCGCAACATGTCACACAGCTCGTGCCACAATAGATTTATTGAAAGACACGTTTGGTGACCGCCTAATTTCACGTTTTGGACCTTTGAATTGGCCTCCAAGATCTTGTGATTTAACATCGCTAGACTACTTTCTGTGGGGCTATGTAAAATCATTGGTCTATGTGGATAAGTCACAAACGCTTGAGCATTTGGAAGACATAATTCGCCGTGTTATTGCCGATATACGGCCACAAATGTTGGAAAAAGTCATCGAAAATTCCAGATTGGACTACATCCGCGCCAGCCGTGGCGGTCACATGCCAGAATTCATATTTAAAATGTAATGCCACAAGATTATTTTTCGGATAAATAAAATTCATGTAAATCGAATAATCCATCGTTGTTTTATTGCAACTTAAAGTTCTATACCGCTATAAAAAACACCCTATATATGCCGCTTTATTAAAAAAAAAGTGGAGTGGGCTGCACTCGACTTTACCATAACCAATAGAAACGGATTTATTAATGGATATATTACATAAAGAACATAAGTTCAAAGTATATTCGAATCGAAAATTTAATTATTTTCAGTTTCGGGTGTTTCGAGTGTCTCTTCCCGATTATGCCCAAAATTTATGCCCCTATTACGGATTACAACTCAACTCAGTTGAGTTGTCCAAAAGACAACTTGAAAGACAACTGCTACTGATGAGTTGTAATTTGAAACAACTGCTAGTGATGAGTTGTAATTTTTAAACTTTTGTTAACCGAACTAACACAGGATTGTAAACGGTCAAACTACAACAGAGTTGTAACACAATTTAAATTCAACTTAAAAATTTTTGACAAGTTGAGTTGTAATTGATAATACCAAATTGTAAAATTTCAACTGAAGTAGAGTTGAGTTGTAAACCGTAATAGGGGCCTTATAAAGCTCTTCATCTCCATATACCAAGGGCACATACTGAATTTCATTTTGATATGTCATACGGTATGACCTGTACTGTGACACATACTAAATTTCATTTTGATATGTCAAACGGTATGACCTGTACAAAATCCAGAAAAATAGTGGGTTACACTCCCACCCACCATAGACATCATGGCAAAAATAGACAAAAGGAATTCAGGAGACCTCAAAACGTATAAATCCGTGAAAAGCCCGACCTCGTTTTTAAGAGCGCTACAATATTTAATTTAATAAAACAAAAACGGTTTTGGATATCAATGAAATTCTTTATTCCTGTAAAAGCACGTTCGATGCCAATATGTATGGAACTCGTGTACGCTTGCAGAAGTCCAGACGCTGAACCCAATTTTCGACGGTTTTCAAGCATAAATCGGCCGATACTGCTGCAATTTCACGTTCGACATTCATACGAAGTTTATCAACAGCCCCACAGGAAATAGTCTAACGGCGTCAAATCGCACGACCGAGGCAGCCAATCGACTGGACCATTTAGTGAAATAACACGTTCCCCAAACTTGGTTGAATTTGCTCTGCTGTCCCTGTCGCTCTACTTTTGTAGGGTTCCTGTTGAAGAACCCTATACTACATATTGGAAAGTAAAAATGTTCATTTCATTTCTGGGACATTTGCAACTGAAATCACTAGTGTTTTTATTTAAAACGCTTTTCGGTGTAAGGCCTCTATATCAACAGAGTCAAAACGGCATCTTCTAATAGCCTGTTTACACTGACCAACATCTTAATGAAACGTGTGGAAGATGTTGAAAATGTGAAACAATGATTTACATTTGCAACATCTAACATCTACCACTTGTTCCTATAAGGAGCATAGGATAATTTAGCTAATAAAAAAAATTGTTTACAGCAAATATTAAAAATTAGTCAAGTGCGAGTTAGACTCACACACGTAGGGTTCCGTACTATGTTTAGTACAACTATAAAAATTCAAGATGAAATTTTCTCATTTCTTATGAGTCACCCTTTAATTTTAAAATTAAAGTCATAATTGCGTCACTGTTGGAACACCCTTTAAATTTTAGCAATTTTTGTAATAGCGGCCATAGTAATACAATATCTATAAAAATATATTTGCGCCTACCTATTGCGATTCAAAAAATAAGGTAATATACGTGAAAAACATGTCACTGATGGAACACCCTTTAGATATTAGTAATTGTTACAGCGGCTGATGTACAACATCTACTGTAACCATTTAAAGAGTCTACCTATTACGGTTCAAAAAATAAGACTATTTACGTAAAAATCATGTCTCTTTCGGAACACACTTTTTTTGTTATTTACTATGAAGGCCATGGCAATTCTCTTTCTATGAATATATCAAGAGTCTACCTATTACTATTCAAAAAATAAGTTACTATACGTAAAAAACATGTCACTGTCAGAACACCCTTTAATTTTTAGTAATTGTCATAACAACCATGGCAATACATCTTCTATACAAATTGGAAGAGTCTACTTATTAAAGTTCAAAAAATTTGTCGGAAAACCCTTTAAATTTTTATTGTTCTTATAGGGGTCATAGTAATACACCATTTGTGAAAATTTCAAGAGTCTATCTATTGTTGTTAAAAAATTAGACAATGGTTATGCAAATCACGTCACTATCGGCACACCCCTTAATTTTTAGGTTTAAGATTGTATACTTGCTTATAACGCAAACATAGATTAAATTACTGTCTGCAAATTTTAAGTGGTTGCCTCCTATAGCTCAAAAAATAAAGACATAAAGGGGCAAATAACGCGTCACTTTAAGAACACCCTATAAGTTTTAGTATTTGTTGCTATAGTGGCTACAGTTACACACCTTCTGTGAAAATTTTAAGACTCTACCTATTATGGTTCAAAACTTAGGCCTTATATATGCAAATCACACCACTATCGGAACACCCTTTAATTTTTAAGTTTATTTTTTAGAGTTGTTTTTATAGCGTACTAAGTTTTAATTACTGCTTGCATATTTTTAGTGTATTCTTCCTACAGTTGAAGAAAAAAGCAAATAATCGTAAATAACACCTCTCTATCGGAACACCCTATAAGATTTAGTATTTGCTTTGATTTGATTTAATATAAAGCCCACAGCTATACACCTTCTGTGAAAATTTCAAGCATCTACCTATTATGGTTCAAAACTTGGGCTTTATACATGCAAATCACACCACTATCGGAACACCCTTTAATTTTTAGTTTTATTTTTTCATAGTTGTTTATATAGTGAACTAAGTTTTAATTACTGTTTGTAAATTTCAAGTGTATCCCACCTACAGTTCACGAAATAGGCACAAATTCGTGAATAACACCTCTCTATCGGAACACCTTATAAGTTTTAATATTTGTTGCTATAGCGGCAACAGCTATACATCATATGTGAAAATTTCAAGAGTCTACCTATTATGGTTCCAGAGATAAAGGGTCTGACAGACGGACAGACATTGTAGCGAAAACAATAGGGTTACATTTTTACACTTTGTGTACGGAACCCAAATAATTGTTGCTTTACTAGAACAAGGCGATGTGTTAATAAAGAGTAGTTAAGTTATAGATATTATTTTAGAGAAGGGAGATGTAAAAAAATTGGTGGATATGACGCTCATTTTTAAACAAATAATTTTTCATCCAATTTAAAAGATTTTAAAAATGTTTTGCAGAATATCTATAAGGAAATTGTTAGCAAGTGCCTCTTTGCTATTATTTTTGAATAAAATTTAAAACGCAATTGATTTACATGATCGCGCGTCATATGTACATATAACTGCCAAAGTTTATAAATTTATTATGGTATTCAGAACCGACTTTTGTATCGTGTATCGTGTAAAAATTACTACATATAAATTTTAGTAGTGAACACACTTTTGTAAAGTTGTATATTTGTATTGTTGTATTTTATCAGCTGTCAAGCAATAATAAAAAGAAGAAGAACAAACTTTTTTACAATTTAATTCTAATTCCTTTTCCCTTTGAGCGCCATAGTCTTTTCCATAACGTTTATTTCTCTTTCTTTTATACCCTTATCGTAATCTAGTTTCTGTTTTTTTATTTCCAAGAATTCATTTTGCATTTGCATTAATTCCGAAAACGCTGTCCGAAAATATATTCCCTTGCGCTTTGAGGAGGTGGAGGAGGCACTATCATGTGTTAGTGCGTCTGTTATTGATTCGTCGAAAACAATTTCGGTTGAGTTTAGAAGCATTTCATTTCCAGAGTCTATACTGTCTTCAATTATAGTGCAATCAATCAATCTGCCTCCAAAAATATCATCAAGCTCATCATAATAAGCACACATCTTCAATAGACTATCTGGAAAAGTACCATAGTTTCAGATATACATACATTTACATGTATAACGTTATTTGCTTACTTTTGATAGTGTCTCCTTCCATACTTCCGGCACCTGTTGATCCCTCCCATGCTTTTGCTTTATTGTAACTAACTTGCATGTTTCGTACTTTAGCCCGGGCTTGCGTCCGCTCAAATGCAACATTTTTTTCCAAACAAAAGCGCTTATAAAAACTTTGTGCTGTTGGTTTCTGAAATAAGATAAAATTAAAATGGAATGTAGCAGGAAAAAGACAGAAGTTTACCTCAAAATTTCTATTTTCCTGCAAAAAATCAATCAACGCCCTTTCTTCGTCCAACGTCCACTTTCTAACGGGGTTTAAGCGAACACGTTTCGTTTTTGGCTAAAAATAGTTTTAATTTTAATTTACATTTGATAATAAATTTTTTAATTTGATATACATACCTCATTTTCTTTAAAGAATTCCATTTCTTTTGTGTTGAAAATAATTTTTATTTTTCAAAAGTTTGTTTATTGCTTTTTTCGTTTCAAAAATGACTATTCACATGTGAATGATATGCTTCAATTGCATACAACATTCAATAAACATACGAATGAAAATTGTATAGAGTGTATCGGACTTTTGCATGTAAATTATTAACAACAAACATACAATGACGTATTTTTATACAATTATACAATAACATACAAGATACAAGGAGCTTCTGAAAACGCTATATATGTATAGTGTATAGAGATATATGTGACCCGGCCTATGAAAAGGTGTCTTATGACTCAAAAATGTTGCATTGTTGCAAATTGTTACATTGTTTATCTTTAACAGCTAATTTTTCGAAATTTTATTTTTGAGTCATAAGCTACCTTTTCCCTTTTTATAGACCGGGTCACATATAAATATGTTATAAGTAAGTAGAAAATAAGAGTTAAGTATATATATTTTATATGGACATTGAAAGTTAGAGGAAAGAGCTATGGAGGGAGTTTATTTCACATAAGAGCTGTTCCGAAAAAAAATTTCCCTGTAATGCGTTATGCGATTTACAGGCCATTCGAATACAAATAGATGGGCTCTTAACAAAAGCGTGTTAAACGACAAAAACGTGAGGGTTTCCTAATTTCATTAGAGCAAATACCATTGAAGTAACGAGAAAACAGTGTTATACACCCCACCCCACCCCATAGTGTCGATGCTATAGTGAATTAATAGAGTTGGATACCCTACTATCATTAATGAGCGAAGATATTGAAATTTTAGCCTTGTGTAATTCTTATGAAAAGATGTAAACATCCTTGCAAATTGATCATAGATATTTGAAGTCGATCAGTGTAAAAATTCTATAACTTTTGAAAATGTTTGCATATACATATAATAAAACTGTAACTGTCTATCTATCTGTGTTCGCATAACATTAAAACTACTGGGTGAATTTTAATAAAATTTTGTGAGGAGGTAGGTATTGCAAACTAGGCAGCACCAGCAGCATTATTTAACGCTATTTACAGAACTTTGCAATAACTTTAGAATTTTATATAAATTTTTAAATTTTATCCAGGGATGGGTACTTTTATGTAAAGAAAATACATAAACCATATCTAAAGCACTATAAAGGTAAAAGTCTTAAAATTTGGTGTGGAAAAAATGAAATAAAATGTTGAATTGTTAAAAATTATGAGAAGTTGAAGACGACATAAATCTGGTGGTAAATTCAATATTCGTTGATACTTTGCTTTAAACTTTATTCATTAAGCAAATGAAAAAATACACTACGAAAAATATATTTCACTATTCATTTATACAAACGCATACAACCGCTCTATGCTGGCACGCGATTTGGTCGAAACAAAATAAAAAACAATCAGATTGCTCTTTCCAAGTTATAATAAATGTCCAGATAGCAAAAGATTTTGCACTACAGCTATAAATTTTAAGACAACGAACTACCGAATATATAAAAATGAAATGAAAAACATTGATTTTATTACTTTGAAGAGGGAGTTTAAATGTTGTTTTATAGCAACAGGGTTAAAAGAGGTTGCCACAGACGTTAAGATTATTTTGGCAATAAACTTCATACTTGGCCATGATAGACTATTTAGTAAACCAAAAAAAAAAAAAAAAAACGAGAAATATCTAACTTTATTTCTTTTCCCCCTCTTATTTTGGCAGCATAGAATTGTTTTATTTTAAATTTCATAAAAGTTAAGTGCTGTGTAATTGATATCATAAAATATTTATGATACGAGTACTTTTGTGCTTTAACAGTTTTAAACGAGATTTAAGTCAAGTGTGCCTGTGCTTGAAATTTCAATTATAATGGAAAAATGTCTCTTTGGGTTTTTGTATGTATTTTAGTTTTTCTTTTTTTTTTTGCTTCTTTGTTTTAATATAATTGACATTAATTATTTAAAAGTCTGTTAAAAGTTTTACTTTTATAACAAAACTTAATTCAACACTTAAATACAAGTTGAGGGAAAAATTAAAAAATAAACACAAAAATATTCAAAAGAGACCAAGTGTCAAATGTTAAGCACATTTATTTCACACTTATATCTAGAAATGACATGTCAAGGATAATTGTCCTGAATTATATATTTAAACATTTTATAATTTATTTAACTCAATATTTTTGTAAGTTCATAAAAAAAAATGTTGAAATTGTTTTTTTGTGCTAAAGGCATTTCAGCTTAAATTTTGGATAATATTTTTTATGCAATCAGAGATTTAAATTCTGTTTTTGTTATTTACTTCTCATACTTTATGTATGTATGTTAAATTTAGGATGACTTTATTAATAAATTTTACATTTTATGTGGTCAGATTTTTTATCTAGGGCATGCAAATTTTCAATAGTTTTCTCCTATAAGAATTAATAGTTTTTAAAAATTTTATGCATATATGTATGTACATACATACATAATTTTATTTACAAAGTGTAAAAATTTAACCCTATTGTTTTCACTACAATGTCTGTCCGTCTGTCCGTTGGTCTGTCAGCGCCTTTTATCTCTAGTACCGTAATAGGTAGACTCTTAAAATTTTCACAGAAGTTGTATAACTGTTTCCGATATAACAATAAATATGAAAACGTACAGGGTGTTCCGATAGAGACGTGTTATTCACGTATATGTGTTTATTTCTTGAACTGTCGGATGCATACACCTAAAATTTACAAACAGTAATTAAAACCGTGTTCGCTATATAAACAAGCATACAAAAATAAACCTAAAAATTAAAGGGTATTCCGATACTGACGTGCTTTACATGTATATGGCCTAAGTCTTGAGCCATAATAGGTAAACTCATGAAATTTGCACAGAAGGTGTATAACTGCAGCCGCTGTAGCAACAAATACTTAAAATTATAGGGTGTTCCGAAAGTGACGTGTTATCTACGTTTATGTCTTTATTTCGTCAGCTGTAGGAGGCAACCACTTAAAATTTGCAGACAGTAATTAAAACTATGTTCGCTTTTGAAGCAAGTATACAAAATTAAACATAAAAACTAAAGGGTGTTCCGATAGTAACGTGATTTGCATGTATATGGCCTAAATTTTTAACGATAATAGGTAGACTCTTAAAGTTTTAACATATGTATAACGCCTTATTTTTTGAGCCGTAATAGGTTGACTCATCCAATTTGTACAGATGATGTGTTGCCACGACAATTACTCTATGACAATTACTAAAAATTAAAGGGTGTTCCGACAATGACACGTTTTTCACGTATAGTGACTTATTATTCAATCGTAATATGTAGACTCTTGATATATTCATAGAAAGAGAATTGCCATGGTCGCTATAACAAATAATAAAATTAAAAGGTGTACCGACAGAGAGATGATTTACGTACAAATAGCCTTATTTTTTTTTTAAGCGTAATAGGTAGATGCTTGAAACGTTTACAGATGTTATACTTCCACCGCTGTAAAAATTACTAATAACTAAAGGGTGTTCCATCAGTGACATGTTTTTCACGTATATTACCTTATTTTTTGATCAGCAATAGATATGTGCCTGATATTTTTATAGAAACTGTATTACCATGGCCGCTATAACAACAATTACTAAAATTTAAAGTGTGTTCCAATAGGGATGCAATTTTCGCGAATATGAATTTAATTTTAAAATTAAAGAGTGTCCCATTTAAAATTAACAACTTGAATTTTTAAAGTTGTACGAAATATAGTACGGCCCCTGCGTGTGTGAGTCTAACTCACACTAGACTGATTTATTATATTTGACGTTATAGCGGACATTACTTTAAATACTCCGTGTAGATTTTTAATGTCTGTCTAAATTATAAATTCATATAGCTGAAATTTGTCATCACCATTGAAATATCATACAATTTTTAGTATTTTAAGGTTAGTGTCCATAGTAATACAAATAATGTGAAAATTTAAATAGTATATTTATTATATCATATCATTAGATATATTTTTGCAATTTTTCCTTTTGCGCCTAACGTATTTGGATGTGAGGTTGTCTTTAGCTTTCTTTGCAATACAAAGATTAACTTGACAAAATTGATAAAAGATGATAAAAAGCTTGTTATATCAGCGTTGCGTTATTCTATAATAAAATATGGCATCAACAAAACTAAGCGATGTTTATTGTTAATTAATAATACAATTACATATCATATTCTAACCTTAATTACAGAACATAGTAATGTATTTTTTAATCCACCAGGTATCGAATCTGATAGACTAGCACATTACTAGCTTGTCTACCTGTACTTTCTAGTTAGCAACTTGTTATGCATAGTCTATAAACGATGGCCATAAACTATCAAAAAAACAAATTTCCCTACTCTCAATAAACTCTAACATTATTTCAATTAATTAATTCATTGGAATATCTAAATCATTAATTTGAACAGAAATTGACAAAAAACTAAAAATAAAAATAAAATAAACGAGTGGTAAATGTTCCCAACGATAAAAGATTTCCGGCAAGAATTTTTAAATATGCCATATTGATTATCTGGAAAAAACTAACAGAAATGAAATGAAAAAATGGATAGAAAATCAAGATTGTGTAGAGTCCAAAAGGGATTTCTTAATGCACTTTGAAGCGGCGGCGGTAAAAACTAAACCCCGATACACTTTGTTTTCACACACATTTTGTCCACTAAGCTGGTGGGTTTAATTGATGACTTTTAAACTTTTTAAAGACATTGAAAATGGGTTTTTTGTATTCCTGACTCTACTATCAACAATAAAAAGAAAAGTAAAAAGAAAAACAAATACAAAATAAGAGCTAATAAACACGTGATTTACTTTTGTACGAATATATTGTATCCTTACCACCATTCGATTCAATTTATATAACAATATGTTGCAAGTTGCTATAGCATAAGAGTGTTTTTGTTATTTGTGTTGGGTACCAGTTGGCCGTCAGGTCGTTTCTTAACTCACACAATCGTACATACTTACATACACAGATATGTATGTTTCATATGAAACATCAATGAATTGGGCTTATCTTTTCCTAAGATCTCTCATCAAAATACTGTTCATTAATTTTAAAATTAGGCTCGTTTTCAAATAAAATAAAATAAATTTAAATAAAATGAAATAAAATAAAGTTTCATTCGCATCATCACCATTCTCGTAAGTATTTCTTATACCTCAAGCCTGTCAAAGGCCTCTTTAAATGCATTTTTTGTTGGGATTTATTCCTTTTGTTTTATTTTGTATTTTTTCAATTGCCATGTGCTGGTCTCTTTAGTTGTCCGTCCATTCCTCCACCCGTCCACAGGTTTGCCTGCTTGACTTCACTTCACTGTATTTTATTTTATTTTCTTTTTTTTGTGTTTTACCGAAATCGCATAAATTAATTAAGTTCGTTGGTGGAATGTCGACCTTTTGTCTGGCACTTCCAAAACTCCAAACTTTAAACTCACAATATACTCGAAAACATTTAAACAAGTCAAGTATGTATTTATATGCCTGTAAGTAGGTTGTATGAGTAAAAGACAAAGAAAGACACATAATGAATAGCATCTTCCTTCATATGTGGTTGTGTCCTGTACAGCAGTAAATTATTGTAAATATTTTTAAATACTAAACTTAAATACAGTTGGGACACAAATTATTGGAATCAGCAATTACTATGGGAACCCGTAGAGTTAAAGGAATATAGAATGGGGCTCGTACAAAGGAAATGGATCTTGCTTTCAACGAGTATTTTGGAAAAATCTGAATAAAGACGTCGTGACACGTGGTACAATGATACGCATAGCGGTGCAATTTGTTGCTTTGTTAATCTGCTTTTAAGATCGAACATGTGAAACTATTTTGCTTTCTCAACTAGACAGGATGATTTCATTTTGCAGAGTCACAATTGAAACTGGCGCTTTGCTTTTAATATTTGATTATTTTCATCTGATGGAATTAATTTAAGATTTGACTCAATTTGCACAGAAATTTGTTTTCAACCCTAAAACATAATTTTAAAGGTGTTAGTTAAGAATTAACAAAAATGGAATAATCAACGAGATTCAATTAAAATTTGCCGCCATATGCAAAGTACAAATGTTGGCAACCCTAAAAAAAATTGATAGCTGACAATTAGAGATTAGTAAAAATGGAGCATTTCACGAAAGACGTCAATTATATATCAAAACTAATGAAAGTTTGGTACCACTACTTCAAACAAAATCGCTCCACCTCATTTTTAACTTGGTGGTTTCGTTAATCGAAATTAGTGCTACGAGAACCCATGATATTATCAAGATTAACGCCAGCACCTAGCCGTTTTGGCCCTTATTTTGCCAATCTAGATGGACACTACTTTTTTTTAGTTTATATTGGCTCTAAAAATTTACTAAGTGGCCCTAGCTTAATTAAGCTTAGCAGAAAAATCTTTTATATTCATAGGCTGTTAAAGCTACAAAATGAGAAACATAAGACCAAGGAGAAAAACGTTCCCCTTAGCAGAACTAATCCTACCTCTGAAAAATTAAATTTTTTCAAGTTTTCCCACACTTTTGTTTAACAAATGCAACTTTTATGTTCAAAAACCTACACTTGGACCCTGTAGATTCTAAAATGCCATTTTTCGCCCCTTCCCCTTTTATGGGCGGTGACATAAAATATTATTTGCAAAAATAATGTAATATTTAAAAGAATTTGATTACATACGCCTTAATACCATAAACATAAAATTTTTAAGTTTTTATGGGCAGGGGAAATTATCCTTCCAATCAAGCCCTACGAAAAGTCCATGTGAAATTTAAAAAAAAATGTTGTTTTGCTAATTTCCAAAAAAAATCATTAATTTTTAAGCTTTTATGATGAAGAGAAGAAAATTGATAAAAGTTATTTTTGTAATTTAATACTTTATTTTATCTGAGAATAATTAATTTATTCATAATTAGCTGTGCCCGCCACTTCGTCAGCGTCATTATTTTGCTTTGAAAGTAATTCACTTAAGATTCTTTTACAGTGCTTTAGATATGGTTTATGTAATTACTTTATATAAAGGTACCCGCCCCTGGGTAATAACTCAGAAACATAGACTTTATATAAAAATCAGAAATTTGTGTAAAATTCCAAAATTATTGTAGAGTAGTGTAAATAGTGTTTAAAGCACCTGCTGACAAAAATAAAAATTGCTGCCAAGTGTGCAGTACCATTGAATCGGTAATACGGCGTACTTTTACTACTTGTTCCCCCTCTTTTTTGGTAATGAGATATTTTTACGAGAAAAAAATATATTATATTTGAAACACAATACTAAGGTACCTTAAAAAAAATTTTAATATAATTCACCCTGTAGTTTTTACGTGATGCGAACACAAACAGACAGACAGGCAGAAAATCAATAAATAATTTACACCAGTAACCATAAATAATAACAATTAATTTATTTAAAACAACTTAGAAACCGACAATAAGGTTACTTACTCCTATCTACCTATGTAAGATGAGCAAACAACAGAAAAAATGTGAAATTTGGAAAAAATCGAAAAAACGCGCAATGTTTTTTTTTTCTACAGTATAAAAGTAGAGATCGTAGATTTCATAGAGATATATAACATTTTTAGGATCGCGATGGCCCTCACTCTCAAAAATCTTTTCACTTTTTTTGCTAAAAAAATTAACAAAAAAATATTTTTTTTAATTTCGAAGGAAAATTTTATTATAAAAATTTAAAATAAAATTATTCAAAAATTTAATATAAGTAGCTGCTAATATAGTCTTTTACAGAAAAAAATCAATACAAAGTCTTTATTAGTTAAGCTACAAAAAAAAAATGTTGCAAACCTCTCAAAATCACATAAAGTCAATAAAAACGTATGCTATTTACTCAACTTTCCTGATTTTAACACGATCCCAAAAGGACAAATCTTAAGCAAAATGCTTGAAAATTCACTTTACGATACAGAATTTTGTTGTCTGTAGAGCTGAGTTCTTAAATTTCTACATATCTCAAAATTGATTTTTGGCCTAATATCCGGGTAGATAGGCAAATTACCCTTCTGTGCACCGGGTGCAATTTAATGTGTAGACCAGCACCCGCATTGGTTCATATGAATATCGCACATATCACAATACAAGCTTAATGAAGCGACAATAGCACCACCTTTAAATGCCATTGTCCCATCATCTCACAATACGTTCGCTAATCAGTAGCAATGTATAGAACATAGAAACCTGGACCCATGTCCCAACCTCTTATTTAGGGGTTGCAGACCAACCAACTCCACCATCCAACTGCACAGAAAAAAATTGCAAAAATAATTAACAAAATCTTGAAAATTTCACTAAAATTATGTTTTTTTTATATTACGCACAAAAAATTGTTAAAAAAAAGAGACAATATACCTAGAGCAGGGCTAGTACTATAGTAACTAGCCCTAAACAAGTACACAGAGTATCGTAATAGTGTCAATTGACGCCCTCCTAGATATCGCCATGCTAGAGTAGCAGGTCCCTTTATCCTAAATTTACACTAAAATATTTTATTAGACAACTTTTGGTATATCAGTTAATTTTTCAAAACGCAGAATAATAAATTGTTTACTTAATTTGTTATTTTAGTTTAATTCAATATTATATATGAACCGCGAATTAACCCATTAATTTATTTACCCTTGTACCCTACTTTGAAAAATGAGTGAATGCCGTTTATAAATCTAAAATTGCCGCTGTTTTAAAGTAAAAATCTGCTAGAGAATCAACCACGTGTGACTTCCTCCCAGTAAATACACACTCATACATACATACATACAACGTACGTACTACGTAAGAGTATAAGTAAATTTGTAGATATGTATGTATGCAATTTTATCATTGAGTGTGTAGTGGCTTTACGAAATTATTTGCATTTTAGCCTGGCCTGATTATGAAAGATGCTGCGTAGCTGATAAATGATGCCACAATAAGAGACACATTTAAGCTGACATGCAAATGAACGAACGAACGAACGACCGCTAAAACAAACGACCCACCATGAATGAACGATTTTAACAATAAATTTTCAAAAAAAATTGCTTTATTTTCTTTTCATTTCATTTCGTTAATACAAGAAACCAGTCATCCAAGAGAGGGTGTATTATCCTTTTCTTCACAACAGTTACTTTAGACTTGAATTAAAATAGTTGGCTAACAAAACTTTAATTGAATTTCATTTAACATAATAAGCGTATTTGTGCAGAAAGTCAGCGTTAAAATTTCTTAAAACCTAAAACGAATTAACCCCTTGCTGGGCTTAAGCCAAACATAACCTCCCCATGTTAGTTATCCTTTATTACTCTGTGGGCAGCTCTACTCGAATATTTCATTATTTTAAGTAGCAATGCAAGTTGAATAATGTTTGGAAAAATGGGAACCCCAGGGAGTTTTGTTTTACCCTTAAAAGGTTGTTGTTGTTGTTGTTGTTGTTGTTCATGTTGTTGTACACAAACCAACCATTACCTTACTTAATAGCTCATTCTCTGCCTATTTATATTTATATAGAGTGGAACACCTCCGCTAATATCTTCGTTTTTGCTTATACCCAGTGAATAATGAGGTATACAACACAGAAATGCCAAAGAATTAGAAAGCAAATTTAAACTGTACTTCTTAAATTATAAGGCATTTGTAGAATTTCTCAAATGTATTGATTATAAGTTTAAAAAATCAAATAACCTTGCATCCAGTCAATGGTAGCTTTATTTCTATGGGGTTGAGACATTTCTTGTCGCATTTAAGGCCTTCTACAAAGTAAAATATTTGGCCATGACTCTATAAAAATTGTATTTGTGCCAGAATGGTACCCCACCCATTTTAAATATTTACCAAGAAAGATTGCCTCGAAAGTAAAACAACGCCTTTTTGGAGAATCGGGAATTGTAAACCTAGATCAGCCACTTGTGATTTCATAGAAGAGCATTTAAAACATCTATAGCTTTTATCTTAAGAGAAATGTTACGCTATACATGCCCTAAATACTTTCACCTCCTTTTGTGCTCTTTAACAGTCCGAGTAACTGGACTTGATAACATCAGCTTTCTTCTCTTGGGAAATCCTTTTTGTTTTATAAAGAAGTATATTGAGTATTGGTTACCGGGTATTGAGTATCTGATCCTTTTTTAGTACTCAATGCTCAGAAGAAGTTACTCTACACTTTTAGGGTTATATATTCTTCTAGCTGTCCCCTCCACGTCGTGGGCGTCCTGACAATATTTTACTCGATCTTGCTTTGAAAGTATTCCACACCAATTGTAAGACTCGTACTTTTATAGTGCTTCAGTTATTATTTATGTATTTACTTTATATAAAGGTACCCATCCCTGGATAAAATTGTAAAATTTATAAAAAACTCTAAAGATTATTGTAAAGCTCTGTAAATGGTATTTAAAATATTTTAATAACGTTGTAATTTTAAAAAGTAAAAATACAAATAAAATACAAATTTTATTCGATTGGCACCTAATGTTACGCAATGGTGTTTAAAATATCCGATTGCACTTTTTCACAGCTTTTTCTCAACTTTCTTTTGGAAGTGAGATATTTTTGAAAAATATACTGTATTGGAGTCAGGATGCTAAGGTACCTCCTCACACAATTTTGTTAAAATCCATCCAGTAGTTTTTACGTGATGCGAACAAAAATGAAAAACAGACAGTCAGACGGAATTGAGTTACTATTTTATTATATGTATGTATGTATAGATAATTATTGGCACTTTTTGTAATTTATTTTACTACAAGTCAATATTTTTTAATTGCGAAAAGTTCAAGGCATTTCATTATATTATTGCCAGATTAGTGAGTCTAAATTTTTTTATTTTAGTATATTTTATTTGAGTCTAATTGTGCACATGTCCATCTAGTTGTAACTTTTTTTCTTTTCTTAAATTTTCAAACTGTATTTTTGTTTATTTTTATTTATATTTTTAATTTCAACGATGCCCTACTTTGAAGGAATGGGGTACCTAAAAGTTCATTCGTAACGTATGCTTGACTACAGTTTTTTTGTATCCGTTTTAAATCAAAACAAGCTACTGGTTTAGATGTATGTTAATTTGTTAGCCAAATTTCCCACTATACAGTGCCTACGATGACGAATATTAGAAACAGATAATTTAGCTCACAGTATATATACATATAACAAAATAGTAACTCATTTCCCTCTGTCTGTCTGCTTTTCATTTGTGTTCGCATCACGTAAAAACTACTGAATGGATTTTGTCAAAATTTTGTGAGGGGGTACCTTGACATCCTGATTCCAATATAGATATCTTATTTCTAAAAGATAAAAAAGACAAAAAGCAGTAAAAGTACGCCGACTTTTTTTCCGATTTAAAGGTACAGCATACTTTAAGACATCTTTTATTTTTGAAAGCGGATGGGTACTTTAATATAAAGTGGATACATAAACTGATGCATAATTGAAGCACTATAAAAGTAAGTCTTACAATTGGGTGTGGCGGGCATAGCTAGTTTAATATAAGAAACTGAGTTGGTTATTATATATGGGGAGCGTCATTGCGTATTCCGAAATGTGTTGCTCTACGTATATTTTAATTTTTAGAACAGAAAATGGAATTATGGGAATGCTTAAACCTTATTCTTAGTTCCACATTTAAAGATTATAGATAATGGTTTATATCACACTGTGTAAATTTTTAAGTCATGGAAAAATCTCAATAAACAACTCACTTACGGAAGAAGGCTTTATAGTATCTCAATGTTGAAGTAAAGAAAAAACAAATGAAATTAAAAAATTTTGGGGAAATTTTTCACTTTTGCG
Organism: Phasia obesa; assembly: GCA_949628195.1. Classification (NCBI taxonomy): domain Eukaryota; kingdom Metazoa; phylum Arthropoda; class Insecta; order Diptera; family Tachinidae; genus Phasia; species Phasia obesa. The sequence continues at coordinate 54,379,969 of OX451217.1, forward strand.
GCTACCTAAGCGCTACCTAAACAGTGTTAAGAATCATTCCTAGGAAGTTCATATGTTCTAGAAAGTTGTTTATTGAGATCTTAGGTTCATTTTTGTAGTTGCTTATTTCCTTTAATTTTGAACGGTTTGCTACCTATGGACCTGAACAGGGGAAAAAAGTTAAAAAAATTGAATTTTTTAAAGTTTTTTGCGATTTTGACCTTGAAGATTAATTTTTTTTTTGATTTTATTTGTTAACAATTTTTGTTCTTTATGACAAGAGCTACAACTTTGCCTCAGAGAGTATATCAAAGTTCCAAACGGTTTGCAAAATATGAGCTTGAGTAAATGATCATTTTTTTGCAAAAATGACGTCGAGGCCCCACATCTTTGAGGGCCCATAAAAAAAAACCTGGAGGACTTTGGGCAAAACTGGGAGACAGGGGTCTTTTTTTTTGGTCTTTTATCACGTAGTGGTGTCCGTATATGGTTATTTTTTCCTTGTTGCACTGTGTATTCATAATAGAAACATTGTAATCCCCAAAAATGGACTTTTAAGTTATCGCATTAATATTCTGGCATCTTCTACTTTAAAAAACAAGTGTAGGAGGAGCTTGGTATCTATATTTTTGCTAACAGAAACTATATATATTTAACATAAAATAATAATTTTTTTTTTGTTTTTTTTTAATATTTAGTTTTAATTTCCAAAAAAAATCTGATAAAAAAGTGCTCTATTGGCCCTCGTAGTGATCTCCATGCTGCAAATATTATTAAATCTCAAAAAAGAATTTAGAGGTGGGAGGGAAGCAACAAATTAAAACAAAAATGTAGCAGAATATAATAAGAAATAATTGTTGTAGTTTTTGACCTTTTTATAGTTTTATAACTCTATCTTTTAAGTACGAGGTCTTTACTATAAAAAATTAAATTTTTATTTTTTAAATATTTTTCTACGCGATTGGGTAGCATCATCAAGAAATAAATAAAAAAAATAATAGTAAAAAAATTTAAATGAATTTTTTCATTCCTGTCGGTGCTGCTCAATCGTGTAGCGAAATATTGGGAAATAAAAATTATTTTTTTTATAAAAAATACCTGAAGCTTAAAATATTGAATTATAAAATATAATATATATACTCCTTAATAATATATATACCTACCTAAAAATATTTACATTTTGTCTTGCTTTTCTCCAAAAACTTTCATTTTACTTTAATGATGCCATTGTTTTAAAGGATGTTGCACTAATAAATAACAAAAGCACTGGTCTCTGAGCAGTTATTCCATTCAATGCAGTATAGTAAAGTAGAATTCGAATTAGAATTTCTATCCCAGAGTCGTTAGGTACATCCCGACCTTAACTAATTTAAAATGTTGTTTGGCTTCCTCCCAAAGCTTATTATTGACTAATTCAAGCCATGAAATGACATTTCGATTTATAATTTAATAAAAAACCTATATTTAAAGTTGTCAGAAAGATCCAAAATATTATCAATAAACTTAATATCGGTAGTTATTATTACTAAATTATATAACACAATCCAGTTTTAAATAAAATTAGTGAAATAGTTCTAATCATATGAACAAATAAAAAATTGTAAAGTTTTTTTCTTAAAAAGGGACTTTATATAATGCAATTGAAAGAAATTTTATTTTTTGCTGTTGATTTATTTATAATCTCAAAAAAGTGCTCTTTCCGATGTTATTACAATTTAAGCGGTCGACACAAAGTTTGAAATAATTAAGTCCTACGGAAATCTAAAATTTATGTGGTTCTAATCATGTGATCGAGAGTGTGTATTAAAGTTATCAACACAGTTAAATCAGATACTATCTAATATAAAACTTAGCAAGCATTCATTCTTTAAATTTGTATATCTCACAATCTGTGTCCGCCACGTCTTGGGCGTCCTGAAAATATTTTGCTCGATTTTGCTTTTAAAGTATTCCATACCAATTGTAAGACTCTTGCTTTTATAGTGCTTCAGTTGTGGTTTATGTATAAAATTATATAAAATTTAGTGGAATAAAATTCAAAATTTATAAAAAAATTCTAAAAATTATTGTAAAGCTCTGTAAAAGGTGTTAATAATATTATAACATTGTAATTCCACAAAGTCAAAATGCAAATTAAATATAAATTTTATTCAATTGGTGCCATATGTTGCGCAAGAGTTTTTAAAACATCGCACTTTCAAAAATAAAAGGTGCGCAACCATGTTTAAAATATCCCAGTTTTAAACCGTAAATTTCACTACCTTTAAAACGGAAATTGCGTACATTCACTTCTTTTTATCCGCTTTCTCTTGGAAATGAGATATTTTTGCGGAAAAAAAGTATCCTATGTTGGAATCAGGATGCTAAGCTACCTCCTTCCAAAATTGTGTTAAAATCCATCAAGTAGTTTTTACGTGATGCGAACGCAAAATAAAATCAGACAGACGACAGACGGAAATTAGTTACTTTTTTATTATATTTATAGATATAGAGAATATTGTTTGAAATATGTTTTTTTTTGTAACTAATTCCTTCAAAACTCTGCAACGCACTCCATCTTAAGATACTAATTTAACACAACTTCACTTTATTACACTTCAATAAACGTTGAGTTTTTTTTTTCTTTATTCCTTTCAAGATTTAATAAATTCAGATTGAGTTTTAATTAATTCATTTAATTTTCCAAATGACTTCACTTGAACTCTTTGCATTTGTCCTTTGCACATTCTTAAAAACTACAACAACAACATTAACTTCCAACCCTTTCCACTATAAACCTCCCCTCCGCAGCTTAAGAGATAGAAACAAAGAAGAGATCAAACGGAAAAAAATGTTAAATGTTAAATTGAACTGAAATAAAATCTTTCCTAATAAATAAAACTTTATCTTTTGGTTTAACAAGAAAACCACCTTCAATTCTAATTGCAGTCACTTTATTTATAATCAAATGTCCGTCAGGAAGTTAATGAAGTGAGTAATTTCTTAAGCAATTATCTCTGTTTCGTTGCGTGTTGTTGGGATTGTTGTGATTGAAGGCAATAATGGTGGCGTTATTGTTATTGTTGTTGGTGGTGGCATGGTTTAGTGGACGCATAAATGAAAATGACGGACTAAATGACTGACTGGTGGTTGAATGGAGTGGTTTTCGCCAATAAACATTGTTTAAATTTTAATTGATTTCAAAGACTTAAGCTAATTTAAGTATTGAGAATTAATCATTTCCTAGTGATAGAGAGTGTGCGAGAGAGAGAGAGAGAGAGAGAGAGAGTGGAGAGGAGCATGTATCTGTAAAGGTTTCACCACAATTTACAAATTACAAAAGTAAATAGAGAAATTAAATAAAAAAAATCTCTGAACAATTAATTGCAGATAAATTATTCTTGATTTATTTGTATTGATTTATGTCTGCGAACGTTGGTGTTGCCTTTTAAAAATCAAATGTGAAATTTAATAATTAAAACTTGATGAGTTTTTAAGTGTTTAATAATTAAAAATTATAACAGAAACTATGAAAGAATTATTTCAAAACTTGCGACAAAGAGAATTGTGAAAATTTATCAAATACTGAAAATGGACCAAATTTATCAAAGAAGCAAATTGTTTTTTTTTTACAATCACTAGTTACAATATACCAAAGCACCATTTTTGGATGAATCGAATAATAAAAATATTCAAATTTCGTACTAAAACTCCATGTTGTTGATCCAATTTAGGTTAGGTTCGGTTAAGAAGGGTTGTTCCAGAAATGGCACAACTACTCTGAGACCTGGATGGTCCATTCCCTTTTGCTAACTAAAATAAAAAAAACTAAGATTAGCCACCCGATTTTCTTAATAATGCCGACGATTTTACACTGTGCGATATCGAAGAGTCCATCGAGAAATCTCTCACCTAGCCATCTAAGCCGGACAGTGACACACGATATGCTCCACAGCTTCAACTTCTCCTCGTTCTCGCATATCCTACAAAAGTCCGATACACCGGCGACCCATGACTCTCAGAACTTTCCTGTCTAACCCCAAAAGTAACTTGGTCTTCGCAGCGCCCAGTCTGGGCCGAATTTCCCGTGAGACTCTGCAATCCTCTCTTACTTTCCAAGATAGGTTGGTTCTCTTTACTAGTCAGTAGGATATAATCCTATAGTAGTGGCTAATCGGTGGCTTCACCGATTCTACTCTAACTAAGTTATATCCCTCCGAGCCCAATCTTGCAAGTTCGCCAGCGATTTCTTTGCCCTCAACATTGCAATGACCCGGGACCCAACACAATCTAATATTATATTCATTCAGCAGCACATCAATAGCCTTATTGCACGCGCCTACCAGCCTTGATTTGATACTCTCCTTTCAAGGCTTTAAGTGACGCTTAGTTGTCGACGTACAGAGTGACCTCTTCCTCTTCTAAAACATGTCCAGACATCAGCTCTGTGGCTTTCAAAACCACCATCACCTCTACCTGGAACCCACTACATTCATCTGGTAGTCTGCATAACCTAAGTGTTCTAGTTCCCAGAATGTGTACACCAGCACCGGTGCCCGCTTCCATCTTTGAACTATCTGTGAACACTGAAACACCGTCGTTTAGTTTATCAGACCCCAACTTGTTGATCCACTTTGCATGATTAAAAAATCAGCGCGACGAAGAAAATTAGGAAAGTAATCCCTCGTTAATTCTGTTAACAACTCCCGACCTCCAACAAAACTATCCACAAAATTGGATTCATCTTTCAGATGTTCTTCATGAAATGCGATAATTCAAGATTCACGATTTCTGCTTCAACCAAGGCTACGTCTTTGTGGTTGTTTAAGTTTTTAGCATACCAGGGAGCGCCGGTAATTATTATTAAAATTAATTTGCTGGTGTAAAATCTAATCCGTTTATAAAACAGTAATAATTATGTTAAAAAATTTCATTATTTTTTTTCAAAATAAAAATATTATTTTTGATATTTGTTTGTTTTTCTTCTTCTTTTTATTTTGTAATATTCCTAAATTAAATAACTCTATTAAAATATTTTTATTTTCTAAAAATCCCCATAAATTTCACGGTTAATTTGTTTGATAATTTATTTTGTTGAAACTTTATACCCCATTTAAAGCTTAATAAGACACTTAACATTTGCTAAAAGACATTTTTAAAGCAGCAATAAAAACATTTCTGTTAACAACCAACTAAAAACTTGTTTCGCCCAAAACGATTAGAAGGAGCGACCTGTCTGAGAGTGTCTTGAACACAGAAAAGTAATGGTTGCAGACAATAATATTTTAATACTTGAGACAGAATATATGTATGTGTACATTTACTTTGCCTGTTTAAATATTTTTAATATATTAAATTATAAAATTCTTGAACGTTTAATAAAATCCAACTTTTTTCTCTTTCTTTTCACGCTCGCTGCATAGGTGATGTTGTTCGGAAGAGTATAATGCTGAAATCGTTTCAAATATATTTTTTTTTTGCTTTTGAATATTGAATTTAATAATGTTTATTTCTTTTACAGATCCCTATCATTTGGCTTTACCTCAAAACTTGCAGCAGTATTCAACAAACTTTTATTACACTAATGCTGCTGCAGCCGCTGCAGCAAATCAGCAATATTCACATCCCCAGCATGCGGCAGCATCTTTAGCATCGCTATCACCAACAATGAGACCTCAAATCAGCTACGATACATCTCTATTAATGCCCTCCCAACATCATTTGTTATCATCATCTCCGTCAACAACAGCCTCGGCTGCAGCAGCAACAACGGTGGCAGGTTATCATGTGGAACGCCGATAGCACCAAATGTAGTTTAATATTTGTTTAATAGAAAATATTTCAGAAAAAAAAACATAATCCTAAACAATTATTAATTTTTTTTAATTTAAATATTTATTAAAAAAATAAGAAACACTTTGAACTGTTGTAAACGTAAATATTAAATTAAACAAAAAAAAACCTTTTTAATAACTGGGCACAAGTGCAAAAAGAAAGAAATATCATAAGAACCAAATATTGTGTTGTATTGTCTATAGTATTATTTTTTATTATTATTATTGTTTAATATTATTTGTTTCTTATTAAGAGAAAAAAATTGTAATTGTTACAATGGCATTGTTTTCAGTTTCATTTTGTTAACCACCACCCTACACCTAAAATGCTGGTAGTTTATATTCAAAGACAAGCCGACGCTAAAGCAGAATTTGAAACATTTAGAAAAAATTAGTTAAACTATAAACGCAAGATTTAAATTAAAAAAAAAATAGAACTACATGAATCATTGCATCATAAATTGCACGGCTTAAGTGCCACGTTTGCAATCTTTTGTAGCAATTTTCCATAACCATTTTGCAAAAATGTCTGTTGAATTTCTTAGATTCACGTTGAATATTATCCATTAATGCCACTAATGGTTGTGGTTTTATTGGCATATACATATCTTGGACTTCAAATAACCCGTTAAAAAAGAATGTTGCAATATCACACGATCAAGGTGGCCAATTTCGATTACATAACGGAGAGAGTAAATGATTAGGAAATATTGCATGAAAACATGCACTTTTCATGGGATGTACATATATAATGTAGTATTGTCTTAATGAAATCACTTATACTCATCAATATTCAATTTCGACAAAAAGAACTTGTTTATCATGTCATCAATACCGAAATTCTCAGAAACAGTGGCACATGAGAGTAAAATTAAGATACATGAAGAGAGCATTCTTGTATTTACAATTTTTTTTTGTATTGTCTCACCCTCAGCAGATATCTGGCAAGTCAGTGGGCAGCTTTGGTTTAGCAATTTAATAAAACCAGTAAATGTGTTCCTCACGTCAGTGTACAATTCAACACTACAACAATAGTGTATTAGCTCTCAATTTTCTTGTTTTAAAAAGAGAGAAAGAACTTAATGATGTGTATAACAAGAATGATAGTGGATAGAAGACAAAATTACGCTATGCGCATATTTTCCCGTTAGAAGACGTTGTTCGGCCAATGTAAGGTTGCCAAGTCTGTAATCAACAAATTACTTAAAATAAATAGTTACAAATAAATCTAACTAATAGGCAAAAATTGGCAACCCTGCAACTAAACTCCCATAATTTATATTAAAAACTCTGATAGTTCAATCAGAATTATTAGCCAATAAAAACCTGGGTAGGTAAAGTTGGTACAATTGTCCTTTTTTTGGTACATTTCAAACCTGTAAAGTACAATGGTACACCAATGGCTTATTTGGTACAACTTAAAAGCTTTCCAACTTATGTTTTAGATGGTTTGGAATACCAAGTTTAAAAAACTTTGTCTTATTTTAAATTACACAAATCCTTCAACTTTTAAATAAATAATTCAAATACTTAAATTAAGTTCGGGATTCCGTGTAGCTTAGAAATAAGTCCTATGTCAGTTTATTTTAGTTGCCTGTAGAGAAAATAGGAAAATTCTCCCTAAAACGTATCGGAATATATAATGAAGTTATTAAAGTGAAAGAAATGAAAATATTGGCGAATCTATCGAAAATATATTTAAACCCAAAAACCCTTTCTAGAACCAGTTACAATTAAAAGAACGCTGGTGCTAACCTAAGTTTACCACTTTCATGCTAAGACTAATTCTATCGGTAGTTAGTACCGGTACTGTTTCCGTATCTATGCACACAAATCAGTGTGATTGTCCAATGACTCGCCATTCGGTAAAAGTATAAATTTAAATTCACAACCAAATTTTTTTAGTACAATTTCAGTACAAAAAGTACAATTTAAAAAGCGGGTTTGTACAAATTGAAAATTTCATTTACCATCCCTAATAGGAAGACATTTTCGTGACGTCATTAGGCCGACATGGGGGATGGCGTAAGCTTGTCTTCTATCATCCTTAGTTTACATATACGTATGTATATTATTAAAAAAAAAATTATACATTACACTTTCTTTATGAATAGTCACAGTAGTTGAAAAACTTTTAATTTTTAAATAATTCGTCAGCACTAAAGATATCTAAATTTTACAAAGACAAAGCAGATGTATTTTTGAGCTGCGATTCAAAAGGTTAAGATCTCTAAGCCAATGAGAGCTTGTGAATCAAATATTTTTTTAAATGCTCCAAAAGTTTATGTATAATTCAAATGTTAAGATCAAGGTAGATTTATATTACATGCGTGGCTACAAAAATACAAGCAGAGCATAGCTTTTTAATGTTGCTTTGTAGTTCGCAATGTCAAAAAACATAGAAGAAAATTGAGAAGGCGTATATTTTGTTTATTTCTTTCTCACTTCTGTACGATAAAATTTCTAAACACATACAATTTTTGACATATCGAACTACTAAATCAGCTGGCGGACAACACTACCTAGTAAAATAAATCTTCCTTAGTTAAGATTTTTTTTAAATTAGATAGTTGTAAAAAATATTTACAAATAAATCAGTCAAGTGCGAGTTAGATTCACATACGTAGGGTTTCGTACTATCAAAATTCGAGTTGTTAGATTTTTTAAGGCTTATGGGACACCCTTTAATTTTAAAATTAAAGTCAGAATTGCATTATTATTGAAACGCCCTTTAAATTTTAGTATTTTTTGTTATAGCATCCATGGTAATACACATTCTAATAAAATATCAGGAGCCTATCTATTGCGGTTCAAAAATAAAGTAATATTCGTGAAAAACATGTCACTAATGCACACTCTTGAGTTTTTACTAATTGTTATAGCGGCCGAAGTAATACATCTGCTGTAAACATTTAAAGAGTTTACCTATTACGGTTCAAAATACAAGACTATTTACATACAAATCATGTAACTGTCGGAAAACCATTTCATTTTATTATTTGTTATAGAGGCCATGACAATTCCTCTATAACAAATCTACCTATTACGATTAAAAAATAAGTCAAAAGTGAAAAACATTTCTCTGTCGGAACACCCTTTAATTTTTAGAAATTGTCATAGCGGCCGTTTCAACATATCTTCTGTACAAATTTCAAGAGTCTACCTACTACGGTTTAAGAAATCATGTGCAAATCACGTCACTGTTGGAAAACCCTTTAGTTAGTATTGTTTTATAGGAGTCATAGTAATACACCATCTGTGAAAATTCAATAATCTACCTATTATGGTTAAAAAGTAGGCCATATTCATGCAAATCACTATCGAAACACCCATTTAATTTTACTATTTTTAATAGTGGCCATTCACTATCGGAACACCCTTTAATTTTTATGTTTCATTTTGTATACTTGTTTATAAAGCGATGATAGTTTTAATAAATAAAATCAAATAAAATAAAATAAAACGTCACTTTCGGAACACCCTATACATTTTAGTATTTGCTGCTATAGAGGCCACAGTTATATACCTTATCTGGAAATTTCAAGAGTTTACCAATTATGGTTCAAAACTTAGGCCATATACATGCAAATCACGTCACTATTGGAACACCCTTTAATTTGTAGGTTTAATTTTGTACACTTGTTTATAAAGCCTCCTACAGTTCAAGAAATAAACACATATACGTGAATTGCACGTCTCTGTTGGAAGACCCTATAAGTTTTATTTATTGTTGCTATAGCGGAAACAGTTATACATCTTCTGTGTCTACCTGTTACGGTTGCAGAGATAAAAGGTGCTGACAGACGGACGGACAGACGAACAGACATTGTAGCGTTTTTATCCTTTGGGTACGTAAACCTAAAAACCATGCTTTAATGGCTGTGTTATCTCTTTTTGTTTGGGAGAAAATTAATTAAATTTTTTTTTTAATTTATGACCCACCTGAACTTGGTATTTTTGACATGAAAGCTTTATTTATTGTTCTATTGGTATTCAAAGATATTGGCTGAACTTTTGATAAGTAAATAAAATAGAATCAAACTTTATCCAGATATTTTGTTTCGTGATATATTGTTATGTTTAAATTAAATTTGCTTCGGTATGAGTAAAGCTTTTTGAACTACTTTCAAGTTAATCTATCACCAATGTGAATAAAAGAATGCTTGGTTTATAAATTGCATCGGTTCTCCCTCCAGTTCTATTCCAATTAAGCCAATTTTGAAAAAAAATATATTTAAAGTAAAATTCCTCCGAGTCACAAGCAGCGATTTAAAAAAGTTAAAAGAGTTTAAAGCTTCAGCCCTTGGTCGAAAAAGGATTTAAAAGCTCTTATGGAACAAAGGCAGAGAAATAAATTTTAATTTTTTTGTAACAAATATTTTCGATTTTAGAAATTTAGGTGTGGAAATATAAATGTACAAAATGTTTATTACTGCTTGCTTATTTTTAAAAGCTCTTTTATCTATATTAGTTTTAATTATTGGAAGGATATCTCAGTCCGTTCAGAAGTTGCGTCTGTTTAATTGTACAATTTATTCATCATGAAAATTCAAGTTTTAAAATAAATAATATTTGATGATCAGCTAAAACCGTTTGGTTTAAGCAAAAATCACTGATTTATTCCAATAGTTTTTACTACCTCCATATTCCTCAGCTAAATTGTATTAGGGTAGAGTGTCGTTATCAAATGACCTTTACAACACATATACATTTTCATAATAATACAAACATATTTACACAATTCTTTATTTAATTATTCTATTTGAAAGAGAAAACAATGTTTCATATTTATGTATTTATTATTACAATTTACTAGATAGTTTAGATAATAAATAAATTAAAAAATGTTTCCTTTGTATACGTATCAATGAAAGTTTAACTTTTCAATTCCAAATACCACTTTTTACTCTATTTAGACATACAACAATATGAGTTGATACAACAATATGAGTTGATTATTCTATTATAAATGTAACTAAGATTGTTTTTGTATTTATTTGTTTTAAACAAAAGAATCATCAATAAAACAAAAATCAAATAAACGGTATGAAATATTTAAAATAAAACTGAAATAGAAATTGTTATGTTGTCAATAAAACTAAAACTAAAAATAAAAATAAAAATGAAAGAAAAAAATTATATTAATAAAAATGTATTATGAAATGTAAATAGAATTTTAAGAGTTTTTCTGTTTCAAACAAAAAACTAGTATTAAAGTGAAAATATGATTGAAATTCGTAACAATAAAGAGAAACAATTTTCAATTTGAGCTTAACATTGGTAAATTGGAACGTGGCCGCAAAGATATCGCATTAAGCACAAAGAAAATTAACAATACGTTTTCATATAAAACATTTTTTTAACATAAATATAAAATCATAAATTGACTTTTTCATAACGTCGATTTCTTTGCTTCAGCAACATTTGTAAAACCGTTGTAGAGTTCGACAACTTAGCACACCTACAATAGGTTGTGAATTGAACAAATGTATTATAGATTTTGTTTTGAACGCTACACACGCAAATATCTGAGGAAAGACATCACAACGCACAGTGATTTGAAATCGAAGAAGATGTGAAGATATCTTAATGAAATTTCACAGAGAAGGCAAAGCAGAAGTGTTTAATCAAAAAAAGGAAGCCACCTTTTTGGGGAAAATCCTGAAAAAACGGTATTTTTACATTCAACCAATTCAGAGGCTTGTAACTTTTTAACAAAAAGCGCTATCAGAACAAAACTTTGAAATTTATTTAAAATTTTATCACGAATATACCCAATGTTTTAAAATAATAATCCGATCATTACTAAGTACACCATGACAAAAATACTAAATTAAAGTCGGCCCAAATTAAAAAAGAATTGTGAGCCAACTTTCTCCAAAACTAAAAGAGATAACCTAAACATGTAAGCACATTTTTTATATATATTTTCAAGGTCTACTTAAGTTCAATCTTAACATTTGAGTTAAGACTAAACTTTTTATGACATTTCCAAAAAATTATATAACCGAGGTTCCCAATTATGGGGGCTTACCCAGAAGCCCCCTTTACCCTAGGGGTTGACCGTTCGCAGTTCGACGCAGAAACAATTCTGTCTTTGCCTCTGTGAAATTTCATTAAGATATTTTTAGTAGTTCATAAGATACCGAATTATGTCCACTGTGCAACGTTGAAAAACCCTGCAAAAAGGCAGAAACTTTAATATAGTTTTTATTAAAATTCAATAAATAAATAAAATAGTATTCGATTTTACACAGATCTCAAAATAGGCTCCGAACTTTTATCGCCTTTTTTTCTGGGAAATAGAGAAAGATTGATGGGTACTTAAATTACATATTATCTTGATGAATTGCTTCTTTAAACAAGTTAAAAATTAAAAAGAAAACTATTCTTCATTTATTGCTTTTTTCCACTTCCAAGTAGTCAATGTACTCGTATATAAATAGATGTACATTAATTTTATTTCAGTTCTGGATTATTATGGTAAATATAGTTAGTTTAGTCCAGTGCTGGCAATTTCTTCTACTTTCAATTACTCGATACAACTCAATACTTTTCAATTGAGTACTCAATACTTGCCTTTACATACTAGCAGAGAAAATTTATCGTTGTAGTTGTCAAATATTTTAATAAATTTATTTCTAAAAATGCTACCGTAAAAGTATCGATTAACTACTTTGTATTGAGTACCCAAAAATAGATCGAGTATCGAGTACTCGGTACCCACTACTCAATACTTTGCCAACACTAGTTTAGTCAGCACACTAGTTCAGTCAGCTGCTTAGATCAGTCAGACCTCTACTTCAGTAAGCTCCTTAGATCAGTCAGCTCACTAGTTCAGTTAGCTCACTAGTTTAGTTAGTTCAGTCCTCCTTATATCATTCAGATTATTAGTAAGTCAGCTCCTTAGATCAGTCAGCCAACTAGTTCAATCAGCTCCTTAGTTTAGTTAGTTCAGTCGGCTCCTTATATCAGTCAGATCCTTAGTTTAGTCAGCTCACTAGTTCAATCAGCGCCATAGATCAGTCAGATCACTAGTTCAGTCAGCCGCTTAGTTCAGTTAGTTCAGTCAGCTCACTAGTTTCGTCAGTTCCTTAGACCAGTCAGCTCACTAGTTCAGCCAGCTCCTTACATCAGTCAGCTCTTTAGTTCAGTAAGCTCACTAATTATCAGCTCACTAGTTCAGTCAGCTCCTTAGTTCAGTTCAGCTCATTAGTTCAGTTCACAGAAGGGGTATTACTATTACTATTATTTTTTATACTAGAGCTAAATACCCTGTGTAAATATCAAGTGTCTGCCTATAATGTATAGAAAAGAATGTAAAATTTATCAATTTCCCGACATCTAGGGACTATTTTTATAAAATTTATTTTCCTTTCTTATTTTTACAGTAGATATTGTAAAAGAAATCCGTATAGATTTTAAGTTTTACTGTTCAAATATAAAAACTTTATATGAAAATATCAAATATTCAGAAAATAAGGCAGTGCAAGTGAAGAACATGTAATTCCGGAACACCTTTTTATTTTAAGTAATTATCATAGCGGCCGTGGCAAAATATCTTTTGTACAAATTTTAAGAGTCTACTATTACGGTTCATAAATAAGGCTATATACGTGCGAATCGCGACACTTGTAGAGTATCTTTTAATTTTTACTTTAAGAGTCTAACTACTATAGTTAAAAAATTAGGCCATATAAATGCAAATTACGTTACTGTCGGAAAACGCTCTAATTTTTGCTATAGGCCGTAGTAATATACCATCTGTGCAAGTTTCAAGAGTCTATCAACTATGGTTAAAAAATTAATCCACATTCATGTAAATCACGTTATTGTCGGAACACCCTTTAATTTTTACTATTGTTGTTTTTACTAATGTTATAGTGGCCATAGTAGTACATCTCCTGTAAAAATTTCAAGAGTCTACCTCTTATGGTTCAAAACTTAGGCCATATACAAATCGTCACAATTTCTAGATCTATTTTTTTATACTTCTTTATGTATGTATGCCTCCTACAGTTCAAGAAATAAAAACATATACGTGAATAACACGTCTCTATCGGAACACCATATAAGTTTTGGTATTTGTTGCTATAGCGGCAACAGTTATACATCATCTGTGAAAATTTCAAGAGTCTACCTATTACGGTTTAAGAGATAAAAGGCGCTGACAGACGGACAGCGGCACCTTAAAGCATGTTTCAGAATTCCTCTTACTACAAGGATTCCTTTCATATTTATTTCAGAGACACTTCTGAAGTGCAAAAATAAACACTTAATATTTTCACTTCATGGAAAATGTAATGTTCAAAACCTGTTCCTTACCTTTGCCGCATAACGACAAAATCATACTATTTATGAAATAATTCATATTTTTATTTTAATGTCACAATACAATTACAAATTTAATTATAATTTAATTATCAAGTATACTAACGAACAAATTCATTCTTTATAGTGAAACACTTTGTGGGAATTGAACCCTAATCCCCAGACTAATAGACTAGCATACTACATACTAGCTTACTAGGGCACTTAATTCACATTTTATATTATCGAAAAGCTATGAAATCAGTTCATATTATTTATGCTCAAAATTTTGTCTGCGCATTCGAAGAAGAAATTAAAATATTTTCACTCCTATCGTGAATCTCGAAATTTTTCCCTTTTCCCCTAAAGTTGCAATTGTGAATTATTTCCATGTGAATAAAATCGCATGTTCGAAAAAAATATGGCATCGCTAATCTTTATTCCTGTGAGTTTTTTCCCAAACATTTTTCATTGGGAAAACGAAAGGAACCACAATGCAAGTAGTTTTCTTGTAACTTTAAAAAAAAGTTCTATTTCATTTTTAATTTAATTTTTAAAAGGTGAAATTAATGTGTGGAAATCGCGACAAAAAGGAAACACCTTTTTAATAGCTTCCTTCTGCAAAAAAGCGTAGACAGGCTGCAAGCTTTACAAACGACGGTATCGCTGGCGACTTTCTGTTTGGCAACTTTTTCTGTTCTGCTTTCTTAATTCGGAAATGTTTTTGAAACCTTTAAAAAATTATTAACAAATACATACCGCCAACAATTTGTCATGATTTCACTTTTTTCATTACTTCCGGTAAACACAGTAAATTTGACGCATCCTTCGAAGTTCCTCTTTTTTTCTAAATTGCTTTTCTTTTCTTCTAAAAATTTAAGACGAAGCGAAATACATGCACTTTTTTGAATTTATTTAAAATTTATCTGAATTTATTAAATATTCACAATAATACGCATACAAAATAAAATGGGATTAATTCACAATAGAATGTTCGAATTGCACAGATGTTTATTTTATTCCCTAACAATTGGCAAAGTCAATTTATTGCTCATGGCAATAAAAATATTATTCCCTTGAGATTCACGATAAGGGTGATTAAATAAAAATAATTTTTTTATTGAAATAAACAAATCAATAAAACATTTTTAAAAATCATTAATAAAATATATTACTGTTTCCTCTTATTGGATACAAATTTTTAAAATATGCGTGATTAATGCGAGTAATTTAAGAACCTTAATCGAATATTACTAATTCGATTAATTATTTGCTCGAAAAAAATCAAAACCCAATTAAACAGATACTCTAGTCCTGTAACAATATTTATTATATGTATAGATAACCTTATTTGAAATATATCTTGCAAAAAAAAACCGACTACAAAACAAATATATGTGCATCAATTCTTAACTAAAAATTTAAAAGAAAGTAAATTGTAAGAAATAGTACTCAAATCAAATTCTTTTATACTTATTGCTCTAACGGACATAGTAATATACGTTCTGTACATTCAAATGTCTATCCATAACGGTTCAGCAGATAAAGCCATATACGACATATTACCTCAGATATGAAGACACCCTTTCTTTTTTACACTTATTATTACTGACACAGAAATAAAAAGTAACAGTTCCAAAGATATGGCCATATAGGTTAAACAATATCACCTAGGGGACACCCTTTAATGTAAAATTTTAATTTAAACACTTATTTTAAAGGACAGATTCTTTGTAAATTTAAAATGTCTGTCTAAAACGGTTCAAACATTTGGCCATATGCATCAATTTACATCAACTATTGAGACACCTTTTAAGATTTTAAATATTTATAAATGTTATTATATGGGACATAGTAGTGGAGATTCTGTCTAATTTTCAAGTGCTTGTTTATAACGGTACAAGAGATAGGGCTAAATAGGTAAAATTGTATCAATTATGGGGACACCCTTTAGTTTTCAAATTTAAATTATATACTTGAAGTTATAAAGGACTTAGATGTACAGGTTCTTTGTAAATTTCAACCGTCTCTCTGTTACGGTTCAAAAGCTTTGCAATATACATCAAATTACATCAACTATTGGGACACCCTTTAATTTCTAAATTTATTTTTTTATTAATTTCTGTTATTGTCAGCTAGAGTAATATGCAGTTTTTTAAAATTTTATAAGGATGCTCTTTACGGTTCATAATACACCTAAAAACCACGTATGTTGTATGGGGACACCCTTTAATTTTCAAAATTCTGAACTTCTTTTAAAATGGGACAAATCTGTAAGCATTTTAAATCGGTTCAAAAATGACTGAGTTCTGCGGGCACAAACATAAAAAAAAGCAACATTCAGACGAATTGATAACCTCCTTCTTTTTTTGAAGTCGGTTAAAAATATGTCGTTTTCATAAGTGATTTGTTTATAGAGTTAATAATAGACAAAATGTACAAATGACAGTTCTAAACCTCTTGTAATTTTTTACTTGGATACACATTCACAGTTTACAAGGCTAACTTTACATGCATTTTTTAAGTAAATTATGTTGCCGTTTTTAAGGATATTATGTTCCAATGTTATTATCAAAAAACAGGAACAATGAATTAATGATTTCTATTTTAAAAAATTAAAAGAATTTAAAATAACTAATTATTTAGGCTTAAACAAATTTCTAAATTTTTATTTCTTTCTCAATAATCAATAACAAATAATTAGACATTCAGTTCAAAAATCCTTTAGTGTAATTTTGAAGTCTAACACAACATTTATAGGATGAGTTGCAGTAAAAAATCAGAAATAATATTTGTTTTAAATCTGTGTTTGAAATAATTATTTATACTTTTCATAAAAAGTTGCGTTGTTTAAAAAATAAACTTTAAACTTTTATCAAACAGCCATTCGTTACACTGAGAAGCAACACTTTTCAAATAAACTTTTAGAAAACTTAACATTTTACATTACAGTTATAGGTTAAATAAAATACGCTAAACAGTTTCTTAAGAGCTGTGTAACTAGAATTAGATTTCTTATTCGAATTAGATATCTTATTCGATTAATATCATCGATATACATATCTATACTAGACTTAGTAACTTCTTCGTCAGAAAATGCTTGCAGGGTACATGCTTGTATTATAAACAGAAATAATACATTTTGTTATTTACACCAATCAAAACAAAGGGAATTTACAAGCGCATTAAATTTATTAACAAAAATGTACAGCATATCTTAGGGGTTTCGTGATAAAAGATCACATAAAGCATATTAATGTAAATTTTGTATTGCCTAGTTTGAGGATTTACATTTAATGTCGTCCAATTAGAAAACAGTATTTGGAAAATTTTCAAAATAAATATAATGGGAAAATTCGTGAAATACCAGTATATTAAAAGGACAAAGTTAATGCATGCAAATGAACGTTTGGAAAAATTATTATTATTCTGGTATCATTTTATAGAATTAAAATAATATATTTATAAAAACTGCAATACAATTATTAGATGGGTATCATTTAATAGAATTAAAGCAATAGACTTCTGAAGACTTAGAGCGAAATTCATAAAAAAAATATTTTTGATTTTTAAAAGGTTTATAAAACTGATTTCGTATAAAAATATGTTTAATAACCCTTTTAAAAAACAAAAATATTTTTTATAAATTTGCCCCTTATAGTATTTTTAAATTATTACAAAAATTTAACTTTGTTAAATTGTTCTAAAATTAAATTGATTTGAAATTTATTTCAGTGACAAGAGTGCTCTACATGTTCGCGATTTCATAATTCTGGTTATTATTTTTATGGGTTTGAAAAGAGAAGGGGTAAACGGACATTATATGTAAATAATTTTATTTTATAAAAGGTTTATTAAACAAAATTTGTATGAAAATATACTTTATAAACCTTTTATAATAAAAAAAAATTTATGAATTTGGCCCTTATACAACTAAAATTTGTATGAAGCAAGATTGATAGTAAAATAGTCCAGTTATTTATTTTGGATTGAGCACTATCATTTGATCAAATACCTACTGCATAATTTTAAGAAACTTTTTTATTACTGCTGTTACTTAGCAATAGCATTTTTAATACAAAATTTTTAATTTATTTCCAAAAAGTGTGAAAATAATTAGGTTATTCACAAATTATACTATTATGTCAAAATATTCTAAAATTTAACAATAGCATTACAATTTATTTGCTGCCTTTTAAACCAAAAAAATATTAAAATAATAAACCCAAGTTAGCTTTATTTATTGTGCTGTCGAAATTATTCAATGTTATTTTTGCAATTCTTTTTATTTTTATATTCAGTACAAGAAATTCACGGAGCATGTCTAAAAATTTTTAAAGAGTTGTACCTCAATTGGAAATTTTATATTACGACATTGGTCATTTCTTCCAAAAAAAATATAAAAGTAATATTGGTACTAATTTTACTTTACTTAGTTACTGAATTTTTATGATAAAGTAATAAAAACAAATGTTTTGTGTAAAAATTTTTTTTATATTAAGTTTCGATTGTTCGAACCTAAAATAATCTTAACTATTGGCATTGTGATCATAGCTGTCAGATTTTTTGGAGGTAATATCGTCATATTTTTGAAAAAAAAAAATCGTCATTGTCGTCAAAATAGCTTATTGAATCGTCACACAAACGTCAAACGCTTTTTTTTACCAATTAAACATTTTTTGATAAAGGCGAAATATATGATCAAAAAAATCTTAAATCAACAAATCTTAGCAATAAAACAGTGTTCTTATGAATATAGGGATCTTTCTTACTTTATTCTTATTTATATTTACCTAAATACTCTTTCCACATTTGCTGAAGAGTGTGGTAAAACAAGGATTTTTGTAATAAATTTATTCAAAATTTATTGTTTTATTTATTTATTGTAGTCAATGGATGTTATCCTTACAGACTATTATATAAAAACTTAAATTAGTAGAGATTTTATTATATTAGACAGTATTTAAAATTACAATTAAATTTCTTTTGATTATATTTAAATTTAAAGAGAAATCAATATTTTTATAAAAATTATTGAATTGATTGCATAATTGCACAAGTGGATCAGCCATAGCGTAATTCTTACTACAATTTTGGACAAAAAGAGGCATAAAGTTAAGCATATTACGACATGGAACATTAAATTTAATATTGGCCAACAGAAATTCACAACAAGTATTACCATTGATAGTATTTAACATAAAAAAAACATTTAACATAATACGACGACTTTTTAGAGTATGAAGTTTAATTAAAGTAAGCCTACTAGTATATGAAGGAAACCTCACATCGCCACGCCAATTTAAACCACTTAAGCAGAACAGCAAAAATTGTTTTTGAACAGACTCAAGAAGTTGGCAATGTACGTTATAATAAGGATCCCATATTACTGATCCATATTCCAGGATAGGTCTAACCAGAGCCACAAATAACTGTTTTGTGATGTAAGGGTCAGAAAATTCATTTGACCAGCGCTTAATAAATGCAAGAACACCTCGAGCCTTGTTGACAGTCATTGTAATATGAGATATAAAATTAAGTTTAGGATCCAGCAAAATTCCAAGGTCCAAAAATGAATCAACTACCTCTAACTCATGTTCTCCTAAGAAGTAGTTAACACTGATAAAATCACACCTTGAAAATCTCATGCATTTACATTTTTTAATATTTAAAACCATCATGTTGTATCTACACCATAAAACAAGATTGTTGAGGTCACTCTGCAAATTTATATGATCTGCATAATGCTTGAAGCTATAAAAGATTTTGACATCATCAGCATACATTAATACATGTGAGGAGTTTATAACACTGGGAAGATCATTAATAAAAATGGAAAAAAGAATAGGTCCCAGGTGACTTCCCTGGGGAACACCGGACAAAACAGCAATACATTTTGATGAACGATTATTAAAACGAACAGTTTGACTACGACATGTTAAATACGACTGCAACCAATTAAGGCTAATGCAGGTAACACCAAGCATGTTTAGTTTCATCAGAAGAAGCTTGTGATTGACCTTATCAAATGCTTTGCTAAAATCTGTATTTACAGCATCAGTTTGTTTCTTTTCAATAAAAGCAGAGTTAATTAAGGAGGTTAGTTGAAGAACATTTGTAGTAGTTGAACAACCCTTTCTGAAGCCGTGTTGATTGGATGATAAAATAGAAGAAAATTGATGACAGAAGTAATCAGCAACAATTTTTTCAAACAATTTTGGAATGGCACTTAGTTTAACTATTCCCCTGTAGTTCGTGATATCAGACTTATTACCAGATTTGTATAATGGGATAATAAAAGATTCTCTCCAAAACTTAGGAAAATAACCATTTATAATAGAAATATTGAATAAAAATGTTAACGGAGTAGCTATTAACTCTGCGCAACGGTTTAAAATACAGCTTGGTACACCATCAGGGCCATGGTTAAATGACATCTTCAATTTCTTCAAGTTATATACAACTTCAGTCAAATTTAATGTTGGAAGACAAATGTTGTTGTTAGAATGGCTAATTTATGGATATTCATTTGTATCATTAAATTGATCGTTGGAGTAAGTAAAGACTAGAATCCCTCTTTTGCAAGTCTCATATTTTTTCCAATAATGCAATAAGTTAATGTTTTTATCAGGATACTTTTTCTTAGGTCTAATCATTTTAATTGCCTGGGTTCAGTTTATAGCTCTTGCCTATCACTGTCTTCAACAAAATAGGACTTTTTTATAATTTCTGAAAACCAACTTTTTTCTTCATTAATAATATTAAATAGATGAATTTGGCTTAGAACTTTGAGTTTATTTTCAAAATCAAGTCTTCATAATATCTAATCACATAGCTGTATATAAAAATTAACACAATTATAAATAACTAGCAGTGAGGTACTCAGCTGGTTCTGTCAAGTTTGAACCGAGATACTAATGTACCTTCTCACAAAATTTTATTAAACTTCATCCAGTAGTTTTTACGTGATGCGATACATACGGACAGACTAAAATTCTAAAAATTGCTGTTTTGTATTTCATTTCGATTACTAACTGCAACAGCAACAATTATTTCAAAAAATATTTCATGTTCAGAAATGGTCCTGTTACTGTTTTATTATATGTATAATTTTTCTTTTTCATCTATTTGTGTTTCTGTCAATACGCCAGGGATATAAGTATTCCTAAATAAATATCTTCAAAATCTAAAAAAATGTGTTTGTTTTTATAATCAATAAAAAGTTTTCAGTTTTAAGCAAACTAGTTTTTTAAAAAGTTTCTCATTAAATTTATATAAATTTTGATTTTATAAAAATTTTGATTTTCTATACTCTCGCTTTGAAACATTTTATTTATAATTTCTAAAATATATTTTTGAAAACAGGTTCATTTTATTTATGGAATTTATAAACCTCAAAATCAACTAAGCGGTGTCAATATTATCAATAATAGTCGTATCTTTAATAGTTCGTACATCCCATTAATCCTGACAACAACAGCTTCTAGGAATTACCCGAGCGTGTGGCAATATTTTTTTTTTGTTTTATTTCTAATAGACTTAGGTTCATTATTAAAACTTGCCAATAGTAAAAATTAGAATTTTATCGGGCAGATAAGTAGTTTTTCGTTATAATATCGAGGGTAAGGATATTTACAGTAACTTACCTTTAAAGTACGTGATAGTTAAAGGTTATTTTAAGCTTACTCAGATTCAAGAGAAAATACTTATCGCTCAGATAAAATCCTAACTTTAGCTATTGGAAAGTTATAATAATGGGCCTTAAAATATTATCAAATTTCTTGTACCTCCTCTTCAAAGTTTCCACAGACAAGTGTAAAAAGAACACAACGCCAAAGAAAGACAGACACTTTTTTATATTAACAAATTATTGTTGTCCTTATTGAAGAGCTGTTCTGAATTCAAGGTTGCTTTAACGGTATAAATTTTGCAAATTTATAATTATTAAAAATCGTCAAAATTAGGGTACAAATCGTCCCATCGTCACCATGCAATTTATGGCAGATATGATTGTGATAGGAAGCATGTTATTGTTATTTTATTTTGAAAAGAATATATGTATGTAGGTGTATTTTTTAATTTTATATATTTTATTTTTGTTTATTTTCACAACTGTCATTTTTTATGTCTTAAACATATTAAAAAATATCGTCGCGTTTATTCTTAAACCATGTAAGCGCCAAGAAGTCGTTTTTCAGAAAACGAAAAAAACTTAATAACTTCTTTAATATGGGTTTCAAAATAATTCTTTGCAAAACATGGTTGTGCGACTCTCTGAAGGGTTTAGATACTTGTTTTTTTTTTAATTTGTTACTTACAATTAATTGTAGCCAAATATGTCGCTTACGTGGTTTTGGAGCAAACAGCAAATTGCAAATTTCTGTGTGTAAATAAACATTTATTTTTGTATTTATCGAAAAAAAAAAAAACTTTTAATTTTACCAAAAATACTGCAATTGGCCTGAAACTTTCCTGATTTTTTATTCTTAAATACAAAAAATTTATTGGTTGAGTTTTTAACATTTCCAACTTGAAATATAAAAACCATTATATTTTGCATGCAAATGTCATTTGTATGACGCTTACGAGGTTTTGAAAATGGATTTATTTATTTTTCATACAAACTTGTTAAGATGAGAATGTAGTCTGGTGGAAAATGTTATTTTCTACAATAAAAACCAAAAATGTCAATTTCGAAAAAATGTGGCTTACGTGGTTTAAGAAGAAACGCGACGATATGATACCTTGTGGATACCCGAAATATTTTTAGAAAAACAAAACATAAATAAAATATATATTTGTATTATCCAAATTAATCTTTATTTAGATTTTAAATAGTTTAAACTAACTCGATCAAAAATAAAATTTTAAATTATTTTTAAAATCTAGATTTTTTGTGAAAATATACTTTTTTAACCTACAAATAAGTTAGAGTTAAGATCTTAAATATTTGCTGCGATTTTTGAACATCTTTTAAATATCTAAATGGAGTTTGGTAACTTCGCCCAATTTTCTGCGCATTTGCGCGATAGAAATATTCTTGGCTCCTACTTTTTTTGTCCATTTTTCATTAATATTTAGTAGAAAGTAAAGTTTTCATTTTTCCAAATCAAGTGCGTTTACATTACGAAAATCTAAAAATCCAACAGAAAAATTGTATTTTTGAAATTGTATTTTAGAAAAGGAGCTTTAAAACACTGTTGCAGTAAACTTTAATGTTGTTGTTATTTTTGTAATCCTAAGTTAAAACCTAGAAAATGTGCATTCCGCTCTGCTGGTGTCTAAAAATTAAATTTTCCCAATTTTTCTTTAATAATATCATCTAATTTGTAATTTAATTTATTCTTTCTTAGAAGGAATAGAACGAACTCAAGCTTGACTACAAATTTCATTGTATCTAACTTAAAACCTTTTCTTTTAAAACAGAAATATAAGTGGCTCTAATATCTGATCGATCGTGTATTTCTTAAACTTTAGTTTTAAATAACAGTGCCCTCCACCTCGTCAAAATTTTCTTCAATTTTGCTTTGAAAGTAATCCACACCAAATTTTGAAGCTATTGCTCTTATAGTGCCTTATATATGGATTCTGTATTTACTTTATGTAGAAAATACACATTTAGGATGTTGCAACATATAAGGGGATCACGCTAATACACATATTTCAATATAACATTATAAAGGTTTGTTGTTTGAATAAATGAAACACCGAAATGTGGGAGCAAATTACGTTTAAGTCAAACTAATATAATTTTTATCGATTTTCAACTGTTTCAAAGTTATTCAGAAATTAGTGGAAAAAATATTTTTAATAAAAAATTAAATTTTCGTTTTGTCTTCAATTTTCGTGGAAAAATTAAAACGGAAAATATTTCAGTTTTTTGTCAAGTGAGTAGTTATTCGTCAAATAGAACGGACGTGTACTTTTTTAAGCTCGCAATAACGTATAACAAAACAAAAATTAGTCAGTGCATTTTAAACAAACAAATAAAAAAAAAAAAAATAAATAAAACCTGTTTTTATGCTTCTGCAACGAAGTTGTTGTAGTTTTCCTTCAGGTTGGAAGCTTTCGTTAATAACTATGATTCCTAAACCAGGAAAAGACCACACAAAAGTTGAATCATACAGACCTATAAGTCTTTTATTAAATATGTCAAAGCTGTTTGAGAGGATGTTAATAAATAATCTGAACCCCATTCTAAGCTACAAAGGATGTATTCCGAACCATCAATTTGGCTTCAGAAAAAAACATAGTACAATCGAACAAACTCACAGGTTAGTTAACGTAATTGAAAAGACCTTTGAAGAAAAAAAAAAATACTAATCTGCGCTTTTTATCGACGTTTCCCAAGCATTCGATAAGGTATGGCACGATGGCCTAAAATATAAGTTAAAATGGAATTTGTCGGCAAACTTATGCAAGCTGTTAGATAATTATTTAACTGATCGGAAATTCATTGTTAAAGAAGGCAATTTTTTAAGCTCACCTGAGCCAATTGAAGCCGGAGTTCCCAAGGGTAGTATATTGGGGCCGATTTTATACTTGTTGTATACTTCAGATTTGTCAACTAGTGACCAAGTCCACACATCGACATTTGCTGACGACAGAGCTTTTTTAAGCATCCACGAAAGTCCCGAAGTAGCATATTAACTTTAGAAAAGTGCTTGAAGAAATGGAAAATTAAGGTCGACGAACAAAAATGTACTCACATAACTTTTACACTGCGTAGGGAATCGTGCCCCCCCATTCACATAAATAACCAAATGATACCTCAGCTTTCAGACGTGAAATATCTCGGCATACATCTTGACCGGCGCCTTACTTGGAAACGCCACATAGAATCAAAGTTAACACAAATGAAGTTAAAAGCAGTCCAACTAAACTGGCTTATCGGCAGAAATTCTACTCTCGCTTTAGATTGCAAACTTTTATTGTACAAGTCAATTTTAAAACCAATTTGGTGCTATGGCATTCAATTATGGGGCACTGCCTCAGCTAGCAATATAGACAAATTTCAAAGGCGCCAAAATAAGATTCTACGGATAATCACAGTTGCTCCCTGGTACATAAGAAACTCGAACATCCACAAAGATCTAAACGTGCCATCAGTTAAAGCAGATATAGCGAAATATGCAGTAACGTATTTGAAGAAGCTTGAAACACATCCAAATCCGCTTTTTTTAGGCTATATGAAATATGAGTAATTATTGTTAGTACAAAAGATTCAATAAATAAAATATGAAAAAAAAAATTATTTATTTATTATTTAATTAATATGCTAATTACCCATAACGATTTATAATAAAAATGCAATTTATTTGTTGGGGGAAAGAGCTAGTCCCTATACGTATTTCATTGGTTGCTCAGGCCAGATTATTAGGAAACCTTTTCCTAATTTTAGAGAAGCCAAAAATACTCTATAAGTAATAACATTCTACAAAACACAATGAGAATTATGCTTGTTAATAGAATAATATTACAGAATATTAAAGCTTCAACAAAACACCAACAAACAAACCACGTTTTTATTTTTCCCTACTGTGCTTCTACAATTGGATGGTTTTTTGCCATCACTAAATGCAGTCATAAGGTGTGATGAAGAGCATACACAAGTTAATTTTGTTCTCGCAAGAGAATCGAAAAAAAAACCAAGTGTTGCCAAGGTTTGCACAAGCAGTTGCATATTTAGTTATTAATAAAATTTTTGGGAATTTAAATATTATTTATTTAATATTATGCTAATTACCCATAACGTTTTATAATAAAAAGTTTTTAAAAAAAAGTTTTTGTCATTAGTGGGAATAAGCTGTAAATAATAAATATCGATGCCAAAATGTTGATTTTATTCAAAATTAAGAGCAGGTAACCAACCCACTTTGACAAACATTGTGTAATACTTATTTATATTAATAGCGTGATACAGAATACAGATACAGAAATACATTTACATACATATCTACAATATTCGTGCATTTTTCGGTTCAGTTATAAAACCATATCATACATACATACATATATTGCACATACTATCACTATTTGTGAAATACGTGTGCCGATTTCGTGGCTATGCTACGGAGTTACAAGAAGAATCCACAAAATATTATTACTTTTTGTGTGAGTAGGATAGCAGAGGAAAAGCGTGTCTTTTCATACAACAAAATTGGCCTCTAAGATTGGCCTTGTGATTTCGGGAAGCAAAAACATTACTAATGAGCCTTTAGTTGATAGACAAATCAAATTAAGCTTAATACCAAATTTGGAAAAATCTATGAACAGAGATGGGGAAGATTTAGATTTTTACCAAATCTTGGTGTCGTGTCTAATGAACATGGCACAATTTTTTTTCTTAAATTTTTGTTTGATTACATGGTCTAAAAGACCTAGTTAATACTTACAAAATGATACTTTAATCTATAAATTACGTTTTCAAATCGGCGAGTTATAAGCAATTTAAAATTAAAATTTTCGATTTTTCGGCACCCGTAGTGAGCGAGCAAAATTTCAAATGTGGTTGAATAATTTCAAGATTATATATTTTCTGAGTTATAAACTAGACGATTTTCAATTTAAAAATTCTATAATTAATGAATATTTTGTATTTTAGCCTAAAAATGGCCGTCAATCTTAGTTTTTAATAAAAAAAAATGGTTCTTAAGGAATATATTAAAATTTGATATCTGTTTGTAAGCTAACAATATGTACTTACGTTTAAACCATTTTTTGTGTTATATTGATCAACCTTATAGAAGAAGGAGGTCCTTTAATTTGACCTATTTTACATCGAAATTTTGCTTTTAGCCTATATGTTCTAAAATCCCAAAGCTGGGATCGGAAAAAGAACTCTGCCGTAATAAAGCTATATCTATTCTCAACTATCGCTGAAAGTATTTCATTACCCCTAGTCCATATGTGTACTCTATGGCAAAAAGACTAAAACATTCCACTTTTGGGATTATTGGCAATTATTTTGGGAATTGTGACAAGTGGATGGTACCACCGTTAAAACTTAAGCTGAAATATTCCTTTGCTATGCTATGCTCATGCCAAATTTTAGATCAATTGTAGTAAATTTCCAAAATATTTTGACTCTGCCCCACGGTGCACCGGTTAACGCGACCAAAAAAAAGCAAAAAACAATTAAATCAGCAGGAATAATTCTATATTGAAAATAGGAATAGCATTTAATCGGTAACATTTTTCAAATTACTGGGGCAATAGACAATAAATATTTATAAAAATTATATATTAACCTGAGTTTAGTATTTGTATGTATATTATCTCAGTTTGATTGTCTAACTAGATGATGTATGCAACTAAACACTACCAATAGTAAGTAGACGTAGACGCAAACGTAAAGAATTATGAAAAAGGACGTAGCGATCCAGAAAATGCTTTATATTCTGCTGGGGTCTAAAAATAAATTTTTTCCAGTTTTTCTTTAAAATTAATCACATAGGGCCATATTCATAAAAAATATTGTAGGTTTATTAGATGTTTAATAAACAAATTTTGTATAAAAATTTGTTTTATAAACCTTTTATAAACCAAAAATTTTTTTATGAATTTGGCCCATAGTATTTAAAAAAATATTCTTTCAATCCTATAGAGAGAAGTACAGAGATCTAGAAGTAGAGAGATCTATCTATCAATTCTATGGATCATTCGATAGAATAAATGAACTTTAGCCTGACTCAACAATGCATTTATGTATATGTTTTTAAATAGTTCGATAAATAAATAAAATAATAATTTTTCCAGATTTATTTTTCTATTTTGTCTATAGTTAGGCTTTCAAGGTCAAGTTTTATATTTAAATAAAAAAAACTATTTACAGTGCTAACTGGGTAGAGTGAACTAATTTTTGCAGAGCGATTTCACTATACCCAGGTTGTTCACTAACTCAAGGTTGATTTTTTTTTTATTTAAAAAACTAATTTATTTATTCTAAATGCATTTATAGGTTATAAATTTTATTAATTTCCATGTAATATTAAAGTTTAAATTTATGACTAGAAAAAATTAGTAGTAGTAGTTGTTTTTTTTTTTTTTTTTGTTTACCGATATTTGCACTGCTTGATGGCGAAGGAAATGTAGAGCTTGTATATTCGCGAAATTTGTAGTATTAGCCTCAGCCAATTCGATACCCTTATCAAAAACCTTAATGGCTTTAGCAGCTAAAATCGGATTTGTGTTTGCTGGTGTTTCGCCATTGTCTTCATCATCTAATATTTCAAATGTGCAAGAAATTGTCGATTTTGCAACGCCATAACGCTTTGCCATAGAAGTACCCTACCAGCACCTTTTACAATGTTTTTTATAAAGTCGTTTTTTTGTTTTAAGGATAAATGCTTTCTTTTTTTCGAATCCATTTTTATGTAACAATTATAACACCAATTATTCAGAAATTAACTTTAAGACACGACCTTAATGGAACATGCGGGCAGACTTTAATAAATTAACACCTCATAGAATGCGTATTTGTGAGATTAACTTGGCATCTTACTCTAAAAGAATCGTTACTTTACCGTTATTTTATGTTCTCTTTAATTATTATACTATTTTTCATTGTTTTCTCCTTTGCCAAACCTAAAAACTCACTATAAAATATGGTCACTCTATAGAGGTTCATGAGTGTTCACTCTACAGAGTAGTCAATGTAAACCTTCTGGTGTTCACTCTAACGAGATATTCTTAGCATCGGGGGTTCACTCTACCCAGACAGCAATTTATTTATTTTCCAGTTGTTACCCCATTTGGTTCCCAAACAATCTATTTATATAATTCGGTGTAGAGAATTTTTAGTAGAACCAGAAGGATAACTGAAAGTGTGCCTTGAGCACCTTTCAAAATCTAACTCTGCGAAGGCCCTAAAGGTAGAAACATGGCTTAACTTTATCGAGCAAAGACTAGCTATATTTAACTTATCCTGTCATGTACATAACTATTGTTTTCCACTAGATTGAAAACTACTCGAAAATAATTTTAATTTAACGAATAGATAGGACAATTTGCTTTTATATTGTTATATATTTTTCATTTATGCTTTTAGGCGACTTTTCATAGGGTCATTTTGCATGCAGTCTTTTTTAAGTGCTGCTTAAAGATTAAAACAAGAAGTAGGTACTTTGTAGAGGAATTGTAATACCCCGACTTAATTGCAACTCGTTAAACACCCCAGTTGCAGTGAAAGAAAACCAACCATTTGTTAAATACAAAAGAATCAAGCAATTGTTGATTTAATAGTCCACAATAAAAGAAAATGGGATCTTAATTTATTTTGCATAAGATGATGATATCGCAAAATAAAATAAAATCTAACAATGAATCACTATGTGGTCTCTCTCAATCAAAGCATTAAAAGAAAACAAAAAAAAAAAAGAAGTGCAACTAAAGAATGATCCCTATAAGATATTTCCTTATAGCCAGTCTCGCGCACAGACTGCAGACAATACAACTTAAGGCGACAATTGTATTAGAGGAAGAAACAACAAAATAGGAAGAACTTGCAATGCTGCTGAAGCAAAATCATAGATTCAGGTAAAACATAAAACCAATAAGGTCATCTAGAGATCATAAATCATTGCAAAAAGAAAAAGAAAAATAAAAGAAATAAAAACTATTCACAAAAGAAGAAAAAAATATAAAATAAAATAAAAATGATGGTACAAGAAACCAAACCAAATATACGTTAAGAATAAAAATATGATCATTGTAGATGACATTCAGGTATTAATAACTGTCAAAACATGAACTAAAAACACATTTAAAGCAAAGAACACACACATTTAAAGCTATTGGTGCTGCATGCGCAGGCACAGGCACAGTCGCAGACGCACAGACACAAACTCCATCAATCTCCTTTAAGGTAAAACAAAAAATTAGAGAGAGAGTAAAGAATTATAATCAGACGTATATCGCTGTCACTAAATAACATAGTCAAACTCTAAGGATAACTTAATTAAAGACGTCAGACTATACACGCAACGTTTAACAGCAGGATATTTGCAACGGCGAGCATAAACACTCTCAGACGGCTACAGATTACACAACGTTTTCGAATTGTGTTTTAAACCTTTCTTTTCTCTTATAGTTTTTTTGTTGGGAAAAAATTTAGGTGAATGGAAATATGAATGAGTTTTGAAAACAATTTTGCTAAACAAAGAAACTGTTGGGCGTAAGGACAAAAAAAGATTTTGTGGTTTATCTTAGATGGAAATAATGAAGAACAAACAATTCAACTGTGAAACAGTACAGAGCGGATAGAAAGATATTCGACATCATTAATGCTGTTAAAAGACGCGTCATTTAGAATCAGTAATAAGTGAAGTTAAGGACGTCGCGACAGAATAACTAAATGTTGCAACATTTTGTTACTCGTCTAATAACTGCGCGTCGTTGATATCGATGTCAGGCACGTTTTTTTGAGGATCGTTAAAATTTTAATTTTACTTATCTTGTAAATTTTATTACATTCAAATATTAACAAATTCCTTTGTAGTCGCATGTATTTTACTGTATCTCTCTCTCTCTCTTCCTCACTGTAAGGTCTTATTGCAAACTATTTTGTTTTCGTGGTGTTTTTCTTGAGTTGCTTTTGTTTTCATGTTTTAATAAAGATCGAGTAGAAAAACATGACTTCACTTCCATTGTAACATTAACAATATTGTTTTTTTAGAGTTACACAAATTTTACATTTGTGCTGTTTGCAGCCAAAAAAAAAGTACTCATAATACAGCATAATGTGGCGTCTGCTAGACCCCCCAGGCAACATTGTAACGAGGCAATTCACTAATGCTCAGTCTTAAGATTGACGATTAAGACAAAATAGCATACCTGACGAAAAATGAGTAGTGTAATCAGTGCAAATGAAAACCCCTTTACATGTTTCCACAAGATTAAATTGTTTCTTTGCAGAATTTTTCAAGTGTCCTCAAAATTGAAGTTTGTTTTAGTGATGAACGGTGCCAAATACCATCCCCCCACCGCCTAGTTCTGCAGGTTTAAAAATGGGTCAGTTCGTCAGTTTCTATTAATACAATTTTTACATTACGAATACAACAGTAATCGACATTTTTGCAGAAACTTCCTTTTTGAGGCTGAGAAGATTTTTACTCATTCGAGTTGGACTGAGCTAGACAATTCAGAGTTATCAGCTCTAAATACGTCTCCTTGATCTTTATGCAAGGGACTGAATATATTAGATATCAACATCATCTCAGCACTTCTTCTGAGACGGAAGAGTAAATCTTGTTAAGTTTCATTCAGCTAAAAATGCACAGTGGGGCAGAATCAAAATATTTCGGAATTGTAAAAGGGTAGGCCGATTGATCCAATAAATAAAATTTTCTGTGGATATGTCTGCAACATTAAGGTAAAGTAAATCCCACAATTCCCAAAATAAATGCAAAAAATCCAAAAATTCGAATTTTTTTTAGACTTTTGCCCATAAATTCAACATAAGGACTAGAGTTAATGAAATACTTTCAGCAATAGTTGGTTGTATACATAGCTTTATTACGGCATTATTCTTTTTCTCATCTTAACTTTGGGATTTTAGAACATATAGGCTAAAGTCAAGATTTCGATGTAAAATGATCAATTTGACACTAAATTTGGTTTAAACGTATGTGCATTTTGTTAGCTTCTAATATCAAATATTTATACATATGTATATTCCTTAAGAAAATATTTTATTTTTTATTAAAAAAATAAGTTTGACGTCATTTTTAGGCGAAAATACACAAAAATTCAATAATTTTGGAATTTTCAATTTGAAAATCGTCTACTTTTTAACTAAGAACAGATATAATCTTGGAATTTTTCACAATATTGAAAATCTTGCTCTCTAATTATGGGAGAAAATTAAAAAAAAAATTTGAAAATTGTTTAAAATATTTAAAAAAAAACTGAACTGAACAGGGTATCAAAAAATCAAAAATTTTAATCTTAAATTAGCATTTTTAAGCACCATTTTATAGGTATTAAGTGGACCTTTAACATCATGTAAAATTTTAAAAACTCAAACACAAATTTAAGAAATGCCAAGCTTTAAAAAGATATGCAGGGTCGAGGTACCCAACTTTGACTCCACATAGCGCCACCAATGACAAGTGGATGGTGAAAACCGTCAAAACAAGCTGATATACTCCTCTGCTAGCTCACATACAATTTTGGATTAATCGGCCAAGCTGTTTACAAATGGCTGAGTTATTTTCAAAATATATTGATTCTGCCCCACTGTGCAATGTAGGAGAAAGAACATCCACCTGTGTAGAATCCTTCGTTATACAGATGCCATAATCTGCATACTAGCGAAAAAGTTAGTCTAGTTGCCATAATCTGTTTTAGTTTTGCCTTCTTTGGAGTATACTTTAACATCGTTGATCAGAGTTATTAATAATTCTTGCAAAAAAAACCGACTTCAAAACAGATAGTTGAGTACCAGTTCTAAACTAAAAATGTAAGAAGTAATCTGTAAGAACTATATATAAACCAAATAAAAGATAAACAAAATGCGTCAAAGTTAGCAGGAAAAGAAGTAAAGACTATGTGAAATTCAAGCATCTCCCTATTACTGTTTAAAAGTTAAGCTATTATCACCAACAACCGTCTTTTATGGGGACACCATTTAATTTTAATTTTTTATAGCTGTAATAGCGATCATAGTAATACACATTATGTGTAAATTTCAGTTGTCTATCTAAAACGGCTCAAAAGATAAGGCATACATTAAATTTCATTAATTATAGGGACACTCTCACATTTCCATAAGTCTCTATCTATAACGGTTCAAAAGACTAGTCAATATAAGTCAAATTACGTCAGCTATGAGGACACCCTTTAAGTTTTTTGTACTTTTTACTGTAGCCATAGAGATATTAGCTTTGTTAAAATTTTAAATGTTTATCTATAAGCGTTCAAAAGATAAGGTCATATAGATCAAATATCATTAACTTTAGATACACCCTTTAATTTCCCACTTTATACTTTTTACTACAGCGGACATAGTAATATACGTTCTGCGTAAATATAAAATGTCTGTCTATAACGGTTTCAAAGATAAGGTAACATAAATCAAATAACATCACCTATTGGGACACCCTTTAATTTACAATTTTAAATTAAAGACATATTGTCATAGAGGACTTGGCCACATAGATTTTTTGTAAATTTCAACTGTGTGTCTATAACGGTTTATAGGTTTAGTCATATACAGAAAATTACTGAACTATTGGAACACCCTTTAATTCATAACTCTAAATATTTATAATTGCAAGTATACCAGACAAAATAGTGGAAATTCTGCCTAATTTTCAAGTGTTTGTCTATAACGGTTCAAAAGATAGGGCCATATACGTCAAATTACATCTATTATGGGGACACCCTTTAATTTATAAATTCAAATTATATACCTATTATAGCGGACTTAGCAATACAGGTTCCTTGTAAATTTCAGCTGTCTGTCTATAACGGTTCAAAAGTTTGGCCACATACATAAAATTACATTAACTATTGGGACACCCTTTTATTTCCAAATTCAAATTTTATACTTTTTGTTATAGCGGACTTAGTAATAAAGGTTCTTTGTAAATTTAACGGTCGGTGTACAACTGTTCAAAAGTATGGGCATATACAACAAATTTAATGAACTATTGGATCACCCTTTACTTTTTAATTTGGAATATTTATCCTTTTTATTATAAAGGTCATAGTAATCGACATTCTGTCAAACTTTCAAGGTTTTGTCTTTAACGGTTCAAAAGATAGGCCCATAAAGTTCAAATTACGTCACACATGGGGACACCCTTTAAATTAAGTTTATTTTTTTTTACTTTTTGTTGGTGGAAGCTATAGTGGTACCCAATTTTTTAAAATTTTAAACTGGTGCCCTTTAGGGTTCTTAATACACGAAAAAAACATGTATGTTGTATGGGGACACCCTTTAATTTTTAAAATAATGAACTGTTTTTAAAACGGGACCAATCTGTAAGCAGTACCTTTCAAATAAAGAAAAAATTTTTAAAATCTGTTCAGAAATGGCTGAGTTATGCGGGCACAAACATAAAAAAAAGCAACACTCAGACGAATTGATAACCTCCTTCTTTTTTTGAAGTCGGTTAAAAAGAGAGTTGACTTCTTTTCGCCCTAAAGTGTCTGTTTTTATCTTAAAATGAAACATTATTTTCTGGGAAAAGCTAAAGCAATTTATGGAACTTTCCTTAAAAAATATTAAAATTGTTTGGCCAAAATTGCAACGCACTATCAAAATTATAATGTGTTCGGTGGCATGGCTGACTTTATTGTATAAAATTTCGTTGGGAGAAACTCTTTTTGGCAAAAAAAAAACGTTTTATTTCTTAACGTAGTCTCCTAGATTTTAGGCCTTTCTTAATTCCAGATAATAGATAATAACGATACTTCTTTTTTTGACCCAATTCTTTACAGATGGAAATTAGAAATAGTCCCAAGGGAACAGTAATTTTTTCTTTGCTATATGAGGTCGTTTTTACTAAAGCAAATTTAAATCTATCCAAGAGCAATGAATAATATTTGCCCATAATCGTTTTATCCTTTTCACGGAAATCTATGGTACTGACACCATGTGCCTCCCAAAAAAACTGTGCCATCACCTTGTTGGCCGACATACCCATCTTCTTCGGTGCATGTTCATTCAAAGACACCCACTGCTTTGATTGTTCCTTGGTCGCTGGTGTATTGTGATAGATTCAAGTTTCGTCGACACTTACAAAAAGACGCAGAAACTTGTTTCTATTGCACTTCAACATCACCAAACACACCTTTTAAATGGTTACATGGTTTAAGTGGTCACGGAGCAATCGCGAACGCATCACGCGCATAGCTCTTTCATATCCAAACATTCATGTAAAATGCGACGTACCCACTCGGCTCAGATGCACAGAGCCTCAGCCAATTCACGCAATTTTATTCTCTGATCGAAATTATTGTTGAATCCGATGTTGATACATCGGTGATACTTCAGGTTTGCCGATATATCTATATGGGCGAAATTTTATTGTCGAAGAAGTGGTAAACATTTTACTTCGAACAAGATGGGAAATTATATATACAACTAGAAAAAATGTTATGAAAAGAAAGGATAGACAAACGCAATATCTGTAAGAAATTGATTCCGAATGGTAATCCTAAAGGTAAAATTTTTATGCAGTAACTAATAGACCACAAATGGGATAACTCTGTATTAGAAGTGATTAAATATTGGAAGCAAGTTCTTAATTTTATTCGAACATATAACAAATTAACAATAAAACTGCATAGTTGTAATTGTCTTGAATATCCCAACGTCACTATTAAACATATTTGCCTTTTCTTTTTAGCTCTAAAATGCACTTAATAAAACTCAGAGGGCCACAAATTAAACGTTAATTAAATTTTAATATCACCCCAATAAAATACTATCAGTTATTATAATAAAAACAATTCTATAAAAATTTTAATAATTTAAATATAAAGATTTATAGGTTTTTCTAGTCTTTTAAATAAATTTTAGCTTTTTGACAAATAGACCACAAATGGTATAACGCTGTACTAGAAGTGCTTAGATATCGGGAGTAAGTCCTTAATTACAACTTCATAGATGATCCAGTAAGTCAATTGTATTAAATATTCTAACTATTCTCTAAATTACACTTAATAAAACTCAGATAAAAGTTATATTCCTTTACAGTTATATGGATTTAGAAGTGCCAACTAGAAGAGAGGCATTAAATTACCGGTACAATACAAGAAAGTACGTTTGCTTCCTTTCCGAGACTTTAAAAAATATTTTATCTATCTAACGTCGTTCTGTATTTTTATTTTAAGAACTGCCGGATCGAAAATTTGATTGCACAGTTTCTATTTGTATAACCTTAACCACAAGTGGAAAGGGTACATATAAGTTTGTCATTCCGTGTGTCATTTCTACAATATACATATTTATATATTTCTGACTCCATAAAGTATATATATTCTGGATCCTTATACATAGAGAAAATGATTGAGCGATGTCTGTCCATCTGACCATCTATGTTCGGGTTGAAATATACTTTGCCATCCGTAAGAAGAGATACAGAAAATTTAAGCCCACCATTCTGCCAGGCATAGTTGCTAAAATTTAGCAACATCATAGCATTCCATTCGAGGTTGTGGGTAAAAAACCACGCCCACCTATATTTTTTCACATTGTTTTTATTTTTTTCGGTTGTAATAATTATCTTTTGCTTTTTTTATTAAATAAATATTATACTTCGACCACTAAATCAAATGAAGTGCATACGGACCTCGGGGGATCAATAATCCCCTGTGAGGGGCGATTATTGTTTGTTTTGAAGTTGGAAGGGTTTTTCTGCTTTTAGTTGTGTTAAAAGCCTTTTCAGAAAGCAATACAAATATAAGTAGCCGCTAGACAACAGCATGCGTACTGCAAACTAGGAACAGTCAATAGGTACATTGCGGTAACAATATGACCCCCTCTAGTGCTTTAGTCTGACCATTCTAACGCAATATAGATCGCAGGAAGGTCCTAACTTTTACAAATACTTTTCGATAAAAATTTTCGATAAAATGTTTACAAACCATTTTCGATAAAATGTTTACAAAACATTTTCGATAAAATGTTTACAAAACATTTTCGATAAAATGTTTACAAAACATTTTCGATAAAATGTTTGCAAAACATTTTCGATAAAATGTTTACAAAACATTTTCCATAAAATGTTTACAAAACATTTTCCATAAAATGTTTACAAAACATTTTCGATAAAATGTTTACAAAACATTTTCGATAAAATGTTTACAAAACATTTTCGATAAACATTTTATCGAAAATGTTTTGCAAACATTTTCCATAAAATGTTTACAAATCATTTTCGATAAAATTTTTACAAAAAATTTTCGGTAAAATATTTACAACAACATATTCGATAAAATTTTTACAAAAAATTTTCCACAAAACTTTTATAAAAAATTTTCAGTAAAATATTTACAAAAAAAATTTAGACAAAATTTTTACAAAACATTTTCTATAAAATTTTTACAAAACATTTTCTATAAAATTTTTACAAAAATTCTTTGATAAAATTTAAAAAATATTTCGATAAAATTTAAAAAAATATTTTGATAAAATTTTTACAAAAAATTTTCGATACAATTTTTACAAAAAATTTTCGATACAATTTTTACAAAAAATTTACCATAAAATTTATTTTTACAAAAAATTTTCCATAAAATTTTTACAAAAAATTTTCGATATAATTTTTACAAAACATTTTCAATCAAATTTTTACAAAAAATGTTTGATAAAATTTTTACAAAAAATCTTCGATAAAATTATTACAAAAAATTTTCAATAAAATTTTTACAAAAAAAATTTCTATGTTTATATTATATTTGTAATAATGAAGTTGAAAATTATAAAAGTAAAAGCAGAATGTATATTATTGTGAAATTGGGAAACATAAGAGACCAAGGAAATATTTAACATTACTATGGTGAAGGTTATATAATATTCGGCATGACCGAATATAGCACTCTTGCTTGTTTTCATTCATATAGATAAAAAAATAAAGTTGTTATATTATATTGATATTTACATATATAATTGTATTAGTCAAACTTAAGCATAAATTATAAATGAATTGTTATAATAAAGCTTGAGTTTGTTTATTTTGTCTAAAAACTAAAGAATATTTTTATCATATTATGTGATTACTTTTAAAGAAAAATTGGAAAAATTGTTATTTTAGACACTAGCATTTTCTGGATCAGCATTCTTTGCATCTTTCTACTTTGAGTGGTGTTAAGTTGCAAGCATCATCTATTTAACCAACTAAACTAAGTTAATCATCAGAAGTTTTTTATAAATATTAAAGTTTAATTTGTATTAAGAAAACAATGTGCAAGATAATTACATTACAGTTAAGGAATAAATAATGAAAATTGTCCTTATTCTAATTACTCGTGTGTACCGCAACGTTATTGCAGATTTTGTTCAAACGTTAAGATGTTGTTGTATTTCTTGTCTTTCCTAAGTAAATAGTGTTTTACCTTATGTTTCGCTTTTCGTTGTTTGTTTCTTTTGTTAACATTATTAAAAAATTATAATCATGCGCTCATATTTACTTTTACAACACAAACTTACCACAGTGTATTCACAGATGCATCCCACAATTCCTGAGCCGGCATTAAATTTAGCTTCAATATACTGCGATCAATACCACTATATATTCATAATGGAAAATCGTGCAGATTTTTTTCTTTTGTTGCGGCATATGGGTGACAGGTGGCGCCCAATGTCTATAGGAAACGTTATGATGTTCTTCTCTTCGCCTTATTATGTATCGTTTTTTAGTTGAATTGTAATTTTGCAAATTAAATATCAATGAACGGAAGCTGTTCTATTGTTTTCTTTTATTTGTTTACTGACTTTATCTGAAAGTCTTTTGTAAAAGAATTTGTTATATCGAAAGTTTGCTATTTAATACAACTGCTAAAATTTTAGCAATGAATTAAAAAAGTAGGTTAATGTGCAACAAACGACATCATAAACATAAACTTACAAGTTAAAATGTATTGTAAGTTTTCTAAATGAAAGCAAAATAATTAATATGACAAATACTGATTTGTAATTAAGGGGAATATTGATTTGATCAAATAGCTATCAAAGATGGTTATTTAATTTATTTTCTGTCCTTTTGATAAGATTTGTAAGATTTAAATATTTATAAAGCATCGCAAGACTCTTCGATCTAAAATATTATTCATAAATATTTTCTAATTATTTTATTTTATTTCATTTTATTTTAACATTTATAGTGATTTTACGTTTCATTTAATTTATTCAGTTATTTTTAGGGTTCCGTACCCAAAGGCTAAAAACGAAATCCTATTGTTTTCACTACAATATCTGTCCGTCTGTCAGCGCCTTTTATCTCTGGAACCGTAATAGGTAGACTCTTGAAATTTTCACAGATTATGTATAGCTGTTGCCGCTATAGCAACAAATACTAAGGGTGTTCCTATATAGAGGTGTTATTCACGTTTATGTGTTTATTTCTTGAACTGTAGGAGGCATAGACTTAAGATTTACAAACAGTAATTAAAACTTAGGTCGCTATATAAACAAGTATAAAAAAATAAACTTAAAAATTAAAGGGTGTTCCGATAGTGGCGTGATTTGTATTTTAAGGCGCAAGGATTTTCTTCTCTATGGTATAACAAACACCGGCTTCGCTGACTAAAAGTTTTCTCTGTATCCGGAATAATGCAATTTTAGTCAAATGAAATAACTCCCAATCAAAATAAATAAAATAACTCTCAACAGAATTAAGAATAACCTCCATGGGATTATTTGAATTTTTTGTTGGGGGTTATTTCATTTTTTTTAGGATTTATTTCATTTGGGAGGTATTTCACGGTACCAAATAATAGCTGTCACCGGTGCGTTTTGTTAAACCACAAAAATTACAATAAAAACATGAAAATATTTTTATTATTCTGGGAGAAGCCTGTTTCAAATTCAGAAAGCAGCAGTTATATAGATACGAGATAAATACTCATCGGTGACAGTAGGGTATCCAACTCACTGGAGCATCGACGCAATGTGGGTTGTGTTTCGCTGTTTTACCGTTACTACAATGGAATATGCTCCAATCTAATCAGGGAAATTGTACCCGACACCCACGCGCGCTACGCATTATAGGGAGAATTCGTTTCTCGCCTGAATGGTTTGTAAGTGGAATAAACTCCCTGCGGATGTTTTTCCCATCAACTTCAATATGAGAAAGTTCAAGTCAAATGTCCACAAACACTACTCCATCTATCCTCCTTCCCATAACCAAATTTCTTAGTTCTGGTACAATGCATTGCATGAGTAGGGGTCATCCCCTGAGTGCTAGTCCAATAAAAAAAAAAAAAAACTGTTTTATGCTGGACTATGCGGATTTACACAATAATAATAATTTTACAATTTGTATGGGAGATACTACGCCCATTATCTCAAGTCTATATTTTTTGTAGTATGAGGGTTACTTGTGCAAAGTTTTCAAGACGCTACACATTGTAGTTTTCTAGGTACACTATAATGTTTTTTACTTCGTATGGGAAATACCACGCCACCTCTCTCTATCCAATCTATATTTTTCTAGATTATACACATTAGTAAGAGGATAACGAAGAATTACTTGGTAATCCTCCTATTTGGTAAACGATCATAATTTTGCACCTAGTATGGGAGTTACCACGCCAACTGTCCCATTTTAGTCTTTGTTTTGGTAGCCTATACACATTAGTGTAAGGGGTGATTCAAGTAGAGATAATTTTTTTCAATTAGTTTTTTCAATAGCCTTTTTTTGACAGATCACGTGTGAGTCGTGTCATGCTGTCATGTTATTTTTGTTTAGTATTGTTTGGCATTTCATAATGGAAAGACTTACGAATGAACATCGTTTACAAATCGTTTAACTTTATTACGAAAATTCACGTTCTGTGAAGAATGTGTTTCGTGCACTTATGGTCAACATAATCGACCTACTGAGCACACTATTCGCAACACCATCACCCATTTTGAGACCCAGCATTTATTATTGGATAATATTCGACCGAATAGACCATTTCCAGCACGCTGTGAAGAAAATATAACGGCCGTAGCTGAGAGTGTACACGAAGACCGTTCGCATCAACTCGGACTCACGTATGGAACGACTTAGAAAATTTTACGTCGAAAAAGTATACAAAATACAGCTTGTGTAACAACTGAATCAGCTCGACGTTCCCAAGCGACATTGCTTCGCTCTATGGGCTCT
Organism: Phasia obesa; assembly: GCA_949628195.1. Lineage (NCBI taxonomy): Eukaryota > Metazoa > Arthropoda > Insecta > Diptera > Tachinidae > Phasia > Phasia obesa. The sequence continues at coordinate 54,420,893 of OX451217.1, forward strand.
TGAAAAGTTCCAAGAAGTTCCAACGTTTCCGAGGAAAATTTTTTATCAGCGATGAGGCCCATATCAATGGGTATGTAAACAAGCAAAATTTCCGCATTTGTAGAGATTCAAGAGCTGCCACTTCATCCAGAAAAAACAACGGTTCGGTGTGGTTTGTGGGCCGGTGGAATCATCGCTTCAAATTTCTTTAAAAATGATGCCGGTGCGAACGTAACCGTTAATGGCGACCGTTATCGTGCCATGATAACCGACTATTTGATGCCTGAAATTAAAGCTCGTGATCTCGGCGACATTTGGTTTCAGCAAGACGGCGCCACTTCGCACATTTCGATGAGCACATAATTTCACGTTTTGGGCCGGTCGATTGGCCGCCAAGATCGTGTGATATCACAGCGTTAGACGTTTTCCTGTGGGGATATGTAAAATCTAAAATTTATGCGGACAAACCCGCTTCGATTCAGGCGTTGGAGGAAAACATCACGCATGTCATTCGCCAGTTACCAGTCGAAATGCTCGAACGAGTCATCGAAAATTAGACTCAATAGATGGACCTTCTGCGACGTAACAACGGCCAACATTTGATAGACATAAAATTTCAAAAAATAAATGCCAAAGAATGTTCTTTCAAATGATTATAAACATTCTCCATTAAATTTGAATTTTCCGTGTTTTTTTTTTTCTTGAAAAAAGTAGGGAACCACGAAATGGATCACGTGTTAGTCCTTTAGCTACACGGTAATAATTTTTCACTTTGTGTGGGTGGTACAACTCCCACTATTCTAATCCAGCCGGCTTTTGCTTCATTATGAATATCAATAAGGGAGTTACTTGAACAAAATTTCAAGGCTCTATTTACTACAGTTACTAAGCACCACGATGATAAGTATTTATTTTATATGGGAAGTGCCACGCCTACGTGAAATATCAAAAAATAAGTACCCAATTTTACCCACCGCATGTCTGGTAACAAACTGTGAAAATTGCAAGAAGATCGACCCACGGGTGTAGGCAGCTAAAACTTTCCGACAAACAAACGTAGATATTTTCTGCTTTATATACGTATATAGATACATCTATATCATAGCGATATCATATCGATAAATGTAAAATGTTAATTAAGCCAACAAAAATGTCTTCAAACGTTCAAATAAAAGTTGTATTGCAATATATTTTCATTGAAAAACTCTTAATATTTCGTTAATATTTGCAAGGTGTAGTTAAATTCACTTGCATACTTTAAATATGTCAGCAAAAGCATTAGGAAGTAATGCATTACTTCCGGTTTTAAGCATTTTTAACTTTGTCAACTATTTTGCAACCTTAGCACTTCGAATGAGACTTTTAACATTCCATAGTTTTGATCTACATAAGCTCGCAATAAAAATATTATTTATTTATTTATTTGTTATCCCATACAACAAGACATTAAATCTTATTAATTACAGTATAGGATTAGTTAAAGTAATTAGTATTTTGTAAAAGCAAAATATAAAAAATTATTATATAATAAAAATAATATGTTTAAAAAAGGTTAAATTAAAGTTTAGGAACAATAAATATAACATTAAACATTAAAAAAAAATGATGACGTTATTGAAAAAAACAATGTATAGCCCTTTTAAAATGCATTGCGTTACTTATAAATTGTATTTCTGGGGGTAACGAGTTCCAAAGACGGATAGAATTGGTATCAAATTGCCATGATGATGTTAATGTGCGGTATCTAACATGAACTATATTATTAGGCCTTTGAGATCTAGTGAACGAAAGACGCCTATAGAGATACATAGGTACACGTGTGTAAATAATTTTGTGCAAGGGTGTGAAATTTTGTGTTTTCCACAATGTTCGCAAAATATCATTTACTCTACCTGAATTAATTTGGTCATTCCAGGTTAGGGTGCTGTTATATATTAAGCCAAGATTCTTCGCTATTATTTATTAATGAAGAGAGTGATCTAACATTTCTATTTAAAGTTTTACCCAGCAATTATATTTTATTTGTTTACTAGTTTACCCGCCACGTTGTGAACGTCCTGACAATATTTTGCTCGATTTTGCTTTGAAAGTATTCCACACCAATTGTAAGACAACAATGAATTTCCACAAAGTAAAAATACAAATCAAATACAAATTTTATTCAATTGGCGCCTAATGTTGCGCAATAGTTTTTAAAATATCACAGTTTTAAACCGGAAGTTTCAGTACCTTTAAACCGGAAATTGCGTTTTTTCAGTGCTTTTGCTCCATTTTTTCCTGGAACTGAGGTATTTGTGTAACCTATATTGGAACCAGGATGCTAAGGTACCTCCTCACAAAATTTTGTTGAAATCCATCCAGTAGTTTTTACGTGATGCGAACACAAATGAACAACAGACAGACGGAAATGAGTAACTATTTTATTATATGTATAGATATGGATGTAAGCTTTCGTAAAAAAAAACAAGAATATGTGAGAGTATTTTGATAAAATATATGGTTTTCCTGTGTCACTAACTAAAGAAATTTAATCTGTCGTAAATAATAATAAAAGCCACAAATAAAACAACACATTCAAATAAAAATTAAAAAAATACAAAAACTAAAGAATAAAATGGTTTTAGATTTTTGTGCCGGTCAAATTAAGATCGTTTTTTTTTTTGCCTCTTAGAAAGAAACCATCATAAATTTCCACGCTTTTAAAGTCCAAACAACAAACAACAACAAAAAAAAAACGCCATCAAAAAATCTTGAACCAAAGGAACTAAATAACATCAGAACCAATTAACATATACATAATTGATCACAACCTTAAGACACACCAATCCGATGAAGATGATGATGAAGACGACGATGCCGACGACAATGATGAGACTAATTTTTGTGGTTACACCGACAAAAAGCTGCGACTGAATACAGAATGAAAAAATTGTATTCTTTAAAAAAGACAAAAAATAAATGGCCATAGTTTACCATGACCCAAACGTTTACCCTACAGCCAAATGGAAGAGCAATAGAAGATATACTTGCTGCTCCCAAATATATTTTCCTTGCGGAAAAACTTGAACCCTAGAACCGTGGAACTTTACTGTGAAAGACTTAGCTTGGCAACAACCAACAAATATTTATACGCTCCTACACAGGTGTCATATAAACCACGCAGTTAATCGAAGTGAGAAATTTATATCTCGGATCTATGTATCTATACGATTTCAGATAGTTCCGAATATTTATTTCATTTTTTATTTGCTTGTTACAAACTTAGCACCCACACCAAGTTATTAATTATGAAGGCTGTAAAGTAGAACATTTAAAACAGAATTATCAAACTTTAGTTGTCTTTAGGGTTTGATTTGGCAAGAACAAAGCAAAATAATAATAACAACAACAAGAAATAAATGTGAATACAAGAACATGTCACCGTGTTAAAAATTCACTCCGTTTTTGTGCGAGTTAAATGTACGACGCGTCGTACGACGAATCTTGAAAATTAAGAAAACGTTGATTGGTAATAAATGTTTTGTGTTTATTCAAGTGATAACAAATTTATAAATTAAAGACTACAACAACTATAAAATAGTTAATGATATTAAAATCCATATTGACTGGATTAAGAAGATATTGTTTTATTTTTTGTTGTTTTTTTAACTCTTGATTTTTTGGTTCCTCTTTTAAGAATTTCTTTGATTTTCAGCCATTAAAAAAGGCTGCGGCTTTTGATGTTGTCTGTTTTTGTTGTTGTTGTTATAGATGTTGTTGCTGTTGTGATTTGAATTTGTTCTGAAAGTAGAGACGCCGCTGCGACATGTACTCGCATGCGATAAAATGTGTGGTTGACAATGACTATGGTCTCTATCTAAAACGAGTGAATGAACAACAACAGAAAGTCATGTTAATATGAACGCCATTAACAAACAGGTAAAACACGGCCACTGCAACAAATTTAACAAATGTCCCAACAGATATGACTGACCGAAATATACAACATCGAAGAAATCAGCGCATAAATGAAATGCTCGCCACATTAAAATCGAGTCTGAATCCTTTCAACTGAATTTACTAATAATAAAATTAAGAAACAACAAGCTGCAACGCCGCGGCGCACGTAATCGTTTTAAGTTACAATTTATTGTGTTTTTGAATAAAAATCAGAACAAGAAAAAAAGTTGGCACAATTTTTATAAATATACACCCGGGGAAATGTTGTAGTAAAAATATACATAGCTTCTATACTTCCTACAAGTACTCGTAGTTAATAATTAAAATTTACTTACTTTGGCTCTACAACCTGTTATGGGGTACTGCCTCAGCTCAGAAAAAGAATTACACAGTGCAACACGGAAAAAATAACCATATACGGACACCACTACGTGATAAAAGACCAAAAAAAAAAACAGACCCCTGTCTCCCAGTTTTGCCCAAAGTCCTCCAGGTTTTTTTTATGGGCCCACAAAGATGTGGGGCCTCGATATCATTTGTGCAAAAAAATGATCATTTACTCAAGCTCATATTATGCAAACCGTTTGGAATTTTAATATACTCTCTGAGGCAAAGTTGTAGCTCTTGTCATAAAGAACAAAAATTGTGAACATATAAAATCAAAAAAACTTCATCTTCAAGGTCAAAATCGCAAAAAACTTTAAAAAAATTCAATTTTTTTTTACCTTTTTTCCCTGTTCAGGTCCATAGGTAGCAAACCGTTCAAAATTCAAGGAAACAATCAACTACAAAAATGAACCTAAGATCTCAATAAACAACTTTCTAGAACATATGAACTTCCTAGGAATGATTCTTCACTTTTGCGACTACCTAAGCGCTACCTAAACGGTGTTAAGAATCAATCGATATCGACTAGATATACATACCCTACGTACGACGTCATATCGAGTATGAATTTCAATACTCTAGCGGTTTCGTTTTGTCCGTAATTTTGGAAAGGTAGAAATCATACAAATTTTATATCTAAATGTATAGAAGGTTTTAAAACCGCAGTTTGTCAGGAACTGTATACAAGTAAGTAAATAAGAAATTTAAAGTAAGCCAGTTACTACTTCTTATAGATTTCTTAAAAGATTCTACAAAGATTTTCTTTTGAGCGTATAACAGCCGAAAAGAAAATTAAAATTATAGTGTTTTACATTCAAGAGCCTGTACGGTCATAAAGAGTAAAACCACAAATGACGAACTCTTCATAGTATAAAAAATCGATAAATGCAGGTAAAGCAAAGTTCTGATAACAAAAGGCAACTCATCGGAACAATTATAGGAGTAACAAATAAAATTTATACTCATGAAATGACGACAATTTCATTCAGAAAGAAAAAACAACACACGAACTACAACGTTTTTATCTTAAAGAGTCTTGTATTGTCGACAATTTAATGTTCATTGTACAACAATATAAACGACTTTTAGATATGACAAACCAACAGTCAGGCAACAATATATATAAATTAAAAAAGTGCATTAAATATGTAAAAGTTAAAGATTTCATTTTTCATACATACCTGCATCTTACAAAAACTCAGCTGGACGTCCATAAAATCATAAAATTTATATTGTTCTCATTCGAGCAGTCATAGATGTTGTTGGTACATTTAAAAACATACAAATCAATGTTTTTGCCATTAGAATTTTCTCAATGAACCGAACTAACACAATGCTAAATGTCATACAACAAAACAAACGTTTGCTGTAAAGACAATAATAAAGGCTGAGGATAGTGATAATGTTTGGCGTCGCTTTACTGCAGAGTAATTGTTGTCTGATATAATGTCATTGATTCTTTTTTTACACCAAAAAAAGGTCCTTTGCTCTTAGATAAGATAAAGAGTTATGCGAAGGACAACATGTAATTTTTATTCTTATTGGTAGCGGCGCCAACTAAGACTGCTCAGCATAAGACCATAAAATCTGTTGGCACTTTTTATTTAAAATTTATTAGTACAGGCATAAATTATTTATTTACTCTAATGGTATGTTAGGAAATATGTAATATTAGGGATGGATCTATATTAAATTAAGATCACCACACACACTCTTAATGAATACTTTTTTTAAACTGATTTTTGATGTGTTGTCATATTCACAGGCTACGGTTTATTTCGTTCTATACAGAACTGCTTAAATGGTCGTCGCTGATGATGTCAAATCTATTAGCGAAAACCTATAATTTTATGAACGTGCAATTATAACTCTGCAAAATGTCAAAAATTATGAGATTGCAAAAGATCATCGACAGACAGTATTTTACTAAATGAAAGCAAAAATTTTAGATTTTCCTTCTTATTTAAAATTTGCAATCGTATTTTGAATTTTAATGGTCACAGAAGGGTTGTACAAAAATATCGATTATTCTAAATAGCGATATTTATATAAAAACATTTGATATTGTTAATGGTGATATACCGATATTTATTTTATAATATCGAAATTCGATATAGTTTTTAACTTTGGATTCGTGTATTGTCACTGCCCTCTGAGAAATTTGTGATACATATTGCACATGTAGTATCCATGATTTGTAAAATTCACTTAATTCACCTTTTTATCTAAAATGGCCATTGTAACGCCGTGTTATCACAGGGTACGTTACAAAAACTTCGTTCGTTACAAAAATTTTTTATTTAAATAATAACGCTATAAACTTTATTTAAGTTAGTTCTTATGGCGTTTTCTTTTCTGACAAAAATGTTCCATATATTTTACACTTATTAAATTTTCATGTTCTTTTCTACAAAAAATATCAGAGTGTGAATAAACATTATGTTCTTTTCTAAATATGTCGCACCAAAACCAGGTAAATATGCTACATTTTTTACACTCAAATTTTATTAAGGGTGAGATATTGCCCTTTTTTGTAAATATTTTTTTTTATTGAAAAGAATAATTTTATTTTGAATTAAAATTTTTATGTGAATAAATATTTTATTTTACACGTCATATAGGCATAAATGTTAAATGTAAAATCAGTTTGCTTTTGTGTTCTTTTGAAATCATAAAAATGGTCACATTTTTCAAGGGCTGGGTGATCCATAAAAAGTATTACCTATTAATAAGGCAAAATATTTTTTCAGAAAAGAAAACGCCATTAGATTAGTTTGAAATTACACTACAGTAATGTACACAATTTTTTACGTATCACTACCTTCCTAGGATCCCGCAAGCTCACATTAAATCTCCTAACAGCTCCTCAAGTTGAAGCAAATTCTGTTCTAGCCTGAGCAAGCAGTAGCCTTGTCCACCAGTTTGCAACTTGTTGTTAACACGAATAAGTTTCTGAATCAATGCCTCAACGTCTTAGCTCTAGTTAGCCTACGGTCCGTGGTGGTCTATCCTGTTCAGCTAGGTCGAACAAATTCTGACCTGGCTAAACGAAGAACGACTTTACTCTGTCCTCCTTCACGACTACCAGGGGTAAGCAACCCAAGGCTCGCGAGCCACATGTGGCTCTTTGGATGTGAAGCTTTAATTTTATACGCAAATTATTTATTTTATAAAAAAAAAACAAAATTTAAAATTCGTTCCAAATCGTTTATCCAGGATAACGCACTGATTTTAACTGTCAGCCCTTTGTACTCGTTTTTCACCACAGTCCTCCCCGAGTCACACGTCGTCACGGCCATCAGCTCCTGAATGACGACGTTATAGCTGTATGGCCAGCTTTAGCTTGCTAAAATAAAAGTCTCTCGGGACAAGCTACAGGGGAAGATGTAGCGAATGCCGTGCCAAAATACCTTGAAGACAATAAGGTTGATTTACATAAAATCGTTTCAATAGCAACTGATTGAGCCAGAAGTATAACATGAAAAAATAAAGGAGCAACATCGATTCTTCCCAGCAAATTAAGCCACAAAATTCTTACGTTTCACTGCATAATAATTCAAGAAGCGCTTTGAGCCCTATCATTTCCGGCCGAAATAGTTGACCATGACCTCAATTTGGTAATCAATATAGTTAAAAGCTCTCTACAGCTTAAATAATTCTTAAATGAAATTGAGACTCAGTTTTCCGATTTCCTACTTCACAACAAAGTTTGATGGCTTTCCAAAGATAAGGCATTGAAAAGTTTTGCTTTGTGCTAGAAGAAATAATTGCATTCCTTAATGAATAAGGCATTAATCACCCTGAATTAGAGAACGAAAAATGCTTTCAAAAATTTTACTTTTACGTAGATATCACAGCAAAATAAAATGAGATGAGTCTGAAACTGCAAGGAGAGGAGACCCAGCCTATGTTTTAGTATAAGAATTGTTTTATTTTCAACTGAAATCAATTCTTTTTGTAGAAGCTACAGATACAGATATTATATATTATTTAATTTTTAATTTATAAAGCAATATCGCGACAATACTAGCGAAACTGTTGACACGAATTACTTCAGCAGTTATAAAAGAAATTAAAGATGAATTTGCCGACAATTTTGAGCAATTCAAAACCAACAAAACATGTTAAAGTGCATTCATAGCAAATCCTCTCAACACAAACAGTAACGGAATCCACATTGAGACATTTGGAATTGAATTGCCTAGGACTGCAATTAATCGATTTAAAAAGTAAGGCTTTGTGAAGTGGGAAATTTACAGAGTTGAAAAGCAAGTTGAAGGTCCAGAAATGTAACTCAACAAAAGTCTACAGTTTTAAAAGAAATGCCTCGAGATAAGGCACTTATTTTTAAGCTTGGAAGAGTCTTCCATTTTGCTACAATGAGGTAAAGAAGGTGACATTGGAGTGCTGACTATCTTCAGATAGGTGGAACAAACTGAGAAAGGAAAATCTAGAAAAGATGTTGAATTTTAAGCCTGTGTAATTCTAATGGAAAGATGTCAAAATCTTCGTAAATTGATAGATGTTGATCAGAGTCAAAAGGCTATTAGTGTTGTAAATAAATGTTTAATTTCTTCAGTTTTTTACTTAAATAATAATAAAGTAATTATTATGAATAAATAGATATTTTATCTTACGAATAAGTAGATCAGTATTTTTTATCAAGCAACTTTATTTGGCAAGAACAAACTGTCTGGCTCTTTAAAAACTTTATAATTTCGTAATTGTAATTTTTTACTCCACCGACTCGAAAGTTTGCCACCCCTAACCTAGACGAATAAAATTCTGACCAAATGAAGCAGCTCCAGAAGTCAATTTGCCCAAATATTTAGATGTACCTTAATCAATTTGAAGTCGAATACGATGCTGACTTACTTAATTGACCTGCACTTGTTTTAAAGACTGTTTTTAATTAATTTGCATAAAATTCTAACTTACTTCAAAGAGGTCTTGCCCGGTTGCTTGACCTTGGCTAACCCTTTCGCTACATATTTTTATTTATGATTGCTAAAAATATGATTCCTTCGATTATTCAATATTTTGGGCTGTAAAACCGATATGTCCAAAAAAAATTTAAGTTTTTTTGGGAAACATGTTTTTCAGACTGTTGCCATATGACTATAATTATTCTTAATGGTATAAAAATTACCATTGAAAATTATTATTTCTTGCTTTCTTTTAATAAGAGGTAATTTTTTGTTGAAAAATTAACTTTAAATAAAAATATTCATTAAAAATAGTAAAACAATATAAATGAAAAGGTTGCTTACTTCTGCAATATATACGTATTTCTGTGCAATATTAGTCCTTAAAACGATTACACTCTAAATGCACAAGCATTTGTATCTAGAAAAACCGTTACATCCTTTAAATTTGCATCTGGTTTTATCTTTATCGAAAACTCAATATATCCATAGAACATCTTAGGTGTCCATCATGATATCCGCTATCTGATTTATATTCTAGCCAGGAGTTTAAAATTTGCTAAATCTATGAAATGGTCAAATATTTTAAGAGTCCAATATCCTCTAGGTCCGATAAATCGGAATGAATTAAAATTTGTTCTATTTTAATGTCTGCTATACACTTCGCCATGCATGTGATTAAAACGAAAATAAAAGTTTATATAAAAATAAAAGTAACGTTCTTTGATTATTCTATACCATAAAGTGAATTTGTTGCCATATGGCAACAATATAATTTTTAAAAATTATTACAAATATATAAACTATTAACTAATAATTTTTTTTACTTATAACTGGTAAAACAATGTTTTCTTAATAAATTGCATTAAAAATATATTAAAATATTGGCTAATAAAACCCGAAAATTTAATTTTAAAAAAGATTTTTTTCATCAAATTAGTAAGGAATGGTAAAGGCGCTTTAGACCCAGATATTTTTGACCGATTTTGGACTATTTTTGAATATTTTTATTTACCATCGTTGCTAGGTATCTAAAATTTAAAACTGTAGAGAAAAAAAAATTGATTCTTTAAAAAAAAAGGAGACTTACAGACAAAAAACGTGTATGTTGCCATATGGCAACAAAATGGCAAAAGGGCTAACTCGACTGTCCGTAGCCGAAAAAATTTACTTAAAATAAATACATGTGTGTATTTGACCTTTTCCCTGCCAGAAAATCTGTCTAGCTTCGACATTGCTTGTTAACAATGCGAACACAGAAAATGCATCACTAAATCAGAAATGCCCAAATAAGGTGGTTACTAGCATTTCCAGTTTCATGTTCTCAAATAAATCTAAAGGGTGTTTTTTATAGAGGTATAGAACTTTAATTTTTTATAAAACAACGATGGATTATTCGATTGACATGAATTTTATTTATCCGAAAGATAATCTTGTTGCATTATATTTTAAATATGATTTCTGGTATATGATCGCCACGGCTGGCGCGGATGTAATCCAATCTGGACGTCCAATTTTCTATGACTTTTTCCAACATTTGTGGCCGTATATCGGCAATAACACGGCGAATGTTGTCTTCCAAATGGTCAAGCGTTTGTGGTTTATCCGCATAGACCAATGACTTTACATAGCCCCACTGAAAGTAGTCTAGCGGTGTTAAATCACCTTTTGTACCTCTATAAAAAACACTCTTTACAATATTAACTTTATTTCAAATATCAGAAGCATTTCTCACGCCATTTAATAAATTGTTTTTTATTTGTTTAAGCGCGTTGCTCCAATATTTTTGTGGAACATCATAAATTTATAAAAAAAACCAACATTTACATAAACAAAAGCAGCGACAAAAAAGACCAATAAAACAAATGTTACGCTTGACTAATTTAACAAATGTAAAATAATATTAAAACAATATTGAAATTTGAATTTTCAAAAAAAAAAGAACAGGTAGAAAAAAATAACAAATTTAAGAGAATAATTTATGCAAAAAGTTATTTTTTTTTTTTTTTTTTGAAAAACAACATCTTGAACAAGACACAAACCGATGAGGCTAAGAAATGTGTTTACTTTGTGTACAATATATTTCAAACATGTCAAAACTAACTGGTCAAATGTTGTATTTTTGATTAAAGTTTTAAACGAGGAGCAACAACTGTAAGAACAACATTTGTCTACTGTTACTGTTTCGCTGGTAAAACTACTCGCAGTAGAACGAACAGTTTTGTATTGTAGTCAAGACAAATTTGAGACATTTTTATGGTCATTTGGTCAAATACAATACAACAACAAAAACAACAAATTAACAATAAAGGTAACCGAAAAAGAATACATAGACCATCTTTTGTATTTTATTTAAACACTGGTCAAAACAAAACAGGGACAGGACACTTGTATAATTTATTAACCATTTCCTAGGGTGAGCAATAATTCATCCAATGAAGAACTAACTGCCAGAGGGATAGAAACGCATAAATTATTTATACTTAAGCAACATTTTATAACCAACTAACTGATATTATGCCTTTAGTCGAATGTTAAATTGAAATTTGTCAAATTTTAATTCATGTCTATCAATCTGATTAACAACTTCTACAATCATTTTCCTTTTTAATGTTTTCATTTTCATGATTGAAAAGCGTTAAATTTGTGTAATTTCGCCTTCTGTCAACAGGGGGTAGTTTGACATTTTACTTTTACTTTACATACAACTTTCTAATTTTACATGTTTAACATGCAGATGTGCTTGTAAAAATACTTTCTGGATACAATATACACAAAATCCTTATAATCTTTTTGTCACAATTTTTTAAATTCTTTAAGAGCCTTCTCGCGTTATCTTTTTTTTTATTCGCTGTTCCATTCATTCTTTTTTTTTAGCTTTTTAGTACTTTGCTGTCAGTTTGATTTGTTTAACGTGTGCATTTGACATTTTGCACTTGATGGATGAGCGTTAATTATGATTTAAAGTATGATGGGTTGGTTATTTTATTTCATTTTTTCTAACAAAAATTTGAAAAGATGAACAATTTTGCATACATCAGTTTTTTTTTTGTAACTTTGAAACACATGTTAATAAGTTTTAAATTAAAATTTTAATAAAAGGCGTGTTTTTAAAAGATACAACGTTGCTTGCATCACAAACCCTTTATTTACTATCTAATGATGGATTATTAAAATGAAAATTTTAACCCTAATTATTAAATAAATAATTTTTTTTTTTAATATTTGAAAGCACTAAGCAGATTTAATTGTCTTAATTTCTGTAAATAAAAAGGAAAAAAATATGTCAGCATATTGTTACCTGATAATTCAATAACGTGAAGTCTCTTTTTGTTCAAATCTATGCCTGATTTATTGAAATAAACGAGTGTTTTGCAAATCTACAGAATTTCTTTTTCTAAAAATATCGTAAACTAAAACATAAACAGTCACGACTCGAAATTTATCAATGTGTTTTTTTTTTTGTTTTCTTAAACCAGTTTATATATTAATCTTTTTATGAGTAAGTTTGCGATATATTAAGATTATACATAGTTAGAAATTGAAGTAAGGTTCAAAAAAATAATCCGATACATATTCCCCCTGTACCAATAGTCCCTCGGGAATTCCTGCTTTACGTTTTCTTTGCAGCAGCTAAGCGGGATACCTACCATTTGATCTATCTCCTGATTCTGATCTACCAAGTTCGTCGGCAGTTGTATTTCCGGGCGCTCCTTAGGGCCCTGGTACACAAAGAGTTCCAGATTGGAATGTCTCGCCAACTTATCTACAGATGTCCGGCATACACGAACTAATCTCGACGTCGCACATAGGGGTATTTTGCCAATCTAGCCGGACAGTACTATTTTTAGCTTATATTGGCTCTGAAAATTTACTGAGTGCCCCTAGATTAATGAAACTTGGCAGAAATATATCCTATGGTAATAGGCCGTTGTAGTTATTATAAAATAAGAAAAATCGGAACAAGGAAAATAAGGTTGCCTTAGAAGAACTAATATTACCTCTGAAAATTTTTATTTTTTGTTAAGTTTTCTCACTCTATTGTTTCGCAAATGCAACTTTTATAGACAGCAAATGTTCAAAAACCTAAACTTAGGGTCCAAGATTCGAAAATGCAATTTGTCGCCCCTCCTCCTTTTGTGGGCGGGGATATAAAATATTATTTTCAATAATAATGTAGTTATTAAAAGAAATTACATAAGCCTTAATACCATAAAAATACAATTTTAAGTTTTTATGGGCAGGGGGGAAGTATCCCTCCAATCACACCCCCGAAACGTCCATGTGAATTTTTACTTTACCATACGTACTATAAGGTAAAGTATAGTAATCATGAAAAAATTCGAGGTCGGGATTTTGACGGATTTATACGTTTCGAGGTCTCCTGACTCCATTTAGACTATTTTCGCGATGATGTCTGTGGGTGGGTGGGTGTATGCCACTATTTTTGTGGAGTTTGTACAGGTCATACCGTTTGACATATCAAAATAAAATTTAGTACGTGGAGATATAGGGCTGTATAGTTTTTGAGCATAATCGGGAGGGGACAAGGGGTAGTTTCCTTACCCCCAAATTTTGTGAACGCTCTACAGGTCATACCGATTGATATATTAAAACGAAATTTAGTATGTAGGTTTGGTTTATAGAGGTGAAGAGCTGTATAAACATTGGGCACAATCGGGAAGGAGCAAGGGGTAGTTTACTTACTCCCAAATTTTGTAAAGGCTCTAAAGGCTCTACTGTACGACATATCAAAATGAAATTCAGTATGTGCCTTTGGTTTATGGAGATGAAAAGCCGTGTAAATTTTGGCCATAATCGGGAAGGGGCAAGGGGTAGTTTACCTAACACCCCAAATCGAAAATTATTTTTTTCGATTCGAATATACTTTGATCTTTTATTCATTATGTAATATATCTACAAAAAATATCTGTTTCCATTTGGTAAAGTTGAGTGTAGGCCACTCTAGTTTGATTTTTAAATTTTTTTTTGCTAATTTTCAAAAAAATATTCATTTGAAGCTTTTATCTCAAAGGGAAAAATATTAATAAAAGTCATTTTCGTAATATATTACTTTATAGTATTTAATTTATCTGAGAATAATTAATTTATTCATAACTAGCTATACCCGCCCCTTCGTCAGCATCCTTATTTTGCTATTCCATTTTAAGACTTCCAATTTTATAGTATTTCAGATATGGTTTATGTAATTACTTTATATAAAGGTACCCATATCTAAAATTTTGTATAAAAATCCAAAACTAGTACTGTAAATAGTGTTTAAAATTACTCTCCCACAAAAATAAAAGTTGCTGCCAAGTTTGTAGTATCATTGAATCGTTAAAATTTGCGTACTTTCACTACTTCTTCTCCCTATTTCTAGGCAATGTGGTATTTTTACGGGGAAAAAATATCCTATATTTAAAACACGATACTAAGGTATAATTGATAAAGTAGTTTTACGTGATGGGAACACAAACAGACAGACAGGAATAAAATCACAGTTTTATTATATGTATAGATAATAAATAATTTACTTTGGTAACAATAAATTGTATTTAAAATAATAACAATTAATTTATTTAATACAACTTAAAAACCAAAAACATTTTAAGACCGTCATAAAGGTTTCTTACTCGTATCTATCTATGCAAGAAGAGCAAAAAAAGAAAAAAGGTGAAATTTTGAAAAATCGCCAAAAAACGCAAAAATGCGTAACATTTTATCTACAGTGTAAAAGTAGAGATCGTGTATTTTGTAGTGATATATAGCAATTTTAGGATCGCATGACCCTCACTCTCAAAATCTTTTACACTTTTTTTCGGCAAAAGAATTAACAAAAAATCATTTTTTTAATTTCGAAAGAAATTTTTTTATTATAAACATTTAAAATACAATTTTTCTAAAAATTAATGTAAGTAGCTGTTAACATTGCCTTTGACAGAATAAAAAATTAATACAAAATCTATATTCGTTTAGTAACAAAAAAATATATTGCAAACCTCTCAAAACCGTATAAAGTTACTCGACTTTTCTGATTTTGACAGTGTCCCAAAACGACAAATCTCAAGAAAAAGCCTTGAAAATTGCCTATACGATGCAGAATTTTTTTATCTGTCGAGCTGCGTACTTAAATTTTCACATTTCTTAAAATTAACTTTTGGCCTAATGTCCGGCTAGATTGGCAAAATACACCTCTGTGCGTCGGATATATGCCCGATAAGGAGTTTGCCGCGACTTTGCTGGCTTTAGAAATAAGAATATCTTTTTCATTTATCCTGTGGCATCTCAGCCAGTTTGCCGCTCTTTTTATGGCTGAAATTTCGACCTGGACAATGCTGCACTGGTTTCGCAGCCTAAACTTCATCCTAGGTTGAGTGTCGGTTCGGATTAATAGTTGTTCTCGATCGATTATCCGTTCCAGTGTTTTTAAGAGGAAGGAAGACAGACTAATAGTTCTGAAATTCCACCTTTAGGGATGAAATCAACACAGCACCTAGTCCGCAGTTCCGGAAAGGCAGGCCGTGTAAATCCGAATTAACCATGGTATTATAATATCTGCATTGTGCTGAAGATCAGCAGTTATAACGTCATCTGGTCGGGTTAAAGCTCTTTATTGCCCACATAAGTCCTCAGTTGATAAAGATTGGAGCTCGAGTAAAGTAGGGAAATGCGGTTCCATGAGTTCCATAAGGGTGTTAATTCCACTGGTAGTTCAGTTTCCACATGGTTTCTTATTGAAACTCGGGACGACAGGCAAGACTGCTTTCCACGCCGCTACAGAAGGATTTCCAGGACGCCGCCTTCGCATATCTCATCAAGTTCTTAAAATAGTTTACTAAGTTGACCAGTTTTCCAGTCTTTTTCCCTCATTGAAGAGTTTGCGTGAAGAGTTTGCGGGTCGGAGTTTCACCAGCCTGGCTTATTCATTCCACGGCAGACTATTACTTTGTATGATTCCGATGTCGCTAATTCGAATGCGTTTGTCAAGGCGCCCATAACCTGGCGATTATTAATGATCGGTGGATTCAAAAGAAAATCTGAGAGGATAGACCGTTGTAGCCCCCAGTTAGTTTACCTTCTATTACGTCGGGTTATAGCCAATTTATCTTGAATTCCTATATCGAATTCAATGTACCTGTGATCAGAAAACGAGCAGTCATTTGAAACCCTTCATTACCTAAATACATAGTGCTATCTAGCATTACATCAAGATCCTCCCTTCTATTTACTAAAAATGTATGAACCTGAGCTTACTTAATAATTTGTATGTCAACAAATAGTTCGATTAATAAATCTAAAGTTAATTATTAAAAATATTTGTCTTTATTTATCCATTGATACAGATAACACTGGTCAACACAATTTTAGTTTTCTTCAATTTTTTATGTTATTGGGTATTTCTATGGCCTTGACTATGAAAAAAATGTTGCGCGAATCCTAACAGCTTTACTATTTGAAATATACAATCAAGAAATTTAAAACACATGTTTTGAAACCTCTCAAATGATCTTTTACAAGATTTTATTCAATGAACGGTTTTTGATAGAACTTGTAGCAGACTCCAGCAGTAGTCTGCCATCATATGTGAATCCCACCTTCCTTGATAACGCTGTTCCATTGTCATAATATTCTGATGAAATTTTTCACCCTGCTCCTCACAACAATTATCCAAATTTTGTGGAAATCGATCTAAATGCGAGTGCAGAAAGTGCATT
Organism: Phasia obesa; assembly: GCA_949628195.1. Taxonomy (NCBI): domain Eukaryota; kingdom Metazoa; phylum Arthropoda; class Insecta; order Diptera; family Tachinidae; genus Phasia; species Phasia obesa. The sequence goes on from OX451217.1 coordinate 54,437,841, forward strand.
TTTATGCTCATTGTTTACCCTAGCTCATGCAAGTTCTATAGCATGCACTTAATATTCTACACATAATCGTCAGATTCTTGTTCCCTAGAAAATTACTCATAACCAAAACAATTGAAATCCAAGCTTTGCATTAACTTCAGTCATTGATTTCACAAAACTATGACGAGTTATATGGCACATCAACTTTTCTATACTTAATCCTGGAAACATGTACAAGAAAAAAATGTGTAAACACTTTTGTCAAGCGGCTTCAGAAACTGCTTCATTATGCCGAGTTTAATAAGAAGTTGTGGAATTGTGATGCGGTCTCGGCTAACCAAAGGATTTCCTTCGATTTCCAGGGTTAATTCAGTTTATATTAATTAATGCAGAAGTAGCAGTCGAAGTTCTCGCCAAATAATGATTATTACGAAAATGATTGGACCATAACCGTAGTCATACCACATATTTGTGGAATACAGTATGAGGAACCAATGGCTTTTCCTGATTACACAATTTAATTTTAAAGAAAAAGTTCTATATTCTCAAAAGTTCTATTTTCAATACTTTTTAAAAATATATCTATTCACCACAAATCAATCAATCATAAATCAATTGCAGCTTGTGTCTTTTATTCTGGTAGTTACAAATATTAAAATAGGCTTTGAAGTAAAAAATAGTAAATTGTAAAAAAGTAGAAAAACTAACATACGAGTATGTATTTATAAAAAAATGCTCAAATGAGTAATGAGTAATGCTCAAAAAACCTGTAAAGATCAGATAAATCTGCACATTTGGCTACTCTGCCTGCATGTCATTGAAGTTGTGGGATAGTAGACATATGTCGTCGGCATAGTCGATATCTTCTAGCTTTCTGTTATTCCCCTCAGTTCAAATGTTGCTCTTTATGTTGTCCAGGTCGATAATTAAAAGTAGGGGGGGGGGGGGGGTTAGAATACAACCTTATCTGACTCCAGTTTTAACTGTGAATGAGTCACTAATACAGACATTATAAATAATTCGATATAGGGCTTTAACAATATCAATTATTTTTGTTGGAGTACTCCGAATGGCTGAATGAGGCAGGTCATTGCGAATATGTGTATCAAATACGATTGATAGCCTATAATTGATGACTTGAGAGATTATCTTGTTTGCGATATTAATGTGGGTTATTACACGACAATTCTCACATTGCAACAAATCTCCTTTTTTTGGTATATTAATAACAAGGCCTTCCTTCCTTCTTTAAATCATCGCACAATGATTTTATTTACCAAACGATTTTTCATAACATGGTATATAAACTTAGAGCTAATTTCAGGTAATGCTTTTATTAGTTCAGGAGATTAATTATCTGGTCCCGGGCTCTGTTATTTTTCAGGGGCATCCACAATTTTGGGAGTTTCTGGGCAATCTATGGATATAACATCCCGAATATTGTGTTGAATGCAATCACATAGACTATGGCCAGTGTTCGCTAACATCGATGAATTATTAATTACCCATACATCCATCAGGTCTTTTTTGGATGTGACTAGATCTCCATTTTTGGATTTAAGTAGTTTGTAAGTAGCAAACGATTCCTGGGTTACTTTCTTAGCAATTCTGTATAACTCTTTCTTTATATATTTACGCTTTTCTTAGCGGGCACTTTTTTTGATATGCTTGTCCATCGTAAAATATATTGAGCACAGATCTGCTTTTTCGTTTTGAGTCATATAAGACCGTTGTATCTCTTGTTGCGGATATGAGATTCCAAGTATTGTTAGAGAGGCATTACTTGGGTTTAACTCCGAACGGCCGAGCAGAAATCTATACGACAGCTACAATTTTACTACAATCGGAAAGAGGACTTTCTTAAGATTACAAACATATCAACAACAACAAAAAAATAAAGTTTGTTTCAACAGTATTTTATAGTTCCTTTTCAAAAAAAAAATTTTTTTTTTTGTTCATATGATTAGAACCATTCAACTAATTTCAATTTAAAATGTATAATTTTTTGTAAAGTTTATTAATAAGATTTTAGGCATTTGAATTTCAAATTGTTAAAAATAACTTCAAATATACGGATCTTTATTAAATCATAAATCCTTATTGGGTTGAATTAGTGATCTGGCTGGTATTTTCAGCGAGACAGCGATACAATGATGTCATTGTAAAAGAATATCTTATATATAATGTATGTGAGGACATATACCCGGGTCTTGATTCTAAATATGAGGGGATAAAAAATATTTAGACGTGATGCCGACACAACGTGGAATAATTCGTTGGGATACACACAGACAAAATCATTGCTGGAGGAAAAAGGTATTGGAGAAAGGGATAAGCTGTTATGTATGAGTAAGTCAGAACTAAGAATGTATGTAGGTATAACAGGACATAATGATCTTAGATACTTCTTGAAAAAGATTCGACTTTGTGATGATGATATCTGCTGATGGTGTGGCGAAGAAGAGGAAAACACATTCCACTATCTTTGTCAATGCCCTGCGTTATCACACAGCCGTAATAAATGTTTTGGCTCTTTTTTCTTTCAGAATATGGAGGACTTGAAGGGTATGGGAGCGAAGCAAATTGTCAAATTTACGAAGTCCACGGGACTACTTAGTGGGAGTTATTAAATCATCAGAGGAGTCACTATGGATCAATAATGGTCTTGTGAATCCACACATATTTAATTATGTGTGATCCTGTATTAACCTAACCTAATGTATCTCACCAACTGCATTATCCACCTCAGTCACCCGATTTAAATCCCTTCGAGCGCTAATGGGACAAACTAGATCATAGTATTGAAAATAAATTTTAAAAATAAGCATGATCTAATGAATTCACTAACTGATGAATGGCATCACATTTAAGGAGAAGTTTTGGCATTTTTCATGAAAAATAGAATGGAGATGGTTTTAACGCATATTTGTGGACCCACAAAATAATAATAGGAACATCGGTAACTTGTAATATAAATATTAAATAATTTTCTTCTGTGCCTTAAGGCACACTGTAAAACGTTTTTTAAATAAATATTTTCGTATCGATTTTGTGGCAACATTGGATGATCAATTTTCGAAGAAAATCATATTCAGTGATGAGGCATATTTTCACCTCAATGGATTCGTCAATAAGCAGAATTGCCGCATTTTAGCGAATGATAATCCAAGAGTGATTGCCGAAACACGAATGCACCCGCAAAGAGTGACTGTTTGGGGCGGTTTATGCGCTGGCGGCATCATTGGGCCTATTTTTTCCAAAATGAGGCCGGTCAGGCAGTTACTGTGAATGCTATTCGCTATCGTGAGATGATAACGAACTTTTCATGGCCCGAATTGGATGATATGGATGTGGACGATATGCCACACAGCTAACGAAACAATGGCTCTTTTACGAGACAAATTCATTGGCCATGTTATCTCACGTGGTGGCGATGTCAATTGGCCGCCAAGCTCATGTGATTTGACACCGTAGGACTTTTTTCTTTGGGGTTATTTGAAAGAAAAGGTGTACGTCGATAAGCCAGCAACAATTCAAGAGCTAAAGGATAAGATAATTCGGCACATTAACGGCATAGAACCTCAATTCTGCCTTAGCGTTATCGAAAATTTGCGGAGGTCGCGGCGGAAACGTGGCCGATATTTTGTTCGGTAAATAATTGAACCATACCAATATTATCAAAATAAAAAGAAATGACAAGAATCAAAATCAAATTTAACCACCCTTTAGTTTAATTTGGTGACAGCTGCCAACTCAATAACTCTAAATTTTGCCTATTTTAGAAAAAAAAATTGAGGATTTTTGCTTTTTGCTCTTTTGCCATAAGCCGTAGTGTCTTTCATAGGGTCTCCACCTTAAAAATATTCATATTATAGGTATAAAATAAAAATAAAAAAGCTTTAATTTTAATTATTTCTTCACATTTTCAAATAAATTATTTATAATTCTTCAAACAAACTCATTTAGAGTACTACATTCATACAAGGACGGTATCTACATAAAAACATTTATCAAATTTAAGAAAGCGGCTTAATATCAAACAGTATCAATAAATTCACCTTTATTATGGATTTTTTACGTTCGTTCGTTCGTTTATTTAGTCTTTTTATTTTTTGTTTCGTTTTTGTCCTCTCGAATCTCGAAATCTGATCAAAATTGTAGCAATGATGTGCAAAATGTTATTGAAATTAATTAATCACTTTAAAACAACAAATGACAACTAAAAATTGTACAAGCAACAACTACAGAAACAACTTTGACAACATTTTCAAACGCACAACCGCACACATACACACGTTCAAACATCCATCAGCTGAGAGCAATACAAACATGAGATACAAATAAAGCAATATGTTTTACATATCAGAGAACACAACAACTTTTCTAAATTAAGGAAAACAATAATAACAACAACAACAACAATAATAACAGCAACAGCAACAGCAACACTTTAATAGCATCGCAATAAGTTATAGAAAGAAGAAACGAAATCATTTCAATATTATTGACTTTAAACGACTTAAAAAGATAAAGAAAATTTTATGAAAAAATAAAAATCAAAAACATTTCAATACGCTGGCTTTTGGCGAAAAATAAATAGAAAAGAAAAAAAAAAAAAAGAAAAGAAAAAAGATGTCGCTAAAGATGATGACGGCGATGACGATGTTAATGACAACACAGCGCAAAGTCTTCAAAGGAATATTAAAGGCGGCGGTTAAAGAAACGCGTTGTTCACATAAAAACAACAAACATAGTACAACATTTACATATGAACACCGTACATACATAAACATAATGCAAACTCATCCACAGGATGGCAAGAACCCATATTAGTGTGTCAGGGGTGGCAAATTTTGATGTCGCAAATGTACTTTTTTGGTATGAAATAGCGAACCAAAAAAGTACCAAGGTATGTCAAAAATTTCTTTGGTATAATTTTAGAATTTCCCAGTTTATCTTGTGATGGATTTCAGGGTTGACAGATTAAAGGCCCAACTATTATATACTGGCTTAAGCAACTGTGGCAATACATATAAATCATATGTGGCAAACTATAATGTACTTAACAAAACTTTTCGTTAAGTTTCGTCAATTTTCATTTGCTTAAGCAAAGTGCAAAAATGATCGCACATCCCGTACGGAAACAGCTGTTTGTGCTTTGCAATTAAAAATGAAAGTGACAAAATTATTTATGTGTAGATTATACATATAATAAAATAGTAACTCATTTCCGTCTGTCTCTCTGTGAGTCTGTCTGCTTTTCCTTTGTGTTCGCATCACGTAAAAACTACTGGATGGATTTTAACTTAATTTTGTGAGGAGGTACTTTAGCATCCTGACTTCAATATAGGATACATTTTTCCGAAAAAACATCTTACTTCCAAGAGAAAGTGGAGAAAAAGCAGTAAAAAAACGCAATTTCTGGTAAAGGTACTGAAATTTTTTCGGTTTAAAACTGAGATATTTTAAAAACTATTGCGCAATATTAGGCGCCAATTGAAAAAAATTTGAATTAGATTTGTATTTTTACTTTGTGGAATTACATTGTTGTCTTACAATTAGTGTATAATACTTCCAAAGCAAAATCGAGCAAAATATTGTCAGGAGGCCCACTACGTGGCGGGCACAGCTAGTTTAATATAAAATGATTAAAAGAGAAATTACCTATAAGAAAAAAGGGACGCATTGTATTAAAATCGCGTTTTAAATGAAAGTGCATTTTAGTGTTTATGAATTGACACCGTTGCATTTTTTAGTACTTTTGACCAAAGTTAAACAAACGCCAAAAAATGTATAAACAAATCAAAATTAGCATAGATTTGGATAGTTAAGAAGCAAAGAAAGGACAAAATGCTATTTAGAGTAAATGGGTAGAGGTAAGCGAGTACAGATTTGATGTCTTACTTGTGGCAAAGATATTTGTATTATTCAAACCATCGAAGGTTTAAATAGGCTATCAGGGGAGCATTACTCTAGGCAAAAATAATAAAAATAAGATTACGCCTTCAAGAAATTTAAATTTTCTGCTTATGTTAAATGTCGTAACTGTATTCTATTGGCTTATAATAAATATTGTCTAATAATTGTGATATTAATTTCGCATTTTTTACATATTTCATAAATTTGTTGCACGAACGTATATAAAGCAAATTGTTCGTTAACAACTTCACATTATGACAACTTTCTCAATAATTGCTTCCTAAATCCACAAAATTGCAATATATGGTAGTCATAGCTGCAATCAGACAGCATTATGAGTGGACTTTAAAAAGCAGGTTACGTAAAACAATGTATCAAAACTAATATACACTTGTTTGTTTAGTTTAACGGCATCACAGCTACACGGCAACTCGACCACAGCCGTAGTGATGTGTTTTTATACGAATGCTTACGTTTTCAATGCATAGTTGTCAGTTTTCAATTACATATGTAGCTGTGGTCTACATTTTTAAAGTATACGAGTATAATTTTCCAGAACAGTGTGCATACTTTGCTTGGGTTATTAGCTACACAAAAACTGATATTGGTCAAGTCTCTTTGAATAGTGTCGTTGGTCCAAATCGGACTTTTAAATATTCCTTGCCTAGCCTGGAACCCTAGGGCTTAAAATGATTTTGCAATAAATATTTTTAATGAATAAAAGAATTTTTGAAATCAGGCTTAAGTTCTCTCTAAGTTGAAAAAATACTAATTACAAATTAGGCGATCAATTTTAAAGAAAAAATTAGAAAATTTTTATGGGTATTGTTTAGTTGTAAGCATCATCTATTTAACCAACCAAACTCTATTTAACCAAGCAAACTCAGAAAAAGGAATATGAGAAAAACCCAAAGCTTTCTTTTTTGTTTTATTATTTTCTTCAATAATTACCATATTATATTTGTTGTTGCTTCGGCCAACCTTTAGTTAGCTATGAAAGCTACTTTTTGTTTAATTGTTTTTACCCAACATTCGGTTTTTAGTTGATACTAATCTAATATCAACCCAAACTAAACATGCTTGCGCGTTGCCCTACCCAAAGTAGATATTTGCAAAGAGTGCTGATGACGGAAATGGCTGTCTAGAAAATCGATTCCATTCTGCTAGCGTTTAAAATTAAACATTTTCTCATTTTTCTTTTAAATTGATCACCTTATTTGTAATTAGTATTCTTTCAACTTAGAGAAAATATAACAAACAAATTTCAAAAATTCATTTATATGTTAATAAATATAGTTCGACTAATTAAAAATTTAAATATTCAATATTTTTAATGAATTATAAGATTTTCTTAATTTATTGATATTGATACAAAAATGTACATTATTGTAAAATTACCTACAAATTCATCTGTTACACGAAAAGTACGAAAAGTACAATATAAGAAGTTATTTGGTACTTTTTTTTAAATGTTCCTTGCCATCCTTGTAGTGTGTTTGTTCACGAGTATTTTATGTTGTTCTGCTTTTCGTATCATATGACAATTTCATAGATGATAAAAATAATAATAATGATGATGTTGCCTACAATCCAAATAAAAACACAGATACTTTTATACGACATTTGTTGTTTAGATTAAAGGATGTCTTTGTTGTTACTTAAACTCTTAAACATACATACTTTCTAATTTAAACAAGCAAATGGTAAACCGTAGCAATGATGCCAGATTTCAAGCTCTTTGTGCGTTTGGCGGCTTTTGAAAAACAAAAAATTGTTATTGTTTTTATATCCTCCACCATAGAAAGAGTATATATAAGTTTGGGTGTATAAAAGTTTGTCATTCTGTGTGTAATATCAACAATATTAATAAATAAAGAAGTTGATTTAGCGATGTCCGTTTGTCCGTCTGTGTTCGGGTTAAAATCAAATTTGCCAAGGCACCCGAAGAGATACAGAAAATTTAGGCACACCAATCTAACAGGCATAGTTTCGAAAATTTTGCTAATGAAATTCAGCAACACTAGACCACTCAATTCAAGTCAGTGGGCAAAAAACCACGCCTACCTATTTTTTTTAGTTTTTTCAGTTTGTTTTTATTTTTTTCGGTTGTAATGATTTTTTTTCTTTTTTTGTTAAATAAATATGAGACCGCGACCAGTAGATCGCATAGAGTGCTCACAGATCTCGGGGGATCAATAACACCAGGGGCGATTTTTGTTTGTTTTTAGGTTGATAGGTTTTTTCTGCTTTGATTATTATTAAAGACCGTTATAGAAAGCAATACACATAGAGGTAGCCAATGGATCCTCAGGGTGCTCACGATTAACGAGGAGCAGTTAAAAGGCACATGGGGGGTCAATATGAGGAAATTTCTTTATTTATGCTTAAGTTTGACCATTCTAACTCAATATAAATTGTAGGAAGGTCCTAAATTGAAAAAAAAAAATTCTATAAAATTAAAATTTTTTTTTTTAGAAAATATTTACAAAAAAATTTACAAAACATTTTCAAAAAGATATTTTTATAGAAAAATTTTAGAAAGAAATTTATTAAAAAATTTTTTCGAATAAAATTTTACAAAAAATAAAAAAAAAATATTTTTTTCAGAAAGTTTTTGCAAAAAATTCTTACTTAAAGAATTTTCGAAATATTTAAAAATTTCTATGAAACGATTATTTTAAAGCCAGCACGGATTATAACAACCGTTGTGGCTGTAGTCGACTTAGGCTAATTTCCGTCTTTGTATTCGACAGTTTTATTTTTGCAACCAAAAAAAATGTCACAAAATTATAAATTACAAATTCATATACATATGTACATACCTCAAAAAGTTTTGAAGGAAATATTTGTTATTTTTTGGAAACTTTTTTTTTAATTTTATAAAAACAATATATGTATGTAAGTATTTCTACAACAATGTCAGAGTTTACAATGAAGCTGTCGTCTTTAATATCATACAGTAGCTGACTACACGGCAACAATTGTAGCCAACGGAATTTATTTTCATTTAGCTGCGTCGCCGCTGTCTTCTATTTCATGAAAGTGTGAATAATGAGTTTTTTCTCATACGACTTATTTTAATTTATGTAAAGAGTCAACAATATGGATAATGTTGTACATGTCTGTATAAATAAAATGACCGTAATGAAGGATATAAAAGATTCGGCACGGACGAATATAGCACTCTTACTTATTTATTACAATTTAGAAAGGTAAATATTGATTATTTTTTAACTTATTATTTAAGTAAACTGAACTTTTTGTGTGCCTATTAATTACATGCTATATTTTTGTAATTAGTCCGTTCACTGAATACGAAAACAACAAAAAATATATATATTTACTAATATAAAAAATATGACAAATGTAATGCAAACCATTTTAGCTTTACCCGGTTACCTGGCTACCTATAACGTGATTTAATAAAACAACGAATTAGATATACGATATATAATAATTATTTTGCATTATGTACCCCTCCCGCCGGGGTATTCCTCAAAAACAGAGAAACAAATCGAGTGGCTCTCAGCACGGCCGCAGAGAGGTACCGGCTAAGAGCCGTCTTCTTTGTTTAAATTCGAGTCTCGTTCTTTCTGTATTGTTATTTGGATGCGGAACCCAAAACACTCCTACTGAAATCAACTACGAGCTTAAATCTTTTGTCAGTAGATCCCGTCGTTAAATTCTCCGCATATGGTAGCCACACAATTGGTTTTCAAATGAAGATTTATACCATAGGCGCGATATTATGCTATTGAAATTCCAGAAAGAAAATATAGATAAGCCGAAAACCAGATATATCCAGAGAAGCCTTTGACTAGAATCCTCAAAAAACGCAAAGACGAGCAGACCGTGCCGTAGCTGGAAATTTAGCATAAGTTTTAGAATAAAACAAATAGAAATGATTGAAATAGTTTTTCACTGGCACTATGCGGCCACGATTTGGGATAAAACCAACAAGTAGTGAGAATTAAAAATCTCTCATTTGTTTAATAATATAATAACAATTTAAAAACTTCCTTAATCAGTGCGCTTGTCTGGATTTTTTATTGTCTAAATGATACGTTTTTAAACTAAAGTGAAATTATATAGATTTATATATTTACATGTAATTTATTTTTTACTTTACCATATGTAGTATAGTAATCATAAAAAATATCGAGGTCGAGATGTCGACGAATTTATACGTTTTTAGTTCTTCTGAATCCATTTTAGCTATTTTCGCGGTTATGTCTGTGGGTTGTTGGGTGGGTGGGTGTGTGTATGTAACTAGTTTTGTGGAGTTTGTACAGGTCATACCATTTGACATATCAAAATAAAATTCAGTATGTGCCTTTATGGAGATTAAGAGTTGTATCATTTTTGGCATAATCGGGAAGCAGCAAATTTTGTAAACGCTCTAAAGGTCATACCGTATAACATATTAAAATGAAGTCAGTTGGTATGTGAAGGTAAAATGCTGTATGAATTTTGGGCATAATCGGGAGGGAGCAAGGGGTAGTTTACTTACTCCCAAATTTTGCGAACGCTATGCAGGTCATGCCATATTACTTATTAAAATTAAATTCAGTATGTGCCTTTGGTATATGAATATAAAGAGCTGTATAGTTTTTGGGAATGATCGGGAGGGAGCAAGGGGTAGATTCCTTATCCCCAAATTTTATGAACGCCCTAAAGGTCATACCGTATGACATATTAAAATTATTATTAATTTAGTATGTGCCTTTGGTATATGGAGATAAAGAGCTGTATAAATTTTGGTCATAATCGGAAAGGGGCTGGGGGTAGTTTACTTAACACCCCAAAACGAAAAAATTGAAATTTTCGATTCGAATATATTTTGAAATAATATTCTTTATGTAATATATCCATAAAAATATCTGTTTCCATTGGCTATGCCACTCCAGTTTTTGTTTTAATTATGACATAACCTTTTGTTAACTAAAGTAATTCTTGTCATTATTTCTGTTGACCTTTTTTAAAGATCTGGCAATATTTGTTATGTATATTAATAAAATGCCAGCTACATACATATGTATGTACATACATTTGTATGGATAATGCTGGTGATAATTAAGCCTCGGTTTGTATTTTGTTTTTTAAACAATTTTGGATTTGTTTTTTTCAATCGTTACACATACAAATTTTGGTTTAAACCTTTTTTTTTTTTTTTTTTTTTGTACAGATACGTATCTATCTACTTTTTGATTTCTTTTCAATTAAGTATGTGTTTTAAGCAACCAACCCAACTTTAAGTGTTTTTACTTTTTTATGTTTCTCGTAATACCGCAAATGTGATGATGGGAAATTTAGCTTTGCTTTAACTTAAGATGATTTAGTAAGGAGAATAAATTCGCCGGTTTATTGACAACATACCTTGTGTTTTCGCTTTTTAAATTTCCTTTTGGCTATAAATTTTTCATCATCGTCATCATCTTGGTTGTAGCTTACAAGTACCACACTGATCAAAGATAACTCATGAAATGTGGTCCGACATGATAATGACACACATACATATTTCTTTGCCTGTTGCGTTTCGCTTGTAACAATTAGTATTAAATTTAGAGTTTTCTGGCACTTTACAGCTCAGTTTTATATATAATAATTTTCTTTTTAAAAGAAAGTGCCACCTGGTTGCGAAAACCGTAAGTGAAGAACAATACAATATTCCTCAAAGCTTTTGTAGCAGCTTTTTAGGTGCTGAAGTTTACTTAAAGTAACCTACCACCAAGAAATGCACGTATGTACTTGCATTTGGTTTAATGAAAATGCAACTAATAGTTTGTCAACATAACTACTGGAGCTTTTAGTTTAAGTTTTCCAAAAAGCTTTATTGTACATAAATGTATAAAAAAGTACATAGTAGTTTTTGAAGCATAAATGATACGAGTGTTTTCCTAAAAATCAACTGAAACATATACAACAGGGTCAAGCCTTTTGCAAACATAAAATTATATCTAGTACGGTTAAATACGACATCTAAATTGGTTAAATTTATATTGGTATTGGTTAAATTTGCAAATACACCTGTCAGTTGTTGTAAATCGGGTGTACATATGTCCATATGTATCTTGTATTGATAAACGTCATACTTCATGTAGAGCTAGTAAATTCATCGTACGCAAACATGTTTAATGCTCTAAATCAGGGTTTCTTAAAATAAGAGCCGATGTTGAAGTTTTTTTGCATTTAATTTAACATTTATCAATTTCAGACTACATAATTAAATTTGAACCATTGAAAGATACACAATCAAGCAATTGTCAGAATGGTGGCAAGAAATGGTAACGTTGGATGATCAATTTTCGAAGAAAATCACCTTCAGTGATGAGGCGTATTTTCACCTAAGTGGATTCGTCAATAAGCAGAATTGCCGCATTTGGGCGAATGATAATCCAAGAGTGATTGTCGAAAAACCAATGCACCCATAAAGAGGTACTGTTGGGTGCGGTTTATGAGCTGGCGGCATCATCGGGCCTATTTTTTCCAAAATGAGGCCGCTCAGTCAGTTACTGTGAATGGTGTTCGCTATCGTGAGATGATGACGAACATTTTATTACCCGAATTGAAAGATACATATGGACGTGCAAGATATGTGGTTTCAACAGGACGGTGCCACTTGCCACACAGCTAACGAAAAAATGGTTCTTTTGTGAGACAAGTTCAATGGCCATGTTATCTCACGTGGTAGCAATTTCAATTGGCCGCCAAGATCATATGATTTGACATCGTTGGACTTCTTTTTTTTAGGTTATTTGAAAGAAAAGGAGGACGTTGATAAGCCAGCAACAATTCAAGAGCTAAAGGATGAGATAATTTGGCACATTAACGGCATAGATCCTCAATTATGCCTTAGCGTCATCGAAAATTTAGAGCATCGGATAAAGGTGTGCCTCCGACGTCGTGGCGGCCATTTGCCCGATATTTTTTTCCATACATAATTAAACCATACCAATATTACTGAAATTAAAAGAAATGACAACAATTGTTTCCTAAACAATTTGTGTTTTATTCAAAATCAACATCGGTCCTTACAAATTTAACCACCCTTTACTATTATTACTTAAGGCGTTGGGATCAGTAATATTGAATTAACATAGATATTTTTTGCTAAAATATAAAAATACGTACATATTTTAAACTAAGTGAGGAAGAGAAACCCCAAATTCCGCACGGACTACACACAACCCTCATCTCGAATTGATACTATTAAAGAAGAATTCTTATTTTGTGAGTCTCTTTTGCAAACTACAAAGGCAGTTGATGTTTTAGCAATTTTAAACGATTTCCTAACCAAACACGACTTCGTCTGAAGAGCAAAACTTCATTCACTCTTTGCAGATGGAGCACCGGCGATGCTCTGTAATAAATCTGCGCTGTTGGCAAAAAGAAACCTCTTAACGTTCTTGTTACTCATTGAGTTTTATATAAACATGCACTAGCGACAAAAACTCTTCCAACCAGCTTAAAAAATTATTATCAATTGATGAGACAAATATTTAAGAAAAGTTGTGAATTCGTAATCCTTTTCTTTGTGAGATTGACTCTAATTATGATATGAACCTTGCGAAAGATGAGCTTATTGATCTTATAACAAAGTCCTTGCTAAAATTAGAATTCGATTCAAAAACAATAAGAGTTCTGGGTTTTTGTGAGAGAAGCTCATTATACTCGTATATTTGTGAAGCGGGATTTACTGTACTTCTGAAAATAAAAACAAAACATGGAAATGGATGGAATTTCGAACATAATATGCAGTACCTGCAATATATAATGTCTATTTGTAAGTATATTTAAATAAAAATGTATGAATATATATTAATAATCAATTAGAAAAATTAAGTTACAATATTTCAAATTTAGAAAAAAATCGATCAATCCCAAATCATGTACAAACATTTCGAAATTGGAATAATCTTGACATTTACCAACAAAGTCCTCAATTGGTGTTAAGCAAGCCATAGACGATGTGATGAGTTGTACAACCAATTCTAGAAATCAGTTGTGTGCTGTTCCTCAAACGATACAATTTAGCGTGCGATTTCATGTACAACTTCATTTAACAACCCAGCTCTCTCAAAGTAAGATGTCGTTCAACATTCTCACATATGCTATATATTGACATCGTCCGAAAATAATACTTAACATTCAATGTTAACTGGAAGGTGGTCAAAACAATACCAAACACAAATACTGCTAAAATCATACGCTACAGACAACCAAACGTTGCGACGTGTTGGTACAACTTGACAAAAAATCAAAACTTCGTACAACCGCCTTTACTTTAATACAGGGACCGTAACGGTTGTAAGTAGGGATGCAAACGATACATCGATGTTATAAAAAAATCGATGTATCGTTCATAAACATCGATGTTAACATCGATGTTTTGGTTGACGATATATCGGCGATACATCGGCGTCAAAACTAAAAAACATCGACATCGTTTATTTGTGCCCTGCTGTCTTACAATAATTTGCTTTACAATAATTTATATTTTCACTGAAGTTGCTGACAATAAGAATATTAAGTAAGTATTTTTAACTATATTATTTAATTTTCAAACATGTTTACAATATTTTCTGGTATTTGTAGTAAACAATGCCAACCAATAAATTGAAGAGTCAAATTTGGAATTATTTAAACAAAACTGGGGATAAAGAAGCTGTCTGCAAGATATACAAAAAAACCCTAATAACTTCAGGAAATACAAGTAATCTTTGCGGTCATTTAGAAAAGTTACATTCGAAGCAATTGGGTGATATAGACGTGCATAGCAAGAAAGCAAAAACTGTTAGCACCATTCCTGATTATATGGAAATAGGAACAATTGATTTAAGTGCTTCAACCAGTTCAGTCAGCAAGGAAAAAGTTATCTCGCAAAAAAGTTACGTTGGTAGTACGCTGTTTCCCAAACTGTCAAAGATTGCAATGCAATATCTTCCAATCGTTGCCATGTCTGTGCCAAGCGAGCGTTTGTTTTCATAAGCTGGAGCAACCCTTACTCAGGACAGAAAAAGGCTTCTGGGGCTTCTATATAACAATTATTGGATAGTATTTGCAACAAATAAAATTTTGAAGAATTATTTTGTACTTTTAAAAATGGTGAATTTATGTAAAAAAATATTAGTGACTTGGTATGCATATGAGAAACTTAAAACATCGGTAAAGCATCGATGTATCGTGTCTATTAGCGATGTTTTTCATGGAAACATCGATTTTTTAAAACATCGATGTTTTTAAGAACGATGTTGCATCCCTAGTTGTAAGTGATATTAAATAAGTTCTTTAATAACCGTTATTTTGCGGCTTAAATGTCCAAATGTCCACCTTATAAAGTTATTTTTGATCGTTAAAATACAAGGCCGGATGAAACTTTTTAAAAAGAAGTTTTATTTAGCCGGCATAAAATTAAAGTCATTTGAGGAGTTTTATTTTTTCCGTCAGGAAATAAAACTCATTGAAGGAGTTTTATTTTTTCCGTCAGGAAATAAAACTCATTTAATGTAAAAATCATAGATATATATCCAGTTCGGATAATTAAAGAAGACATTCTTATAAAAAAATTTTATATTATGCGTATATGAGTTATTCATTACAAAAAGAAAAAAAATATTTGATTATTTTTTTTAACAAAAATAAAAATCCTTTTACCGTAGCAAGAGTTGAACCGACAATCTTACGTTTGCGAGACTGCGGCGCATGCTCTGCTCCGCCGTTTGTGATATTTATGAATGTTTTATGCGTTTAAATGTTGTACAACTCGCGTACAACCTACGATTTCTAGAATTGGTTGTACAACTCATCGCATCGTCTATAGATTGCTTAAGGGCAATAAAATACTCGTTAGGACAACTGAAGGCATAAAATGGTTTTCGTTTTGTGGACAATAACTTAACGCAAATGTGAAAAATTTCCCAGCTACCTAAGCGCTACCTAAACGGTACTGAGAATCATTACTAGGAAGTTCATATGTTCTAGAAAGTTGTTTATTGAGATCTTAGGTTCATTTTTGTAGTTGATTGTTTCCTTGAATTTTGAACGGTTTGGTACCTATGGACCTGAACAGGGGAAAAAAGATAAAAAAAAATTTAATTTTTTAAAGTTTTTTGCGATTTTGACCTTGAAGATGAAGTTTCTTTGATGTTCACAATTTTTGTTCTTTATGACAAGAGCTACAACTTTGCCTCAGAGAGTATATCAAAATTCCAAACGGTTTGCAAAATATGAGCTTGAGTAAATGATCATTTTTTTGCAAAAATGACATCGATGCCCCACATCTTTGAGGGCCCATAAAATTAAAACCTGGAGTACTTTGGGCAAAACTGGGAGACAGGGGTCTTTTTTTTTGGTCTTTTATAACGCAGTGGTGTCCGTATATGGTTATTTTGCCATGACTTAAAAAATTACATAGTGTGTTCTTTAAGCAGCGTATTTCAGAAAAATAAATTAAGTTGGTTAAGAAATTGTCTCCTTATGGGGAAAGGATTGATGGTTATTGTTTAACAAGAATTTTACATCTTGAAAAATGGCTCAGAAGGTTGCCATTTTTGGTGCACATTTGTGCTCATTAAACGCTATTTTTAATCATTGCTTGTAAAACATCTGGCTCCAAATTCGCGATTTCTTCTCCAATCTTTGCTTTCAACAGTTGAAATGTTTGTGATTTGTTGTGAAGACGGGAATATCGTTCGTCAAAGTAATTGGTCAGATAAGTAGTGATAGTAATTCCAAATTCTACTCAATAAATTATGGCACATTTACACTACCACATTACTTAATCATGACGTTTTTCTTAACTTATTTAGAAGACTTCCAAAGTATTTAGGTTTGTAAGTATATATATCGCACTTGTTCTTCAAAAGCGTAACAACTCAAAATGCATGAATTTTTAGTAGAGGCCAATTGAATAACGGTTTTTTTCACGGAAGAGAAGACAAATCAATGGGAGATTTTACAGTGGGTAGATATGACCTCTGTGGTTGGGTTTTTTTTGCAAAAAGTGACAATTTTGAGTTGTTACGCTTTTTAGGAACAAGTGCGATATATGTATGTATATCTTATATGTGTCTTTCGGTATTTTGTTGAACCTAAGAGGTTAAAGAAAAAAGCTTTTTTTTAGAAACCGTTAGCACTTTTCAATTTGCCTTTTGCTTTTCAATAAGCTTTTAACTCCAAAAAATGTTACAAAATTTTAACTACAAAAGCTTGCACTAAGTTTATATAAAACACTTTAACGTTATTTGCAGATAGGGAGGCTTTTCTTAAACTTAAATATATTTTTTAGCGTTGTAGCTTTTAGTATTTTATTCATAGGTTAAATGCCTTCATCCCAATAGCAAACAGCAAACAACATCGCCTATTTTGTTTAAAAAAGTTTTCCCTTCTGCCTTTTATCTACTTGTTGCTGGTAAAATTTCCCACTATTTTCATAGTTTGAGTGAAACTTTTGTTTTTCATAAAAGTCAACTTTTGAAAAATTGTTAATACGAGCCATGTAAAATGAAGCTGACTTAACTGCCAGTCCCCAAAAATGGCTGCTGCTGTTAATGAAATAAAACGATCATCTTTGGTTGGCGCTGGGTGTTGAAAGAGTTCGACTACATTTCGTTTATGGTGGAGCAAAGTCTCTTTATCTTATATTATTCTAATTTATCTGACTGTTAGAGTGTGCGTGCGCAATTTCCCCTGATTTAATTTTTTTTTTGTCATTTGAGTGAAATTTAAAACCTGCTCAATTATAATTTTTATTTTCTTTGCTTTGTGCACTCTTTCTTTATTTTTATAAAATTTGTTTTATATCGCTTTTTGGTTGAATAATGCGAACAGTTTTGGGATTTGGTAGCGCGTAGTGATTTAATATTAAATTTAGATTTTTTTTTGTAACATGAATTGTGCTTCAAATTTAATTCTTACACATCTTTTATTTATTTAATTAATTTATTAATTTTTCCTTCTAATATTAATTTAATTGATTTGTAATATTCAGTAACACTATCCCCAAATGGATATTACAAACCAATTAACCCAATATACCAAAGAAAAAATATGCCACAGCAATGCCCAAATATCAATAAAAAATATTAACGCGTTTAAGACTTGGCCATAGCAAACTAACGCACCAACATCTTTTGAAAAAAGAAAATCAACTTTTATGCCCGAAATGGAATAACCAACTTACGATGTCTCATCTAGTATATTGTTAAAATGATACAACGCTTTCAAAGAGTCTGCTGGAGGCAATTAAAATATTAGACTTTAAATCTATTAAAAAACATCGACCTTTAGAAATTCTTAAAAATCTGTAATCGTGTGTGTAGATTCGTAAACACAAGTAAACATGTAGTAAACATCCTTATTTTTAAACTTATTTCATATGTAAATAAAAAATTTCAAAATATGTATAAATATGTAAGGACGAAGGCCGCTGCAGCCAGTTCCTATAATTGTAATTATTAATTTGTAAATTTATTTACTTTTAATAAATAAAAATAAATAAATAAATAAATAAATAAATATATAAATAATAAATTTATATTAATAAATAATTAAATAAATAATAAATTTATTTAATTATTTTAAGTTGTTTCTTTAACTTCCTAAACAAAATATTCATATTTATTTTGCTTAAACAATAAGGATAATTTATTTAAATGTTATAAAAAAAAATAGTTCGACACACAAATATAAAGTTAAAATATTGATAGAAATAGATGAAGTTATAGGTGTTAAAACATTAAAAATATTTGTAATTTTTATTATAATTTGTATTCTTATAATAAGAAAACAATATACCATGTATTGCGTACTTATCCAGTTTGCTTAAATTATATTTTTCAACTCTAATACACTGAATCAATAATTTACCTAAATACCATAGTTGGGGGTAGTGCACTAATTCTGCAATCTTCACTCACACTGAGTGATATTGCAAAATTATTGCATTCATTTTTTTGATTTATAATGGTGATTGCAAAATTTGCAGCCTCAATCAACATTAGTGATAGTGAGTTAAAAAGTCTTTGCACTAAAATTTAATTATTTTGATTTCAAAAAATGCAATCAGCAATATATTGCAACTTTTTTTTCTTCACTCAAGTTGATTGCAAGAAGAAATTTTGCATTCAATTTGAGGGTCAACTTGATTTATTGTTGTTTTTGTTCACTAATTCAAAAGTGAAGACTAATACTTCATTAAAAATATAATTCAATTTATTTTATATTTATTAATGATTATATAACAGTAAATTAATTTATATATGTAACATAAATATACGAGTATGACCATCTAGACCTTCAAAAATTAATTAAATTAATTTTTAGTTTAACAAACTTTTTTTTATTTCAATAAACAAGATGGATACATAAAAAAATAAAATTCAAAAAATTATTTGCAACAAACTTTTCAAACTGTTACCACCAAATTTTTTATCTTCTGAGTGTCTACCATTTCACTAAAGAAAAATAAAGGCCTCACAGGTGCAAAAGAAGGCAAATGCGTGTTGAATTTTAAAAACATTTGCTTAATTACTGAATATTTGTTAAGACAACCCAATTCAGTCTCAAAATCCAGTAGAGAAGTATTTAATTCTATTCACTTTTGCAATATGATTTAGTGGTAGTGCAATGCTGATTTCAATCAAAATTTAGTGCACTACCCCCATCTATGCTAAATACTGTAAAACGGGGTGTAGAATTGAAAAAAGTAGGATATTATACAGCTAACAAACTTTTTAGTCAACTTTACACACTATTTCCGTAAAAAAAATATTTTATTAAATTCCTTATAGGTATTGAAGAAATATCTTGAATATTACTATATTTTCGTTGTTTAATAGGGTGTAAATATGAAAGAAATTGATAAATTAAATAAAATAATTAAAGAAATTAAATTAAAAGAACTTTTTTACATAAAAGTCTAACATAATCTATGTATCCATCTACATATAATAAAATAACTAGTAACTCATTTCCGTTTGTCTGTCTGCTTTTTTTGCGTTCGCATCACGCAAAAACTACAAGATGGATTTTAACAAAATTTTGTGAGGAGGTATCTAATTTCCAAGAGAAAGTGGAGAAAAAGCAGTGAAAGTACGCAATTATTTTAGTAGTAAAATAAATACATAAACCTTAACTGAACTAAACTAACCGAATATGCCTACTTTATTTTTTATAAAGTAAAAAAAAAAATACATAAACTGATATGCAGCACTAAAAACGTCAGGGTCTTTGGTGTGGATTGCTTTCAAAGCAAAATCGAACAAAATATTGCGAGGTCGCTAATGAAATGGCGGGCACAGCTAGTCTGAAAATAAAACAGCAGAACATTAATGCCTTATTGACTTTGTTCCTCTTTTAAGAGGAATAAACGAATAAGGCTTACAGCTCACATTTCAAGCGCTAGTAGTTGCAATATTTGCTCGATTTGTTGGCGCAAAAAGAATCAGGAGCTGCAACCTAAGAACTTAATGGCCACAGTAAAACACGGAGGCGGCTCTGTTATGGTGTGGGGTTGTATGTCGGCGGCTGGAGTTGGCAATTTAGTTTTTATTGAAACAACAATGAATCGTTACGTCTATTTGAATGTATTGAAAGATAATCTGCAGGAATCTGTATCCAAACTGGGCCTGTCTGGAAGGTTGTACTTTCAACAGGAGAACGATCGATCCAAAACACACAGCAGCCATTGTAAAGGAATGGCTGCTTTATAATGTGCCACAACAACTCCATTCGCCACCCCAGTCGCCTGACTTAAACCCCATCGAAAACTTTTGGGACGAATTGGACCGCAGAGTGAGAAAAAGAACCATAAGGAACAAGCAGCACCTAAAAAGTGCTCTTATGGATGAATGGAACAAAATTTTTGAGGAAACCACCACCAAACTGGTCAATTCAATGACTAATCGATTAAAAGCCGTGTTAGAAAGCAAAGGGAGCCCAACAAAATATTAATAAATTTTTGTACTTTAAGAACAAATCGAGTAACCCACGGAGTATGTATACTTTTCTATGTATTAAAAACTGAATTTTTTTAATTTTTAATAAATTTGCAAAAAAATCAATATTTGGAGAATGTTTTGTTTATTACAAGGAATATTACGATATAATTTTTTTTATATAAAGATTTAAAGGTTTTACAAAAAATCAATTTTTTCAGGGGCTATGTATAGTTTTCTGTGTCAATGTATTTTATTTATTGTCACAAACGTTTAAAATAAAAAATATAAATTAAAAAATGTTGTATTTTATATTTCAACTGAAATATTTTTTCTGAGGTTAAATTTAACGAACTTTCTTCTTTTTTTCACCTCTTTTTTTGATTTTTATATATTGAATTTTCTTCAAATATCTATATAGGTATATATAAATGAATGTTTGTCTGTATGTTTGTATGTCCTTTATAGAATCGTAAACTATGCATCTGATCATGTTATGATCTTAAGCAAAGTTGTTGCCCATGAGCCGGCGAAGGTTTCTAAGTTGGTTCGATTAACTTCCGACAGGTGGCGCCACGGAAAATTAATTAAATCGTAAGATGTGCATTTGATGATGGTATGACCTTTAGCAAAATTGTTGCGCATGAGCCGACGGAGGTTCCTAAGTTGGTGGGTTTAATTTCTGACAGATGGTGCAACAGAAAATCACTCAAACTTCTGACAGCTGGCGCCACTGAAAATTACTCAAAATTAATTAAATCGTAAGCTGTACATTTGGTGGGGTTAATTTTCGACAGGAAAATTGCTCTTTTTTCTGAAAAAGTGCTGAAGGGAAAATTTTCGGGTTAGAGGTAGTCAAAGACAGAGCTAAAAATAGCGCGAAAAGAGTTAAGTTGGCATCGCTGAACACTAATGTTTGCTTAGAGCCAGCAACGCGGACCGGGTCAGCTAGTTAAATATAAAAACAGAAAATAAACGAAAATTTTTTCAAGTCAATGGCTAAATTGTTACATAAAATTCTTTTAGGGTTATAAATTTAACTAATTTTATGGGTTATTTTTCTTCAAATTCACAGGGTTTATTGAAATATGTTTCTAACAAAAGAAATTCTGTTGGCAAGAATACAATTTTCTTTCAGGGATGCATTGATAGTTCACAAAATATTAACATTTCAATTGCTCTGACAAGTAAATTTGCTTGTATGCACAAAAACGGAATTCCACTAAATTTGTGATATGAAAATATTTCATAGAACTTAAATTTTACCAAAATAAATCAAAAGATGTTCTATCGTAATAAATGGAATAAAGTCGTATAAGAAATTTATTTTTTTATTTTCAAACCGTGTTAAATCAAAACCGTATGAAAATGACCGTGTAAAAACAGAATTGGGTGTACATATGTACGAGTATATGAAAATTTCAAATGTTAAGAGACTCTTGTTTTCAAAATTATATTCTTCTTCTTTGTAGTTTTTTATGATTTTTCTCAACTTTTAAACTATCAGCAGATTAAGTGTTTAGATCAACGCTTGTCAATCTTACAAAATGTTGTGGGCTGCAAAATAACTTTTAATCATGCCTATTATTGCATTGAATCGATCCAACAATGAAGATCTAGGCCCTTCCATTTGTTTCAAGTCTGTGGTTTTAGAAATTTTAAATCACACATCACATAGGCGTTTTAAGTTGGTTCGTGATCAAAAATATCTTGTAATTTTCAGAACAGACTTGTTTATACTGAAAAAGTATTTAATAAATTATTTTTTTTTTACCCAATTAGTCTTTAGAACTTTACCACTTTATCACCGGCGTAATAAAAAGCCCTTTTATTTTTACTGCGGTAGGATTAATAGTTAAGAAGGAATTATAAAGTTAATCAGATTCCGACTCTGGCGTCAAATAACTCAAATTCTTTTTCAAACAAATTAAAATCGTTTAGATATTTTTGTTTGTCACAATTGCTTGTTGATCTATCTTGTTCTATAGATACGAATGAGTTGAATAATGTGTTAAACAGTTGTGCTGCGTAAAGTTTTATCACATTTTTTTACGTTAATGACTTTGAAACTTTCCATTTCCCAAACCCCATTGTCAACACAAAATGTTTATTATTTAACCTGATTATGTAGAAACTTGCTTCAAAAAAGATTTAAAAAACAAAGTTTTTGCATAAAAAGTCTTAAGAAAAGTGTTTGTCCATTTCGTTTAAAATCTGCATTTAAATGAAGCCTTATCATAATTATTTCTGTGTATATTTTGTACATCGGTCAATGGTTATACCAAGTCCGCTTAGAATATCCAAAATTGTGCTAAAAGTATTTAGCCAAGATGGCTTTAGATAAGCGAGAGCTCAAGAAAATACTGATAAAAATATGATTTTGGAAAACTAGTAATCCCAGTGGTAACTGTAATCACAATCCTAATTTCAATGGCCGCAAGATGACAGTTTTCCCTTGATCACTTACAAACAGTATGCATCGTTCACAGCGCAATATTATATTATACTCAAAAACTATAGTTAATGGGGTTTTATCACAGACCATATCAACCCCTTCAGCTGGTTAAAATAAGCTGGCGCCAGAAATTAACTTGTGTAACTGTTGCTTATTATCATTGAATTTCTGATTAATTTAATTAATTAAAATTATAAAATATCTATTTTTATCAATTTTTTATTATTAAAAAACTCTTTCCATTGTATAAATCATACGCTTATGCTGATTTTCTGTTGCTTATATAATTTAATTACTTTTGTTAAAAAAAAGCTAAGAAAATAAATTAACAGAATTTTCAAAAACAAGCTAAAGTAAATATCGATATTAATTGCATTTTTTTAGTTTTTATTGAATAAAATACCGCCAAAGAGTAACGAAAAAGGAAGAATTTCGAACACTACAATTGTTAAACTTTTTTTTCAACAACCATTTTTTCCGTAATCAGAAATAGTTGTAAAATCACTTCGGCATCTAATACTAACAACGATTAAATACTGATACAATGCTTGCTTATTGCTGGCAAATAGAAAAATATTACATGGGAAGGAGGAAAAAGGAAGTTTTGTAAGCATTTTATTTGAATTTTCCTAGATTTAAAACTACTTCAAACCGAACACAATTGTAGAAACTGTTGCTGCAAAGCGTCATGTATGCAAAGATCGGCAGCCTTTAATTAAAACATAATTCATTGTTGCTTTTTATACCCTGCCTTTGGGCAAAATTCCCCTGTCATCATACGATCAAGTTGATCCAAATAAACTTTGGCTCATAGTTATACCAGAGTTATAGTTGATTTTCGGCCTTGTCTAGTTGTTATAAATAGAAAGAAAATCAGAATGTATCTCTTAAACCAAGTTTAAAACAAGAGGAACATTAATCCCTCTTTAGAGACTTTAAAACTGTGACTAGAGAATTGATTAGCCAAAGATGGCGGAAGTGTGATAATTCCGTCACTTTTTGTTTCTCCAGTAACAGTTTCATTTGTTGATTATTAGCGGTATTCAGTCTTTGATGCAAATAGTCTTGCGAAAGTGCAACTTATATCATTCAAATTTAACAAAAACGATATGTGTTTTGTTGTTGAATTTCCTAAAAAAGCAATGACATTACACACTTGCACTTTTGCAAGACCAATTGCATCGAACACTGAACTTCGCTATTATTGTTTACGTAAGAAACCCATTACCAAAACCAAAAAATGGTTTAATAAATGCTATATGGGGACCAATTTCAAGGGTATACTGAGTTCTGTTGTGGTCGTAGCAGCACAAATGGTGTCGAACGTCCAGGTTGCCCAAAGAGATCGTCATGCTAGAAAAAGTCGATACAATCCATGGAGTATTAATGCACGATTGTAAAAAGTGCGTAAATTGGCTGAGGCTGTAGGCATCTCAACCGAGCAAGCATATTTGTATATAAAAAAGCAATCTGCGCGATTGCTCACATTCGACTAGAATAACAACTTTTTTTTCGAAATGCCAATAAAATTTTATTATTAACAAGTAGTGTGCTATATTTGGCCACGGCGAATCTTATATACCCTTCACTATAGTAATGCTATTTATTGTGTTACCCTCTTATGTTTCTTTGAAAATTGTTTTTAAATTTTTTTGCAAAATTTCTTTGAGAACTTTTTGTAAACATTTTTTGGATAATTTTTTTGCAATTTCTTTTTTTGCAAAATTTTTAAAACATATTTTTTGGAAAAATTTTTTTTAATTTTTTTAGAAATGTTTTGTAATTTTTTTTTTAAATTTTTTGTAAAATATTTTGAATTTTATTTCTTAAATTTTGATTGAAAATTTTTTGTAAAAGGTTTTTGTAAAAATTAGGAACTTCATGCAATCTATATTGCGTAAGAATGGTCACACGAAAGCAAAATAATCCTTAAAAAAATTTATTCATATTCACACCCCTAATAGGCGTATTGACTGCTCTGTGGGCACTCTGTGGGTCTCTTGGCTACCTCTATCAGTATTGATTTCTATAAAGGCCTTTAATTCAAATGAAAACAGAAAAACTATACGAACCTAAAAATAAACACAAAATCGGCCCTCGCCCGGGAATTATTGATCACCCGGGATCTGTATGCACTCCTTGCGATCTACCTGTCGCGGTCTAATATTTACATAACAAAAAACGAGTGTTTGGTCAAGGAGTATTTTCGCCGTTGTGTAGAACGTGGTGTCACTCACATCGAATATGATTTAATGAGACACTTGTATTTAGGAGACCCTTTAGAAATACAGTGAACAGCACATCAATTTTTTATATACATGTCGTATTTCGCGAGGAGTGTTTCTAAATGTCGGTAATTGCAATGCAATTACTAGGGGCCCTAGGAGTTGAAAAGGAACCACTAAATCAACAGAAAAAAATAGCTTCAGCTCGAACAGCAATAGATGTATCAAACTGGAACAGATTTGCAAAAAATAAAGAAATACATACTCAAAATTCTATACCTGCCTTAATTCTATACCAGATGCATTGGCTCATGCAATATGTTCTCCAAGTTTGGTCATTATATTGTTTGTAGAGGTGATAAACATCGCGTAAATGGGCTAGGAATACCTGCATATCTTAAAACGAAAATTACAATACTATGTTTTAATCCAGTTTCTAAGCATATGCTAATTTCTGGAATTACAACCAACTTTCAAAACATTGCTTAGAATTAAACTCAATCATAACATACACCAGTATCGAGGCGCTAATCAAAGTTCCGTTAGTCAAGTTAGCAGATATCTCCGGTTTGAAATTCTCTACGGCCTACCTGAAAATATAACGAGCTGAAAAATATAAAATTGCAAGTGCCAGGCGGAATAACTTCATAAATTCTATACCGCGTCATAAAAATGAAGATGAGTTCTAAACACTGTGAGTAAATAAAGCACGTAATACATATATAGTCGTCAATGAGCCTATATATGTATTATGTATTATTACAAATAAATATAGCGAGATATATGCATTTATTAAAACATTTATTTATTTATTAATTTATATAAACATAACTTGTAATCAAGCACACATTTTTATTTTAGTTCTTAAACATTCGATATCAGGAATGGCTCAGTTCATAATTTAAAGGGTGTCTAAATTTTTGAGGGACGCAGTTGATTTTGAATAAAACACAAATTATTTAGGACATTATTTTCAATCCTTTTTATTTTGATAATATAGGCCAAATGGCCGCCGCGACCTCGGTGGCACACCTCCATCCTATGCTCCAAATTTTCAATGACGCTTAGGCATAATTGAGGTTCTATGCCGTTAATGTGCCAAATTATCTCATCCTTAAGCTATTGAATTATTGCTGGTTTATCGACGTACACCTCTTCTTTAAAATAACCCCAAAGAAAGAAGTCCAACGTTGTTAAATCACATGATCTTGGCGGCCAATTGACGTCGCCACCTATTGATAACAAGGCCATTGAATTTGTCGCGTAAAGGAGCCATTTTTACGTTAGTTGTGTGACAAGTGGCGCCGTCCTCTTCAAACCACATATAGTCCACATCCATATCTTCCAATTCTGGCCATAAAAAGTTCGTTATCCTGACCAGCCTTATTTTGGAAAAAATACGGCCCGATGATGTCGCCAGCCCATAAACCGCAACAAACAGTCAATCTTGGTTTTTCGACAATCATTCTTGGATTATCATTCGCCCAAATGCGGCCATTCTGCTTATTGACGAATCCACTAAGGTGAAAATGTGCCTCATCACTGAATATGACTTTCTTCGAAAATTGATCATCCAACGTTGCCATTTCTTGCCACCATTCTGACCATTGACAAGCCACATAGGGGTGTTTTGCAAATCTAGCCAGACAAACCTTTTTATTAGCTTACATTGGGTCTAAAAATGTACTGAGAACCCGTAGGTTAATGAAACTTTGCAGAATAATCTGCTATGGTGATGGGCTGTTAAAGCTATAAATTAGTGAATTAGTGAATCGGACCAAGGAGAAAAAAGTTCCCCGTGGAAGAACTATTCCTACCTCTGAAAAATGCAAGTTTTTTTTTAATTTTCCCGTCAATTACAATTTTTAAGGTCAAAAAATGTTCCAAAGGTTAAAGTTGCACTCAAGAGATTCTTAAATGCCATTTTTAGCCCCGCCCCCATTTTTGGGCGGTGAAATAAAAAATTATTTGAAAAAATAACGTAATTACTAAATGAAATGGATTTCATACTTCTTAAAACCATAAAAATTAATTTCCAATAAATAATTTGCAATATTTCTAGGAAAATACTGCCTGTAAAGCCGCAAATGTTTTTTCGTGCCTCAGCCGCTTCTTCTGACAACAGCGCAATAGCCAACAATGCCTTATTCATAACAGTTGCACCATGTATTAAAATCTTGTGCATTTTAGGTGTCTTATGATGCCGCTCATATAGAGAAAAGTAAAGTTTTGCAGTATCTAAGCAATAATCGGCAAACTCGTGCATTTGGATTTTGTGATCACTTGATATTACTTCAGTAATAACCTTGATTCGGTATATCAAATTAAACTCAAATCCAGTTATTTCTGCAGCTAATTCAGAATTGGAAAAAAATCTTCTGCTAGTGTTACCATCGTTGGTGTTTCCAAATCCAGCTTTCAGTACACCCACTATTAGCCCTAATTCACTTCTGAATTGTTCTTGGATATTTTTTTTCCTCGCGTTAACAATGGCTTTGTCCGCATCAGATTTTATTCGCCATTTTTGCACTGTCAGTTTATATGACAGGTGTAATATGCTCTCAAATAGGCGAATTCTGGCGTGTAAAGTAGATAGTCCGAAAGAAACGGCATCTACGTCTATATCTCTTTTAATATTTAAATTGTTTTTCGTAGAGCTAATAACAGTGTCAGATGTAATGATTTAAATAAAAAAAACATCACCTTCAATTATTAAAAACCAAAATATTTTATGAATATAAAAAGGTTTCTTACTCGAATTTACCTATGCAAGATAAGAAAAAACATAAAAAGGTAAAATTTTCAAAAAATTGCTAAAAAAAATGGCGCAAAAACGCGCAACGTTTTTTTTTCACACTATAAAAGTAGAGATCGTAAATTTTATTGTGATATATAACATTTTTATGACAAAATATTTTACAACAAAAAATGTTTTTAAATTTGAACGAAATTTTTTATCATTAAAAATTAAAAACAAATTTCTAAAAATTAACATAAGTAGCTACTAATAAAGCCTTTTACAGAAAAAAAAATCAATACAAAATCTTTATTCGTTTAGCCACCAAAAAATATATTGCAAACCTCTCAAAATTGTTTAAAGTCAATAAAAACGCATTCGATTTACTCAACTTTCCTGATTTTAACATGATCCTAAAAGGACAAATCTCAAACAAAGGCTTTGAAAATTTACTACACGATGCAGACTTAAATTTGTTTTTAATTTTTGGCCTAATGTCCGGCTAGATTGGCAAAATACCCCTCTGTGCAACGTTTGGAATGATCAAGAGGCTTTAGTTCTTGATTCAATTGCATCTTTTAAGCGTGTAAATGATATTCATTATGCATACTGTTCATCAACGACGAGCGTGAGATGATGAGCAATTGTTGGGCACGACGACGAGTTGAGGTGGACGTCTATTCAGCAACACTATCGCGAGCAGCAGCAATATTTTCTGCAGTACAAGCTGTACGAGCATGCACTGGTGTTTTCCGATTGTACGCACATTTGGACAATTAAATTAACCGAAAAAATCACGAAGTGCACGATATGCATTTTGATTTGAAAGCACATTGTCATAATAATCCTGAATACCTTTAACGCATTGCTCGATTGTGTATCTTTCCATGGTTCAAATTGAGTTAGTTTGAAATTGAGAAATGTTAGATTAAATGCAGAAAAAAACTTGATGCTAAAGTGTGGTACATTCAACATCGGCCCTTAAAAAACCACTCGATATTATTTTTTTTTAAAAGATAAACCCGTAAAATTAGATTTTAATTAATATTATTAATATTAAATTTTAAGTCATACTGTGGTTACATAGGAGTAAACTTATCATAATTTTTTTAATTAACAATAATATTATGGTTATAAATACAATAATATTTTTGAATACAAATAAATCTTTTGTTGTGGTTTGAAAATTATATAGTTTAAACAATAATAATAAGGCTGAACAAAAATACTAAATATTATTCAAACCAACCAAGTTAAATTTTCTAAGTGTACTCACAATTTAATGATCAAATAGTACCAAAAACTTGTTCGTCGTGACCATAATAATGATCGAAACAACTATAAGTTCATCGCAACCTTATACTGTTACAGAGAACATAGTATGGTTTTTATGGCCATACCATAATCATGCTTTCTCTCTGCATATAAAAACCAAAGGACGTCGTAATGTAACTTAAGTGATAATCATGATGATTAAAATACAAATGACTCAAGCAAGACATTTAAGGCAAAACTACTTTCTTAGGACAATTTTTTTTTATTTCATTTAAAAGAAAGGAAAATTATTCATTGAATCTCATATGAAATCATATGAAGGTTTATCATCCTTTTGCTAGTAAAAAATAAGTAACAGCTATAACATAAAAAGATTAATTTTTTATCATGATTTCTGTTGACGTTGGCGATTTTTTTATTTAACTGGTGAAATTGGCCACCTATACCAGTTAAGTAAATTTAAAAAAAAAATTTTTTATTGTTTTCACAAAATATGTAAATGTTTGTGACGTGATACCATGCGCAAAAATCATATTTTGCACATGTCATGGAACTCCCGATTACGCTTTATCATCTCATTTACTTAGGCCGCATGGTGATAACAATTTTATAGATTTATTTTAAATTCCAATTTTGATTAATTTTAAACAAAAACATTTCTTACGATAATTTACAACCAGCTTTCGTGACCAATTTACAAAATATTCAAAAAATATGTTCAAAGAAAATACCTGCATCAACAGAAATTGGCTGAACATTGATAATGACAGCCAGCAAAGTATAGATTGAAAACTATCGATTAAGCCACGCATTGATTGAGCTGGTATAACAGTGTTGGCCAATCTAACAAATCGCAAATGTATTTTGAGTTTTCACATGTTCGTGTATTAACACTTTTTATTTTTGTTTTTATTTTGCATTTTATTTTGTCTCTTGATTAAGTGTTTATTTATTTGTTTATTTGTTTATTTGTTTTATTCAAAGACAATCACCAAAATGAAACGAGAAAGCGGCAGATAAAGTCGGCCTAAAAACAAAAGAATTAAAGAAAATAAAATAAAAAATATAATCTTTTAGGTTTTTCTTTTGTTAATATTGTTGAATTGAGCATTTAATAAATACATGAAGAATACAAAAAAAGAATTAAAATAAGAAATGCAAGCAAAGTTAAGTGTTTGGAAGTCTGTCCGTCCGATAGTTGTATTATTAATATTAATAAATATTAAAAATTCATAACGATCGAGAGATAATTGAAAAATGATAAGAAAATAAAATGACAAAATACCAACCGTTCAACGGACGATGTAACGATCAGTTTTTCAAAAGTCATACAGAGATGGAAAAGAATTAAATATTTTATAATGTTTCGTTTAATATGTCATTTTACAACAAATGAACAGAATTCTCCTTATAGCGAGAGGCTTTAATGTTTCAATTAAATATGAACAAAGTTTCAGCTGAATCCTCTAAAGATACTTATCAGTGGTCCGCTATTTGACAAAAATTGTTTTCCAAACAGTTTTTGCTCTTTAATAGCAGTTCGGCTGACTTCCAGAATGTATCAGTGCAAAGTTTTGAAACAATGCATCAACTTTTAATCTGATGCCCTGATTGCTTATTTACTGGGTGCCTAATACTTGTCGACGGCGTTTTTAAGGGGAATACATTGTCAACGTTTTGTACTGCGGAGTTATGAAACACTACACTTTGTGCAAAGACAAAGTAATTGACGTTTTTGAAGTCAGCCTTATTTTCGCGCCAGAAATTGGTATGGCATAAAATTAAAAGTATTTTGATATAAACTCCTTTCAAAAAATTTTGCACTATCGCTGGGAGTTATTCAGGTACTAGGTATGGTCTGTCTGGATATCTGTCGACCTCCAGTTATAAATTAGAGTTATCTGCGCAAACGAAGCTCTGAAAACCAAAGGAGACAATGATTGCTGACTGGGTTTGGTAGAGGTTCTACTTTGGCATATTGTGTATGAAAGTCCAGCAATGTTTAAGCTTAGAACAAAGAGTAGACTCATTTGATGGTTCATCCTTTCACGTTCAAAATTGGGTTCCACTTAGTTATTAATATTCTCTCAAACAGCTTTGATATGTTTGATAAAAGGCTTATAGGTCTGTATGATTCAACCTTGATGTGGTCTTTGCCAGGCTTAGGTATCATAGTAATCAAAGAAATCTTTCACTCTGTAGGAAAGTACTCAAGACGTAAAATGGTATTAAAAAGAAAAATAATAATTTTTTGGGCTAATTCAAATATCTTATTACTGGTTTTATCAATTCCAGCAGCATTCTTGGAGTTTAAATCAGTTATTGCCTTTTCAATGTCCCGAAGCTCAAATCTCAGGGTAACTGCCGTACTAACATCGGTAGGCTCGACAGTTCAGCTATATCAGTCGATAATATTAGAGTAAACACGTTTTTTAAATGATCAACAAACAGATTACTTTTTGCGGTATTTTAAGGTTTCTACATGCACGCCATAATGAATAATCTGATTGTGCAGTTGGGTCCAGATCTTTCAGGTAATTTTTCAGAGATGCTACTCTTTAAAATTATAGTAGGTTCTCTATGATTGGATATAAAAATGGGCACGTTCATAAGACGTAACTGTTGAGTTGAACTCCTACAAAACTGTTGGCAACTGTTAAGTTCAACTGCTACGAAACTGTTGGCAACTGTTGAGCTCAACAGTTACGCCTTATGTTTATAAGGCTTGATAAATATACTGCAAACTAAAGAGCTGACAAATGTAAGCAATTGAAAAACTATAAAAGACGGTCGAAAGAAATGATTTAAATTAACTAAATTTAATTAAAAAAAAAATTAACTAAATTAATTAATTAATTTAGCTAAAAATATGGAGAAGAAACGGCATAACTCTCTTCTCTTCGCTGTTGAGCGCAACAACAATAAAACAACGATGGATTATTCAATTGACATGTGGCATTACTTTTTAAATATGATTTCTGGCATATGACCGCCACAGCTGGCGCGGATGTAGTCCAATATGGACGTCCAATTTTCGATGACTTTTTCCAACATTTGTGGCGTAAATCGGCAATAACACGGCGAATGTTGTCTTCCAAATGATCAAGCTTTTGTGGCTTATCCGCATAGACCAATGACTTTACAAAGCCCCACAGAAAGTAGTCTAACGGTGTTAAATCACAAGATCTTGGACACCAATTCACAGGTCCAAAACGTAAAATTGGGCGGTCACCAAACGTGTCAATAAATCTATTGTGGCACTAGCTGTGTGACATGTTGCGCCGTCTTGTTGAAACCACATCTCCTGAACATCATGATTATTCAATTCAGGAATAAAAAAGTTAGTAATCATGGCTCTATACCGATCACCATTGACTGCAACTTTCTGGCCACCATCGTTTTGAAAAAGTACGGACCAATGATTACACCAGCCCATAAAATGCACCAAACAGTCAGTTTTTCTGGATGTAACGGTGTTTCGACATACACTTGAGGATTACCTTTTTATGTTGACATAGCCATTCAACCAGAAGTACGCTTCATCGCTAAACAAAATGCAGGCGTGAGTCTATTCGTGATGAATTGCCAAACCAAACTGAGAATAAATCACTAGACAGCTGTTAAATAGGTCGCCGTCTTGAAAAGTAATGCCAACTTAAATTTCTATACCTGTATAAAACACACCCTTTATTACTCATCCTTATATTTTCTGCAATCGCATAATTGCACTTATGCTATGTTTTATCAGCGACTGTTGCAAGCACATTAGTTTTGCTCGTATACGTACAAGAACTCCTCAATACAGGTTCAAATATTTCTCTCTACACCTTGGTAAAGATGGTACAATTGCACTTTTTTTTTGGTACATTTCAAACCTGAAAAGTACAATCGTATACCAATGGCTTATTTAGTACAATTTAAAAGCTTTCCTAGGTTTATGTAGGAAGGCCAATCTTAAAAAACTTTGTTTCATTTGTAATTACTCAAACAACAATTAAAACTTTCAAATAAATAACTCAAATATGTACTTAAAGGTCGGGATTTCTTGTACCCTAGAAATAAGTCAGTTATTTTAGCTGCCTGTAGAGAAAATTCTCCTTAAAACGTATCGCAATACAAAGTTAATAAAGTGAAAGAAATGAAAATAATGACGAATCTATCGAAAATACGATGCACGTAAATTCTGATAACTCTGATAAATAGATAAAATTTAAATTTACAACCAAAAAGTCTTTACTACAATCTTCGTACAAAAAGTACAATTTAAAAAGCCGGTTGGTACAATTTGATAATTTCATTTACCGACCCTGCTCTACACTTGTTGGCAGAAATCTCTGTAACAGTAACAGTTTTATTATTTTATTATTGCCGATGTAATGGAACTGAAAACTTGGTAGCTTTTTTTATTTTTGTTAGCGGAAAATTTTAAACACTATTTGAGAAATCTACAATTAATTTTATAATAATATTTTTGAATTTTATATAAAGCTTATGTTCCAGAGAGGTGCCCATATAAATCATAACTGAAGCATTATCAAAGTAGTAGCCTTAAAATTTGGTGTGGATTCGAACAAAGTAATGGGTTGGGGAAAATAAAATCCACTATTTTTTCGGTAGGTGGCTGTAAACGATATCTCGTATAGTATCGATCAATCAATTTCAAATTTACGTTCATTGTCAAGGTTATTTTCACACTATATAAGTTCTTCTATGGTTTTTGCTTGGTTCATTCAGTTGTAAGTTAAAAATGAAAGTCAACAAAGAGAAAATTCGGAACATTTTAGAGTTTTGCTTTGATAAAGGCGAAAATGCAAGACAGGCAGCTGAAATTGTGAATGGTGTTTATCATGTGGATAGTGTAACAGATAATTATGTGCAATTTTGATGTTAAAGACGCATGTTAGTAGTCGTTGGATCGCCCAGGAGCTTAAGATCGAACATAAAACTAATTACGCAAAGTTGGATTCAAAAAGCAGCTCGATGTTTGGGTGCCACACCAACCAACATAAAAAACATGATGGATCGAATTTCCGTCTGCGAAATCTTGGCCAAACAGAATGAATTCGACCCATTTCTTAATCGACTGGTAACTGGGGAATTGAGATGGGTCAAATACGACTATATTGTGAAAAAACGATTGAGACCAAGCGGTGAAGCTCAATCGGTGGCGAAACCAGGACTAACGACCAGGTAGTTTCTACTGTATATTTGGTGTGACTGAAAGGGAATCATTTATTTTAAGTTGCTTCCGCATGGCCAAACAATACATTCAGATCTCTACTGTCAACAACTGAAGCCAGCGTTTGATCAAAAACGTCCCGAATTGGCCAACAACGCCAGGCCACGCACGTCTGTAGTGACTCGCTAGAAACTCAGGCAGCTTAGTTGGGATGCTTACCACCTTTCTCTCGAATTGCAAAACTTCCTGAGTGATAAGAAATTGGGATCAAAAGAGGATTGTGAAAATCAATTACAATTAGGACCAAGATTTCTATGATTCTACACCTGTAAATGTCGACAAACTATACAACAAAAGGGTGCATATTTGAACTAAATCGGACAATCTAAAACATGTTAAATAAAGTCATGAATTTCACCCAAAAATAATAGATTTCTTTTTTCCCCAACCTAATATTTTCAGGACACTGACGACGTGGCGGGGACTGCCAGTTTTTTTTTACGTTTCATCTTTAGACTCAAAATAGCTTTTATGACCCAGAATAATCTTTATAGTCATGCTTAAGTGATGCCAATATAACTTTTCTTGAGAATCACTGATACTGAAGCATTTTTTTAATTTTGTAACAATTTCTTGTAGATGTCACCTCCAGCAAACAGTGATTGAGAAAGTTACTTTCGGCTAACTATGTCTTCTCTCGCTACTGGATTTGATATTATTGCCAAACCAGAAATTATTTAAGGGCAGATTCCATTATTTATCTTAAAATAAATATTCCATGCTCGCAAATTATTTATTTGGGGTCGCAACCTAGAAATGTGTTCAAGACTTTCAAACAAAAATCTATTTTAAAAGTGAACATCAGTGATTCATGATTGCATGATAAGTTTTGTCCTAATTTCCGCTTTAAAATCTCTCCACGAATATTTTTTGTAAAAAAATGAAGGCAAAGGTTGAACTACATACTGGCCTTAAAGAATTTAGTCTCTTTTTTTAAAAGATTTGCTTTATTTACTTTCAGAGTCTGTGATACAAAAAAAACTAATGTAAAAAAAACGACCTGAAATCCGAGTAATATTGAATTCAAATTTTAGATATCTGTTTCATACATGCGTTTGAATCTATACATTTACTTAAGGACTCTCTGTAGCACTTAACAACTTAAAAGTGACAATAAATATCAGCAAGCAGCCGAATACGTATTAAAATATACACACAAGTTATCAGCAACACTATAATATCAACATCGTCATTGAGAGTTTTCTTTTTTTTTAGAAATATTAAATGAAAATTAAAAAAAGACAAAAGAAAAACCAATATGCCAGCCGTTGAGTGAAGACTAGAGACAGTAGTACCGACACGCAGATACTTGAACAGATACAGATACCAAATCCAAATGCCAATGCCAATGCAAACAAATAAATAGAAAAGTAATCGAAACGTTAAACGGCGATTGCCAGTACAAATTTATATATTGTTGATTTTCAAAGACATTTAAAGTGTCAATAATTGTTAAGAAATGAATTGTATGTGACACAATATTGAAATGAAATGAAAAGTACTTGTGTGTGACAACACCCGCTTTATAATCGTAATCATGTGAATAGATAAAGAGAAAGATACCGACGCCAAATATCGTATACTTGAACAAATCAAGATAATGTTAGTCACTTTGGAAACATGGCGTCAGAGCGGCGCTTAAGTTTTACACACAAGAACAACACACATCACTTAAGTTCTTATAACCAAAGACGCTTCCAATTGAGGGGAAAGAAGAATAAAAAGTGTTCTATGATTTTGTGTAACAGATTTCAAGGATTAAAATATTTATAATCGCACTTGATTATTTTGCTGAGAAAATAAATGATTGTAGTTGGGCTCGAGTTAATCCTTTTTGGTTATAAGCCTTGTAAATCATTCATTAACTTTTCATTAAACTAACAAACAAAGTACATGTCCTTCCTCTTCATGTCACTCGTGTTATGTCAAGTCATTATTTTATTAATATTGTCATCAGGTTAGACTTGAAGTTTGCTCCACCTTTTAACATGCCAGTTCATGTGGACATTAGAAACCTTATGTACTCGTACTCGTTCTCTTAGTCGTATTTGTTTTTCATTGTGCGGTTGGTTCTTATGACGTCCTGCATTTCGAACTTATTCGTACAAACCCGTGTTGTCTTTGAAACATTCGAAATTTGATATCATTGTTGTATGTTGTGGGTGCCTTTTGACATGAGTTTCATTTGTATTAAACAATGTTTCTCAAACCTTTGCACCAAATACATTGTAGCTGCAAGAATGTTCACATACACCTGTGGAAAGAAATTAGTGTCTTTATGTTTGAGCTCTTAAGTATCAATTGGCCATTTAATATTTCATCTGGGTTATATAGAAGGCTCATTCATTCGTACTGAAGCTCTTAAGAAAAGAATACTGACTAATTAATATAGCTGAGCTGTTTGCTGTCAATGTTGGAGCAGCAGCGCCCGTACAAGTTGACTTTCGCCATATTGAAGAAGCAATTAATTGATTTAATTCAAAGAGGATACAAGAGATGCAACAGGAAAGAGATGGAACGATAAAAATTTCTGTCCCTTTCCCACACTGGTCTTTTTTATACCCTTCTCCACAGGTGGAAAGGGTATATATAAGTTTGTCATTCCGTGTAATTTCTACAATATTCATTTCCGACCCCATAAAGTATATATATTCTGGATCCTTATACATAGAGAAGTTGATTAAGCGATGTCCGTCTGTCCGTGTTAGTGTGGTAATGTAATTTTCCAAGGCACCAAAAGAGATACAAAAAATTTAAGCACACTAATCTGTCAGGCATAGTTTCGAAAATTTTGGTATTGCAATTCAGCAACATCGGATCATTCCTTTGGAGGCTACGGGCCAAAAACCACGCCCACCTATATTTTTTTACGTTTTTTTTAATTTTTTTCGGCTTTAATGATTCTGTTTTGCCTTTTTTTGTCAAATAAATATTAGACTGCGAGAGGTAGATAGCAAGGAGTGCATACAGATCTTGGGTGATCAATAACCCCCTGCGAGGCGCGATTTTTGTTTGTTTGTAGATTGGTAGGGTTTTTCTGCTTTGATTTGTATTAGAGACCTTAATAGAAAGCAATACACATAGAGGTAGCTAATGTGATAAATAGGAGCAGTTAAAAGGATCCCCATGTGTCAATATGAGGAATTTTTTTTTTTTTTGTAAGGATTTCTCTTTGCTTTAGTCTGACCATTCTAATTCAATATAGATTGCAGAAAGGTCCTAAATTTAACAAAAAAATTTCAATAAAATTTATTTTTTCAAAAATATTTACAAAAAAATTTATAAAGCATTTTCAAAAAGATATTTTACAGAAAAATATTAAAAAAAAATTTTTTTAAAAATTTTCCAAAAAATTTTCGAATAAAATTTTACACAAAATTTTTAAAAAAATATTTTTACAAAAAATTTTTACACACAATTTTCGAAAAATTAAAACAAAAATTTCAGTATTTCTTTAAAAATGAAAATCATGACATAACATATATTAAATATTAAGAATATACATATGTGTGTATATAGAGTAACATATTTTTTTTTTAAATGCGTTTGATTTTTAAATAGATGATATCTCTGTTTTAAAACCTAGAATACGGACTACAAACTTTCAAAAATAAAACGATTATTTTGAAGTCAGCAAAGCTACATGGCTACACGGCCACCGTTGTGGCTGTCGTCAACTTAGTCTAATTTCTATTTTATTCAACAAAAGAAAATGTCACAAAATTGTAAATTACAAATTCATATACAAACAAAAAGTTTTGGAGGAAATATTTATAATTTTTTGAAAAAGTTATTTAATTTTTAAAAAGCAAATTAAGTATTTCTACAACAATGTCAGAGTTTACGATGTAGCTGTCGTCTTCAATATCATTAAGTAGCTGAAACACGGCGACAATTGTAGCAAACGTAATTTGTTTTCATTTGTCTTCTATTTTTTTAACTTATGAATAATGATTTTTTCTCATACGAATTTATTTAAGTAAAGAGTCAACAATATGGATTGGATAATGCTGTACATGTCTGTATAAATTAAATCACCACGGTGAAGGGTATAGAAGATTCGGCACGGCCGAATATAGCACTTTTACTTGTGTGATCTTATTTTTATGTTATTTTCTGGCCCATTAATGTAAAAATAAGGAAAATATTTCTTTGAACTAAAGTTCATTTAAATTTAAGAATATAATTAAATGTATGTTCCAACTGATATTTTAAATGTGCTTGCAGGTGCATTGCAGTGCACATATAAATCAATATCAGGGTTGGTAAAGTTATTACAATTGTACTTTTTTTTGGTAAGTTTTAAAACTGAAAAGTACAGCAATGACTAATTTGATACAATTTAAAATTTTTGCTAGCAATACGTTTAAATGTCTGCTGTTGTTATTTTGATTTTTGGAATTTCAAAAAAATTAATTTTTACTATTCTCATTTGTTATTACACAAATATCTTCACTTTTAAACGAATAATTCCAGCATATCGGTTTCTTTGTGTTACCTGTGAAGAAAGTAGGAACAATATCTTAGACTTAGATTTGAATACTTAAGATGGAAATTAAAAAAAAAATAAAAAGGCCGTTGTCCTGATTCCCTACTAGAACTACAATTTTAATTGAAGAAAATATTTAAATTATTCAATTCTTCAGTCTATACTTTAGAGAAGGTATGAAAGGACATTATATCGGAAAACCTTGACAGATGAAAGTTTTTCCTTAATCTCATTACTATGACAACTTCTGTTAACTGGTCCCAATGCAATAATCAATAATCAGAGCATGCTCATATTGGGATGAATAAAATTGTATATTATCTCGATTAAAGGTTGATTTAAAATTTAAGTTCACAAAGAAAATTTATTTAGTACAATTTATGTTCAAAAAGAACAATTTAAAAAGCTGGTACATACAATTTGAAATTTTAATTTACCATCCCTGATCAGAAAACTTGCCAACACCTTTTATTTATGCATGTAATTTTATACACCATTTACGGAAATCTAAAATAATTTTACAATTTGATATAAAGCCAATGTTGTTGAAACATCCTGCGTAATTTTCCAGGGATGGGCACCTTTATGTAAAGTAAATATATGACCCACATCTGCCACATTATATCTAAAAGTAAGAGTCTTACAGTTTCAAAGCACAAAGGACCACACAAAACTAAAAGAACGAGAATTTTTAAGAACGCCCCAACCAATTGCTACCAGAGCTTGCCAAGGTAGTATCTTACAACCAAATTTATATTTATTCTATAATTTTAACAATGACAACAACCTGTACCCAGCTCAACACAGATTTACTGTGTCGAAGCTCTTTCAAGCATTCATAAAACCCCCAAGTAGCAATATGATATTGCATTGGAGTTACTAGGCCCACTGTTCCAATATAGCCTGTTTTGCGCTAATTATAAAACTCTAGCTATTATAGTTGCACGCGATAATAATTATTTTACCCACCGCAGATCTAGTAACAGGCAGTAATATCTTTCCGACAGATAAACAAACAAACTTTTATATTTTGTGCCTGATATATATAGAAGATAGAAAATAATCTTATTTACTTTTGCCATTGCGTTAAAGCCAGGCGCTAGACAAAGTTGCATTAGATGCGTTTATTTAGGAGTGTCTGTTAGGATTGGAGAATAGCTAGCAAACTTACATGAAATGGTTTCAAATCGCTATTGAAATAAACTGTGATTTTTTGATAGCTTCGTTGGCCTTAAAGATCCACTGATTTGACAACTCTAAAAATTATTTCTAGATATTTTTAAGCCCTGAGGTTAGTAATCTTGGATTTCAAGTACCGCGTTGGACTAGTTGGTGGCCTCTTAGTCTATCAGTGTAGTGTTGTTTTGTGATTCCCGCCAAAGAAACTTATGGAAGATAGATGCTTACATTTGCAACATCTAACATCTACTTAATTGTCAAAAAGAATGAAAAGTAAAGACGCTTTTAGTGGACATTCGTATTTTGCCAATTTAGATGGACATTACTTTTCTTTTAGCTTATATTGGCTCTGAAAATTTACTGAGTGCCCCTAGATTAATGTAACTTAGCCGAAAAATCTCATGGTCATAGGGTGTTAAAGCTATGAAAAATCGAATCAAGAAGAAATAGTTCCCCTTAGAAGAACTAATCCTACCTCTGCAAAATTAAATTTTTTAAGTTTTTCCATACTTTTGCATGGCAAATGCAACTTTTATAGTTAGCGAATGTTCAAAAACCTAAACTTGGACCCTGAAGAATTTAAAATTTTCAAATTTCCAATAATTCTTCCAAAAAAACCGACTACAAAACAAATATATGTGCATCAATTCTGAACTAAAAATTTAAAAGAAAGTAATGTGTAAGAAATAGTACTCAAATCAAATACTTTTATACTTGTTGCTCTAACGGATATAGTAATATACGTTCGGAACATTCAAATGTCTATCTGTAACGGTTAAGCAGATAAAGCCATATACGACAAATTACGTCAGATATGAGGACACCCTTTATTTTTTTACACTTATTATTACTGAAACAGTAATAAAAAGTACCGGTTCCAAAGATATGGCCATATAGCTTAAACAATATCACCTAGGGGACATCCTTTAATGTGCAATTTTAAATTAAACACTTATTTTAAAGGACAGATTCTTTGTAAATTTCTAATGTCTGTGTAAAAAGGCTCAAAAGTTTGGCCATATGTATCAATTTACATCAACTATTGGGACACCCTTTAAAATTTTAAATATTTATTAATGTTATTATACGGGACATAGTAGTGGAGATTCTGTCTAATTTTCAAGTGTTTGTCTATAACGGTTCAAAAGATAGGGCTAGATAGGTAAAATTATATCAATTATGGGGACACCCTTTAGTTTCCAAATTTAAATTATATACTTGATGTTATAAAGGACTTAGATATACAGGTTCTTTGAATATTTCAACCGTCTCTCTGTTACGATTCAAAAGTTTTGCAATATACATCAAATTACATCAACTATTGGGACACCCTTTAACTTCTAATTATAAATATTTAATTTCTGATTATAAATATTGGATATTCTGTCCAATTTTCAAGTGATTGTCTACAATGTTTCAAATGGTTCATATATTTAAATTGACGTCACATATGGGGACACCCTTTAATTTTTAAGTTTAATATTTTTTATTAATTTCTGTTATTGGCAGCTATTGTAATAAGCCGTTTTTTTAAATTTTAAAAGGGTGCCCTTTACGGTTCATAATACACGTAAAAAACACGTATGTTGTATGGGGACACCCTTTAATTATCAAAATTCTGAACTTCTTTTAAAATGGGACCAATCTGTAAGCATTTCCATTCTAATAAAGAAAAAATTTTTAAAATCGGTTCGGAAATGACTGAGTTCTGCGGGTACAAACATAAAAAAGCAACATTCAGACGAATTCATAACCTCCTTCTTTAAAAAATATTTGTTTTTAAAATTTTATGTCGAAGCACAGTAAACAGTCTAGTGGAAAAAAATCAAAAAAAAACTTTCGAATTTATTAATAAAATACATATGGGATGAAAGCTGAGACGCTCAAGATTAAAGGGGCGGTTTGGTTTTTCATATGCGTTACACCTATAAAAAGTTACACGTCTTTAAAGACGAATTATTTTGATAATTTTTAAGTAAAAAAAATTGGGTTTGGAAAAATAAATCTCAAAAATTCATTTTTCAATAAAAATGCATGGATATTTATTTGTTTTATTCAGAAATGTAGCAGAAACAATGAAAAAATCCTAAAATTCAAATATTTATAACAACACTGTAAAATAAATTGTGTAGTAGCCAAAATATGTACTTAAAAAAATAGACCCGA
Source organism: Phasia obesa (assembly GCA_949628195.1). NCBI lineage: Eukaryota > Metazoa > Arthropoda > Insecta > Diptera > Tachinidae > Phasia > Phasia obesa. The sequence goes on from OX451217.1 coordinate 54,480,440, forward strand.
GACAATGGACCCGAAAAAATATCAAAAAACTACTTTTATGAATCAATAATCTTATTTTCTGTTATATATAATAAAATATGTATACAAATATTTAGGTGTTTTCTATGCCAACTTTTGAAATATAATGGTTTTAAAAATCATCCATATTTGATATTTTTATTAAAAATATCAGAGTGATATTATTAATATTTGAAAATGAATGATAATAGTGGGCTATGTTTTAAACCAGGGCGAACTAATACATGGTGAGTGCACGGGCGAATGCTTTGGAATGCCTTCGTAAAACAATTAAGTCAGAACAGACTTGAGCACATTTGGAAAAATAGCAGAGAAAATTGTTATCAAGATTTAATGACTAAATTCCCAATTTACTCTGATCCATTAATTTTATCTAATAGAAATACAATAAATACACAAGCAGCTCTTTCAACAATAATCAAGAAATTGTTAATTACATAATAGTAGATGAATCTATTAACACTGATTCAGACTCCGAAACTTATTTTAGTGATTAAGAAATTTGTTTACAATTGTTATGTCATTTGAAATTGTTTGTAACTTTATTATTAATCTTTCTGTTTTATCTTAAAAAATAATTTAATTTTAAAATATTTAGTGTTGTCAATTTGGTAACCCTATTCGTATAATGTTATTTGAATACCAATGGTTATGAGAAGTTTCAAAACTTTAAATAATAAAAATAATAAAAAGTTTTAAATAATGTTATATATTAAAAAAGGTATACGGCAGCCCCAAATAATTAGAGATTGATTATATTTTATAAAAAAAAACTATCACGCTTTATCATTTTGTATATGAAATGATAGATTAAAATTCAAAAAAATAATAATTTCTGAAATGGGGGTATTTTGGGTATTTAATTGTCCCCGCAGCGGAAAAATAAAAGGATTTCTATAAATGTTAATTCATTTTTTTTAAATAGTAGGCCAAGAGAGATATGTGCCAGAAATTTCATTAAGCTACCATAACTACTACTTTTTTTCCAGTTTTACCATGGGGACCGTTCACTGTGCGAAGGGAAGAATATTTATAAAAGTCCTTTTTTTAATTTATTACTTTATAGTATTTAATTTATCTGAAAAAAAATTAATATAGCCATCGTCAGCGTCCTTATTTTACTTTTAAAGTAATCCACTTTAGGACTCTTAATTTTATAGTCCTCAAGATATGGTTTATGTAATTACTTTATTTGTCTAAAGGTATCCATCCCTGGGTTATTACTCAGAAAAAAAGGCTTTATATAAAAATATAAAAATTACATAAAATTCCAAAATTATTGCAGAGTACTGTAAATGGTGTTTTAAATTACTCGCTGACAAAAGTTGCTGCCAAGTTTGCAGTACCATTGAATCGGTAAAATTGCGTACTTTCACAACTTGTTCTTCCTCTTTCTTGGTAATGAGATATTTTTACGAAAAAATATCCTATATTTGAAACACGCTATTAAGGTACCTCTCCATAAAATTTTATTCTAATTTCGTCAGTAGTTTTTAGGTGATGCGAACACAAACAGACAGACAGGCAGGCAGAAAACTACAGTTTTTCTATATGTAGAGATAGTAAATAATTTACATTAGTAACAATAAATTTTATTTAAAATAATTAAACAACTTAGAAATCAAAACCATTTTACTCGTATCTATCTAAGTATGCAAGAAGAGTAAAAACAGAAAAAAGGTATAATTTGGAAGAAATCCCCAAAAATATTGCCGCAAAGACACGCACGTTTTTTCGTACAGTATAAAAGTACAGATCGTATATTTTATAGTGATATAACATTTTTAGGATCTCGGTGACCCCCACTCTCAAAAACCTCTAGTGATGACACTATAATAATCTATAGATGTAAAATGGAATAAACTTACACCGCAATATATTGTGAAAATGTTGAATTTAAGCCCTGAGTAATTCTTATAGAAAGATGTCAACAACTTTGCAAATTGATGTTGATCAGTGTAAAATGGCTATTAGTGACAGGAAGTGGAAACTGCAAATATTATCTGGCCAAGATTAAAATCAAGGTGAGACAATAATTGCAAATTGTTTCTCAAAAAAAGACTGAGACGGTAGTACACATTGTGTGTGAATGTCTAGCATACAGGCTAAAATTAGGATTTGGAACACTTCTTAAACATGGAAGATTGAATACTTTAATCTTAGATAATAATAGCAGTGACGAAAAACTGTCTGAAATCACTACAGTCGAGGGTAAAGGTCTAGTGACAGCACGCTACTCTTTTAAAATAAGGTAGTCTAACTCGACTTGTAATTTAATCGAGTAGCGGAAATCATTGAGAAACGGAAACGGGTATCTCCCTAACAAAATTATAATCTTGAACTTTGGTGTTTCATAGTTAAAGTTTTGGTGCACACTTTTTATTTTTTGTTTCGAAGTTAAGAAGGGTTTCAAAAGTTGGGTTTTAGTGCAAAATTTTTAATTCTTATTTATTTATTTAATAGTTTTTACACAGAGCAACATAATAATAAATGAAATTTTACTTATTAAGAAAGTTTTATGGAAAACGTGAGTTTTTTTGAGTTTTATATTTCGAAAAAAACTATGCCATCAATTTCCTATAATTTTTTTGCGTATTAAGCTTTTAGTGTTGAGTTCTTTGTTTTAAACAAAATTATTTTAATTCTCTCTTTAACAATAATTAATAAATATTTTAACATTTTATTGAGTGTAAAATTATGTGGTTTTTTATTTGTATATTTTACTTGTTCTTCAATTTGATGTTTCAGGTTTCAAAAGTATTTGAATTTGATTTGTTACCAAAAAAACTTTAAAAGTGTGCGGTTTGACTTTAAGGGGCTTTAGGACATGTTGTGTTTTTTTGGTTTATTACACAAGTACAAACTATTATAAAAGTTTGTCACACTAATTTGTAGTTTAAGCATTAATGTGTCAAATTTAAACCACAAGCCAAAAAGGAAAGATTTTTTGTCATATAATCCCGACATTGTACGGCCATGCAAACAAATTTCAATTGCGTAATCAAACTTCATAAAATGAAAACAAAAAAGTAGATAGAAAGAATATTCAAATGCAAAAGACCCAAAAGAGATATATTTATGGTTGATTTAAAGAGATTCATGTAGAAATAAAAGAGTAAAAAAATATTAAAAAAAAACACATTTAAATGGCTCATTAAAAAAATACCTTCCTGTTATTTAAAAATTCCTAAAATTGTTTCTGTTGTTTTAAGCCTTTAATAGAAAACGTGTAAGCCTGTAATGGCTTGAACAAACAGTTGCACATTTAAATATTTATAAAACAACTTCTACTATTTAAAAGACTATTAGTTTGATTTTAAGTGTTGTGATAAAAGTGCTACTAACATTTTTAATAAATTTTAAATTGCTGCTGAATTTAAAGTTGTCAATAAAGTGGAAAAAATACAAGAAAAATTTCATAGTTTTAAAATTATTGTTTCTATAAAGACTTTAAAATTAAAATTAAAAAAAAAACAAGTAAGAGTGCTATATTCGGCCGTGCCGAATCTTCTAACCCTTCACGGTGATTTTATTTATACAGACATGTACAGCATTATCCAATCCAATCCAATCCAATCCATTACTCTTTATTTCAATAAAGTCGTATGAGAAAAATCATTATTCATGAGTTAAGAAAAAGAAGACAAATGAAAACAAATTCCGTTTGCTACAATTGTCGCCGTGTTGTCAGCTACTTAATAATATTTAAGACGACTGCTACATCGTGAACTCTGACATTGTTGTAGAAATACTTATTTTGCTTTTATAAAATTAAATAACTTTTTCAAAAAATTATAAATATTTCCTCCAAAACTTTTTGTTTGTATATGAATTTGCAATTTAAAATTTTGTGACATTTTCTTTTGTTGAATAAAATAGAAATTAGCCTAAGTTGACGACAGCCACAACGTTTCATTTTTTAAAAGTTTGTAGTCGGTATTCTGATGATGTCTATGTGTTTAATGCTTCCAAGTTTTAAAACAGAGATATAATATATATTAAAAAATCAAATGCATTAAAAAAAATATGTTACTCTATATACACACATACATACATATGTATATTCTTAATATTAAATATATGTTATGTTACAGTCATGATTTTCATTTTCAAAGAAATATTGGAATTTTTTTTAATTTTTCGAAAATAGTGTGTAAAAATTTTTTGTAAAAATAATTTTTTAAAATTTTTTGTAAAAATAATTTTTTAAAATTTTTTTTTAAAAATAATTTTTTAAAAATTTTTTGTAAAATTTTATTCGAAATTTTTTTGGAAAATTAAAAAAAAAATTTTTTTCGAATATTTTTCTGTAAAATATCTTTTTGAAAATGTTTTGTAAATTTTTTTGTAAATATTTTTGAAAAATTTTAATTTTTTTTTTAATTTTTATTGAAATTTTTTTGTTGAATTTAGGACCTTTCTGTAATATATATTGAGTTAGAATTGTCAGACTAAAGCAAAAAGAAATCCTTACATGGGGGATCCTTTTCACTGCTCCTATTTATCAGTGGGTACCCTGTGGGTTCATTGCTTTCTATTAAGGTCTCTAACACAAATCAAAGCAGAAAATCCCTAGCAATCTAAAAACAAACAAAAAATCGCCCCACACAGTGGTTATTGATTCCCCGAGATCTGTATGCACTCCTTGTCGCAGTCTAATATTTATTTGACAAAAAAGGCAAAACAGAATCATTAAAGCCGAAAAAAAATTTAAAAAAACGTGAAAAAATATAGGTGAGCGTGGAGCCCGCAGCCTCCAAAGGAATGATCCGATGTTGCTGAATTGCAACACCAAAATTTTCGAAACTATGCCTGACAGATTGGTGTGCTTAAATTAGTTGTATCTCTTCTAGTGCCTTGGAAAATTACATTACAACACTAACACGGACAGACGGACATAGCTTAATCAACTTCTCTTTGTATAAGGATCCAGAATATATAGTTTATGGGGTCGGAAATTAATATTGTAGAAATTACACACGGAATGACAAACTTATATATACCCTTTCCAGCTGTGGTGAAGGGTATAATAATTAAATTGTACATTTTTTATATTTACACTAGCAGCGTCTGCGACGTCGTTAGCATTCGAATTTGTCTTCCGTTTTAAAAATAACCCACAAAAATTTTAATATTCCTACCCGGTAACCGTCTCTGGATAATAACTGAGGATGTTGCAACATAAAAACCAGGGACCGTAAACAAAATTTATCAAACAAAATTAAACTCAAAAACTCTTTATGTAAGAGTCAACGGAGATCTATACTCAGAGTCTATGGTGATCATAATATATCGATCTCATTTCCATAGTTAGGATTGTACTTTCTCTCATAAAATAAAACTTTTTTGAGGTGTTTTATTTTTCCCGTCAGAAAAAAAAACTCATTTTGTTTATTTTCTTGTGAGGAGTTTTATTTTTCAGTTTAAAATTTTGTTTATTTTCTTCTTTTATTCATCATTCATTTATTGTATGTATCTTCAAAAATATCTGAACTAACAATAATTACTCATATCTTAAGTCTAAAATAAAAATAAATATACTTGTTAAGTCCAGCCAGTGTTAGACAAAAAATTATTTATTTAACGGTTGCTGTTTTCATTTGCCGGCAGGGTTTTGGATTTCCCGGACTTTATCATTTCCCGGGAAACGGGGATAAAAATATTCGCATAGTTTTAATAAAACATAAGAAAGAACGCAAATAACGACTAAATATTAGTATAACACTTAAAAACAATTCAGGTGACAAAAATAACAAAATATTACAAATATTTATAAATACTGAAAAAGTATTCCAATAATTATTTTTCACAAAATACGATTTTAGAATTATTAGTGCATTTAACAAATCACTGGACAATCTTTTACTTACCTTTGTTGCGAAGGTCTCTCTTTAAAAGTTGGTTCCATTTAGTTAACAACACAACTGCCAGTTGGCGGTTCTATAGATTCGAGTGGTTTGAATAATCTATTGAACAATTGTGCTAAATAAAATTTTATGACATTTCTTGGAGCATTTGCAATTGCACCACATTTTAAATACTTAAGTATCGCAAACGTTTTATCATCCCTTCGTTCATTTATTTTTCTTTTCAACCATCGTTTTTGAAAGAGTAGAATTAATAAAAACATCTGCTATTAACAAATTTGTGCCCCTGCGGCTCAAGGCCTCAACTGCAACTTTAATGGGATTTAAAACGGCCACTAAATATTCTAAAATCTGAACATATTCTTCAACACACAACTCTGCGCAATTGAAATCTATCAGAGTTTTTTAAATGCGTTCTTCGATTCAAGAAACGAATGAATCATTTCAATCATACTTATCTTGTTTTTACATCATGAATTAAACTCGACTGTTTGCTATATTCTTTGTTCTTATATTTCTCGTGATAAGCAGTTTTTTGGGGACTTTTTTTTTAAAGTTTTACACTTTTTTTTGCACGATCTATAGCATATTTGCAAGTTTCTAGAAAATTTTAAATTTTAAAAATGATTGTTTTTTATGCAGCACAATAACGATCAAATATTTGCGTGATAGCAAAAGAAATGCTTATTTAAAAATAAGAACAACTAAATTTTCTTCAAAGTGCTCATGATTTTAAATTTTCCGTTTCCCGGGAAATTGTTTAAAGCCTCTCCCGGGAATTCCGAGGCGAGAGAAGCAATGTCCCTCCTTCTTAGATGAATGTAATCACGTTAATTTAGTATGTTGCGGGCCAGCGGATTTGGATGTGTTCTAAGCTAATTTAAATACGTTACAGCATATTTCACTATTTCTGCTTTAGCTGATGGTGGCACTTTTAGATCTTTGTGGGTGTTCGTGTTTTTATATACCAGGAAGAAACTGTGATCATCCAAAGAATCTTATTTTGGCGCCTTTGAATTTTTTCTAAAGGGTGTTTTTATAGAGGTATAGAACTTTAATTTGGCATTACTTTTCAAGATGGCGACCTATTAAACAGCTGTCAAGTGATTTATTCTCAGTTTGGTTTGGTTATTCGTCATGAATAGACTCACGCCTGAACATTAAGGCATAGATACGTCGAATGGGCCCAAAACGAGATTACCGTTGTTAACGATTTTCATAAACGAATTTTGTTAAGCGATGAAGCGCACTTCTGGTTGAATGACTACGTCAACAAACAAAACTGCCGCATTTGGAGTGAAGGTAATCCTCACGTGTATGTCGAAACACCGTTACATCCAGAAAAACTGACTGTTTGGTGCGCTTTATGGGCTGGTGGAATCATTGGTCCGTACTTTTTCAAAAACGATGGTGGCCAGAACGTTACAGTCAATGGTGATCATTATAGAGCCATGATTACTAACTTTTTCATTCCTCAATTGAATAACCATGATGTCCAGGAGATGTGGTTTCAACAAGACGGCGAAACATGTCAAACAGCTCGTTCCAGAATAGATTTATTGAAAGATACGTTTGGTGACCGCCTAATTTCACATTTTGGACCTGTGAATAGGCCTCCAAGATCTTGTGATTTAACACCGCTAGACTACTTTCTGTGGGGCTATGTAAAGTCATTGATCTATGCGGATAAGTCACAAACGCTTGACCATTTGGAAGACAACATTCGCCGTGTTATTGCCACAAATGTTAAAAAAAAGTCATCGAAAATTGGAACTCCAGATTGGACTACGTCCGCGCCAGCCGTGGCGGTCATATGCCAGAAATCATATTTAAAATGTAATGCCACAAGATTATCTTTCGGATAAATAAAATTCATGTCAATCGAATAATCCATGGTTGTTTTATTGCAAGTTAAAGTTCTCTACCTCTGTAAAAAAACACCCTTTACCTTGCTTCAACCATTTTTCCAAATTGATTATATGATCTTGTAAATGTTGTACTTAATAGACTTAAAAATACTTAAGAAAGCTGTGTCATCAGCAAATGTAGATGTGTGCACTCGGGTGCTAATTGGCATATCTGATGTGAACAGCAGGTATAAAACGGGTCCCAACATACTACCATGGGCAACTCCGGCTTCAATGATCTGAGGCGAGCTCAAAAAATCTCCTTCCTTTAGGATACACCTGCGATCAGTTAAATAATTTTCTAATAACTTATACTAGGTATTAGGCCTTCGTGCTAAACCTAAACATTTGACAAAAATGCTTAAAAAGCGCAGAACAGTATTTTCTTTCTTCAAAGGTCTTTTTAATTACATTTACTAATCTACGTGTTTGCTGGATCGTACTATGTTGTGTCCTGAAGCCGGATTGCTGATACGGAATACATCCTTTTGCGTTCAGAATTGGGTTCAGCTTTTACCAGACATATCAAAGCTGTTTGATAACAATTAAACCTCAATATTATTGTGGAATATTATTTTGATAATTAGAACAGTATTAAAATTAAAACAATATCAAATAATTATTTTAGACATTAGCTTTTCTTGTTTATTGACAAATTAAAAAAAAAGTATAACAACTACTTATTTTTTAACGTCTGAAATTACAAACTGTCAGTCTGTTGGTCTGGTTGTCTGTTTTGGAACTTTATTGATTATTATTTTTTTAGCAACTTAAATTTTTTTACCATAATTTCTTTTTATATTTTTTTTTCTGTTTTCAACAGACCTAAAACTATTCTGTGAATCAGATTTGCCATGAGTTGAGTTGCCATCATAATTTACTAAATTACATGATCACTTGATACTTGTTACATGTAAAATTGCATGTTTTTGCTAAAAGTTACGATTATTTTCGATCTTCTACCAAATGGTTTTGAATTTCATTCAACCCATAACATCAGATATTTATTCGTTACAAAAAAAAAAAAAACGAAAAAAATTAAAGAAAATGTAAATGAAAAACAAATTTTATAACATTTTCGTATTTTATTACAAATAAATTCAACAACGACAATAAAAATATTGTATTTAACACAAAAAATAAATAAATTAAACGTTGAAATTTAAATTGTTAAAAAAAGTGTTGCTTGATTTGACTATAATCAAGATATAAAATTCATTTCCTTTAAATACTAATGAATAAGTCTCGGATTGCTTTGCAAATGCATGTTTTATTTTTGTTGTTTTTTTTTTTTTTGGTGAAAGATAAAAAATTGATACCCAAATATTTATCCAAATCATCAGATTTATAGCAATTAAATGCATATTTTCGATGTTTAAAGTGAATATTTGATAATTTTTTAATGAATGCTACAAATTTAATTTAATATTTATATTTCTTTATTTTAATGTAGGGGAAATATCAAAGCAGACCACTTCCTTAATGGGACCCCTTCCGACCTCTATGATTACAGGCAACCGAAATGTAATTCACGGCAACCTTACATTTATTGAGTCACGTGCTACAACCAGCCTTTAATTGATTTTAGTTCTTTCAGATTGTAGACTGGTAACCGTCGGTCTTCTTTCTCATCACGCAGTCTCTAGTAATTGCTAGCATTTGTTCAAGGCTCAGGTCCCTCATGGCATCCAAATTTAACAAGCTTATACCGGTGGTCCTAAGTCGTATGCTAGCCAGTGCCGGATACACAATGTGCGCTACCGTCTCAGCCTCTCCAAAGCAGTGTCTGTAAGTATCATCTTTTAGATTTTCATCCCGGCTAGATGATACTTCAAGCTTCAACCAACGCAGTTCTCCAGCGTAAGGTATTTCTATTGTATCTGGGTACCTTATTGGCCCTCCTGTTTGTGAACTTTCTTAGCACCATTCGAGCCTCTCTACACCTTTTCATGTTTAATATGTTCACCCATTATGGGGCGGACCTTAGCTCGCATTATGCCATTATCCATCGCTACGCTGGGTTGTGTTTCACAGAAGTTCACAGCAGATATCCATTTTGCTAGTTGATCTGCTGCTTTAATCCCAGCTGTGCCTATGTGTCCCTTAACCCATATCAATATTACTTCATTAACCAAAGCACATTCATTATGCGCTTAACACATATCAGCACTAGTTTGGAGTACACGTTGTCCCGCGTCATGTGTTTTATAACCGTCTGGTTGTTAAGTGCAATGAAAACCTTTCTTCCCTGTACCCGACATTCCAGCAGGTGTCCAACCACTGCATGAGTTGGCCACGCAATTCTGCCTCGGAGACGTACTCCCCCAAAACGCAGACTACAGGACAAGTTCAGTTCAGCTATGTATACAGCTGCTCCTGCTCTACCCGCAATAAGCGAACCATCGGTAAAAATACTGATATCGTTCTCCATACTCTTGTTGTGTATAACGCCTTCCACACTGAGTGTCCGATACAGTCTTTCGACTATCTTTCTTCTACACATGCGTTCCATCTGCCCATGTTCGTTCCAAAGCTATACCTCATGGCATCGCTCTTCATACGCAAAGCTGACATTGTAGCCGTTGACCTAATAAAGAAGTTCAACGGCAGCAATCCCAACATTGCCTCAATTGCCCGTGTTGGAGCAGTGCGCCACAAATAGTCATGCAAGCAATCCTTTGAACTCCATCTAACGCGATAAATTATAATCTGAAAGAATTTTGGCAAACAAACCTCAGATGCATTGATCTCACCAATATTGTATAAATTCTCCACATACATCTACAGAATATTTGGATTGCACTCAAACGTGGATAGAGAGTTCTCAGTCGTCATCATCAGAAAAAAAAAAAGAGGAAAGCCAGCTAAACATTAGTTGTAAATGCGGGCAGTTCTACGAGAAAATACCAATCTTACTGAATCCCTGGAGATAATTCTAGATTATAATAGATTCTCTGAAAAATGTTTCTAATTTATTGCACGAAACTAATAAAATGTTGATATTATTAGCAAAAATGTTAGAAGTGTAAAAAAATAGTATATCAAGCTGATCACAATTCATCGTCACAATAAATCTTTCAAAATGATAATTTTTCATCATACAGCTGATAGTTTTACTGTTCTAGATCAAATTGCACGAACTATTTTCTCTAATGACCTTAAGGTTTTTATTTGTGATGAATTTCGATTATTTTTTTAAGTTAAATGTTACTGAACTTAGAGTTTTAGGGTTGATGATGCTGATTATCTGGGTTATTATTTCCTAGCAGCACTGCTTATCTTAAATAAATCAGTCAAGTGCGAGTCAGACACGCGGTGTTTCATACCTCGTTCAATGTATAACTAAAAAATGTTGACCTTTTTGATCGGGAACCCTTTAATTTTTAATTTTAGTTTTCATTAATTGCTTTTAAAAATTTTATATGTCTGTTTAAAATGGTTCAAAAGATAAGTACCTACGTCACAATCACTTCTACTCTTTAACTGTCAATGTTTATTTTTTATTTTTTTAATATCCCGTGTAAATTTCAAGCATCTTCTAGGAAAAAATCGTATCACTATCGAAACACCCTTTAATTTTTAATTGTAGTTTTTATACTTCCTGTTATATCGGACAATTTTTTTTCATGTGTAATTTTAAGTGTTTTCCTATTCCAGTTTAAAAATGAGGACATATGCCTAAATTTAGTATTTTCTGTTATATGCCATAGCAAAAAAAAAAAAAACTTTTAAACATTTCAAGACACTATCTTTTACTTTTCCAGAGATAGAAGGCCCTGACACACGGTTAGACATTGTAGCGAAAGGAATGGTGTTACGTTTTTACTCTTTGCATACTGAATCCTAATAATAGGCTTTTTACGTTACCATACGTATTATAAGGTAAAGTATGGTAATCATGAAAACAATCGAGGTCGAAATTTTGACGGATTTATACGTTTAAAGGTCTCTTGAATCCATTTTGACTATTTTCGCGATGATGTCTGTGGGTGGGTGGATGTGTATGCCACTATCTTTGTGCAGTTTATACAGGTCATACTGTTTGACATATCAAAATTAAAATTTAGTATGTGCGTTGGGTATGTGGAGATAGAGCTGTATAGTTTTTAGGCAAAAACGGGAGGGGGCAAGGGGAAGTTTCCTTACCCCCAAATTTTGTGAACGCTCTACAGGGCATACCGTATGACATATTAAAACGAAATTTAGCATGTGGCTTTCGTTTATGGAGATGAAAAGCTTTATAAATTTTGGCCATAATCGGGAAGTGGCAAGGGGTAGTTTACCTAACACCCTAAATCTAAAATATTTTTTTTCGATTCGAATATACTTTGAACTTTTATTCATTATGTAATATATATCTGTTTTCCATTTGGTATGGTAAAGTTGAGTGTAGGCCACTCTAGATTTATTACACTTGAGTACATTTTATGGAAACACATTGAAGATGTTTAAAAACTGAAACACTTATTTACACTTGCAACATCTAACATCTACCATCATTAGTGTGTCAAAATGGTAAAAAGTCACATTGTTTTTCATACTTTAATAATCACATGGATCCAGAATAATCATTAAAAACTGATAATTTAATAAAATATTGATTATTATTGCATATCGTATTTCTTTTTACAATAAATTCAAGGCATATTAATTAGGTAGCCTCACTACTGAGCGGAAATATTAAGGCGAAAATAATCGATTTTTTATATGGATTTTGACAATTAAACTTACAATTTTTCCCCTTAAATGGAAGTGGAACTATCAAACTACATATAAAAAAAATATAAATGGTCGCCTTAATAATTCCCCTTCGTTGTGAGGTTACCTGATGAATATGCCTTGCAATAAATTATAAAAAAAATCAAATTTTTTCTTAATTTCACTTATGATAATATTTATAAAATGTAAATTCACAAGCATTTTGTAAAAAGGCTTGATAAACTATTATTATACACAACTGTTTCTTATCAATTTCGTTGTGTTTTTTTTACAAATTATGTTGACAGAATTATTCATAGTAGTGGTGTTTGCAATTTTTTTTTTGTTCCAACTGTTATCCTGCTAATATGATACAGTCTACTCTGAAAAGGTGTTTATAGTAAGGAGGTGGCAATGTACTGGGAGTATGAGATCTTAGAAAGCTGGTTGATGTGCTCCAATGCTCTTCATAATGCTTTAGTTGTGAAAATTAGCAATAATTATTTAAAAAAGCTATGCTTTTCTATATAAAAGTTAACACAATATTGTTTCAGTGAGCTTATTTTTCAATTGCATGAATAAGCTTATAGTAATCATGCACATATAATATTTTCACAAGGGTTCCATTTTGATTTTTCTACAATTGTTAAGATAGCATTTTTCAATATATTCAAAAGTCTTTTTTACGCTGAAATCGTAGGTAGTACTCTGTTCGATTGGGTGAAAAATGTTGGAAAATTTGACATTTTCCACAAATGTTTAACAAATGTTAGCAAAAGCTGTTGTTTAAAAAATCTACATGATATAATGCCCATTTGCTTTATTTCACAGCTTTGATAAAACGTTGTCAGAAACATTCCGATGTTTGTCCACAGTCAAAACAGGGTACTACTGAACAGAGTACCAGGCTTAAGGCTTATGTAGGTAAGCTTCCTATAATATTTTTCTGAAGTCATTGGGTTTGTAGTTACATTTTATTTTAAATATAACTGCCATTTTATTAGTGATGACACGAAAATAATCGAAATATGTAAGATAGAACAAAATGATAAAGGAACATTTTGTAAAGATGTTGAAAATTTTCGAGGCCCTATACAATTCGTATGGGAATTGATGATAGATGTTAGATGTTGATAAGTGTGAAAAGTCTATAAAGGTTCAAGAATATAATAAAACTAATAATAATAACTTTATTGGGACGTGCTGTAATAAGTTATTACGCAAATTTGCATATTTTTACAGCACCTTCGATACCCACAATACAACAGTAGCATTTTTCTTTGTCCCACTGTCCAAAGTTGTTAATTAGTTGATATTACAGTTTACACAGTTTACTTACCGTCTTAAAAAAGAATTAAAAAATAAATCACAACAGTAAAGTAAATTTTTTATTTAATTCAGTCTTTCTTAGTATCGGTAAAATGGATATGCACACCTTGCCTTTTAACACATACATATATGTATGTAATTGTGTTTTCAAATTCTATTAAAATTGGTTCATTCGTATAAAAATGTCTCTTATACCCTCCTAGGGCCACAAGTTTTAAAAACAGATATATCCCATTGGACCCAAAAAAAAATACAGATCTGTCTATGTATTAAATTTCATTAAATTCGATTTAGTCGTTAATTAAACTTGCAAGTTGATATATAATATGTATATGTATAATAGATTATTATAACTTTATTATTAATATCACCTATGAAGTGTCGATATAAATCTGCGACCATTAAATTACTAAGGAAAGTTAGATTAAAGATATTAATTTTAAACTCCTTAACTTCATGATAAAAATGTATGAGCGGATTTTTTTAGATAAAAACAAGTAAAAGTGCCATATTCGGCCGTGCCGAATCTTCTATACCCTTCACCACGGTGATTTTATTTATACAGACATGTACAGCATTATCCATGTTGTTGACTCTTTACTTAAATAAAGTCGTATAAGAATAAATCATTATTCATTAGTTAAAGAAATAGAAGACAAATGAAAACAAATTCCGTTTGCTACGATTGTCGCCGTGTTGTCAGCTACTTAATGATAATAAAGCAGAAGCTACATCGTAAACTCTGACATTATTGTAGAAATACTTATTATAGCCTGAGTTGACGACAGCCACAACGGTGGTCATGTAGCTTTGCTGGCTTCAAAAGAATCGTTTACCTATAAACGTGTGTATTTTATTTTTGACAGTTTGTAGTCGGTATCCTGATGATGTCCATGTGTTTAATGCACCTAGGTTTTAAAACAGAGATATCATCTAATTGAAAATCAAACGCATTCAAAAATTTTTTAGAAAATTTAAAAATTTTTTTTTTTCGAATATTTTTTCCGTAGGTCCATTGGCTACCTCCAATGTAATTGGCTATTTTAATTGGCTATTGCATTCTATAAAGGTCTTTAACACAAATCAAAGCAGAAAAACCCTACCAATCTAAAAACAAACAAAAATCGACCCTCGCAGGGGGTTATTGATCCCCCGAGATCTGTATGCACTCCTTGCGATCTACCAGTCTAATATTTATTTGACAAAAAAAGGCAAAAGAGAATTATTAAAGCCAAAAAAAAAAAATAAAAAAACGTGAAAAAAATATAGCTGGGCTTGGTTTTTGACCCGCAGCCTCCAAAGGAATGATCCGATGTTGCTGAATTTCAATACGGACATCGCTTAATCAACTTCTCTATGTATAAGGATCCAGAATATATATACTTTATGGGGTCGGAAATGAATATTGTAGAAATTACACACGGCATGACAAACTTATATATACCCTTTCCACCTGTGGTGAAGGGTATAATAATTATCACTGTGCTTTAAATAAAAAAACAAACACATGTTATTACGCATAGGAAAATAACATATGTTATGTTTCAACAGGTTTACACTATGTGTATACTTTTACATATGGAAAATATGACATCCTATACGACTTGTACTAGCAGTCTTAACACATTTTGAGAAGGTAAACGTAGACGAAAAACTTCGACTCTTTAACAAAAATTCTAAAGAAAGAAATTCTAGTGATCTTTAAAATTGCTTTTACAGATTTCTATTATAACCAGGTCAACATTTGTTTCCTCTATTTTAATATTAATTCTTTATTTTCCACTCGGTTTATTATTAGGTTATCTTTAGGTTAAAATGTTTTCTTATGCATTTTGTTAATGAATTTCAAACATTTTTGTTACTAATACATTTAGCCGTATTAGTAACAAAAGCCTAATTATAATTGCCTACGTATTATTACCTGCTTAAAAGACTTTATTTATTACAAATGTTTTTTGGCTTATTTAACAGCAATTTTATTACGTTCATAAATCAATAGGTACTTTTGCAAAAATTAAAACTACAAAAGAACATTAAATTTAAAGTTGTAAAAACAACACCAATAAAATGTTATGTAGAAACACAAAGCAACAACTATTTAAAAATACAGCTATCGTTTATCAAAAAATATTTTAAAGCATCTAATCACGCAAACCTTATAAACATTTGCTAAAAAATAATGAATATTAAAATTAAATTCAAAAAAATGCAATATTTACACCAACCCAGCGAGAACTTGCTGCACCACTTTATTTATTTAGTTCTTTTTTACTTCCAAAAAGCAACAGTACACTGAGTGTAAAAGGAATGCATAAATAGCTGAAATGTTTCTATATGTATATTAGGGTGGTCCTTATGCCGATGAATTTTTTTTATTTTTTCTTTAACGGACACGTCATTATATTACACAGTGCAACACGGAAAAAAATAACCATATACGGACACCACTACGTGATAAAAGACCAACAAAAAAAAGACCCCTGTATCCCAGTTTTGCCCAAAGTCCTCCAGGTTTTTTTATGGGCCCTCAAAGATGTGGGGCCTCGATGTCATTTTTGCAAAAAAATTATCATTTACTCAAGCTCATATTTTGCAAACCGTTTGAAATTTTGATATACTCTCTGAGGCAAAGTTGTAGCTCTTGTCATAAAGAACAAAAATTGTTAAAATCAAAACAACTTCATCTTCAAGGTCAAAATCGCAAAAAACTTTAAAAAATTAAATTTTTTTTACCTTTTTTCCCCTGTTCAGGTCCATAGGTTCAAAATTCAAGGAAACAATCAACTACAAAAATGAACCTAAGATCTCAATAAACAACTTTCTAGAACATATGAACTTCCTAGGAATGATTCTTAACACCGTTAAAAAAATTTCGGGAAATTTTTCACTTTTGCGGTTACCTAAGCGCTACCTAAACGGTGTTAAGAATCATTCCTAGGAAGTTCATATTCATGGTATTTAAGGATCTCTACTAATCTAATTTACTTTAAGTAAAATGTCAACATTTTTTACTGTTTTTGGATTGTTTATTCACATATCAGGATATTAAGAAATATTAATACAAATAATGACTTTCAATGTAAATGTGTGATTCACCAACAATCGATTTAAATTTGCCGATATTTAATGTCTTCGTTTCAAGTTTCTACGTCTGCATTGATACCCAGGATCTGGAACAATCGTAAGCAGTTGTTTATCACGAAGTCTCTTATGTTTTTTCGTGGATAAGTAAAATATTAATTTTTATTATTTCTTTCTTTCTTTAATTTTTAGTGCTTCTAACATATTCTGCTTCTCTTGAGCGGAAAGTTTATTTTTTTTTTCTTTTTTTTTTATTTAAATATATAAAAGTCTACATAATAATTTCATACAGACTTCAGTAACAAATTTAATAATTATTTGTAATAATAATTTTTAAAGGACAAAAGAAAAATATTTAACAATTATGGAAAATTATAATATTGCGTTTTATAACGTTTAAGCTTAAAGAGTAATCAATAAATTGATGCAGTTCATTAAAATTGGCACATATTCTTCTCAGTGGATCAGCATAAGCATAGTTCGTACGAAAACATTTAATTGCCAGAGGTTGAAAGTAACGTGTCGGCCGATGTGGAACATTAAATGATATACTTTTTAGTATGAATTCAGAGTGTATATCGCCATTAAGAATACTTAACAAAAACGTAACGTTTAGCATAGTCCTTCGGCTCTTAAGAGAAGGCAACTTAATTAGCGATAATCTTTGATGATAAGGAGGCAAATTTAATGTTGCATTCCATCTTAAGCTTCGCAGGCTAAATAGCAAAAACTGTTTTTGAATAGACTCAATATGATCACTATGAACATTATACAACGCATCCCAAACAACTGAGCCATATTCAAGAATAGGTCTAACTAAGGATGTGTATAAAAGCTTAGTTACATATGGATCGATAAATTCCTTTGCCCATCTTTTAACAAAAGTAAGAACGCCTCTCGCCTTATTGACCATCATATTAATGTGTGGAATAAAACTAAGCTTAACGTCAAGCATTATAGCCAAATCCAGGATGGAACAAGGGATGTTTGCCCAACAAAAAGTTGACACTGACAAAGTTGTCCCTGTTAAATCTCATGTGCTGGCATTTGTTAGAGTTTAGTTCCATTAGGTTTACATTGCACCAAGTATAAAAGTTATCAATATCATGTTGTAGGTAAAATTGATCCGAATTTTTTTTGTATGTAAAAATTTTTACATCATCAGCAAACATAAGTATGTTGCAATATTTTATAACATTTTGCAGATCATTTATAAACAAAGAGAACAGGATTGGACCAAGATGGCTGCCTTGCGGTACTCCAGAACAAACATTTATAGGTTTAGATATAAGGTTTTTGAAAAGTACATTTTTTTTTCTATCATTTAGATAAGATTTAATCGAATTTAGACTATTTGCAGAAAATCCCAGCATATATAGCTTAATAAGGAGAAGTTTGTGATTGACTTTGTCGAAAGCTTTGCTGAAATCCGTATAAATGGCATCAGTTTGTTGATTTTTCACGAATCCTTTATTGACTAACGTCGTTAACTGTAATGGTAATGGTTTAGCATCCTTTTCTAAACCCATGTTGATGCGGCGATATTAAATGCGATATGTTGTGGCTTAGAAAGTTGCAGATGAATTTTTCAAGAAGCTTTGGTATCGAACTTAGTTTTGCAATACCTCTATAGTTTTTTGCATGTGACTTACTGCCAGATTTGAATAAAGGAGTGATATACGAGCTTTTCCATTGACTAGGAACATAGCCACATCTGATAGATGAGTTGAAGATGAAAGATAAAGGTTTCGACAAATTAGCTGCACAGTACCTCAGTAAACAGTTGGGTATACCATCCGGTCCATGGTTAAAAGTTATTTTAAGTCTTCTTAATTCAAACTCTATTTCAGCAGAATCCATTTCTGGAAAGTCTATTGATAGGTTTGAAGAAATTTCATCATCTAAAAATTCTAAATTCTTCCGACAAATGCTATTTCGTATCGCCTCATGAGAAAATTATCATTTTTTTTGATATCAAATTATATAAACTAAAAACAGGTGCTCAAATCTATGATGTTCGGCCAAGAGAAGCAATATTCCTCTTTCTTAATCGAACATAACCACGATCATTCGGGATATTGCAGGCCAGCAGGTTTGGATGCGTTTCAAGTTTCTTCAGATTCGTTGTTGCATGTTTTGCTATTACTGCCTTAACTAGTAGCACGTTTGGATCTTTCAAGTTAGATATTCAAGTTTTGAATGGGTGCGGCTGTAATTATTCGTAAAATTATTTATGTTTTGGCGCCTTTCAGTTTTTTTAAATTAAAAGCTGAAGCAGTACCCCATAACTGAGATCCATAGCACCGTATTGGCTTAAGAATTGAATTATAAAGTAGAAGTTTGAAATCTAAACATAGGGTAGACTTTCTACCAGTGTGCCAATGTATTTGCACTGCTTTTAGCTTCCTTCGGGTCAATTTTGCTTGTATGTGACTTTTCCAGGTTAAGCGTTTATCGAGATGTATGCCGAGGTATTTTACCTCTTAGTTTTGGGGTATGGCTGGTTATTATATATATTTGTATGCATTGAGTGCATTTTTGTTCGTATTTTTATTTTCCATTTTTTTAACCAAATACCAAATTTGAAATGTGGTCTTCTAAGTATTTCGATGTTACTTGGGGGCTTTAATGAATGCTTAGAAAAGCGGTGTCGTGTCAGCAATGTGTGGAATCGACTGCTAGTTGCCATATACAGCAAAGCAGGAACACTTGCTTCAATTGGTTGATGCGAACTTAAAAAATCTCCTTCTTTAAGTATAAACCTACGATCTTATTAAGAAACTTTTTACCAATTTATAACAATTAGGGGGCAGGTTTTGCTTTAACCTGTAAACTAGGTCTTCATGCCATACTTTATCGAACGCTTGAGAAACGTCTATGATAGCGCAGTCGCCTTAAGGTTGATTTGGGAAAAACAACTAAAAGATAATGTCGGCGGCCACTTCTGCTTTATTGCCGATTTTGCTTAATTGTTTTTATACCTATTGATTATTTAAATACCAAAGCCGGCAGACGGGGCGAACGATGGATCTACTACTGTTCACAACATAATTTTAGTTTCATTGGTATACTAGCTGTGCCCGCCACCTCGTAGATGCTTTCAAGTTTGCAGTACATTTCAATTGGTAAAATTGCGTACTTTTACTACTCCTTCTCTGTTTTCTCTAGGAAATGAGATATTTTTGCGGAGAAAAATTAAAAAAGTATCCTATATTTGAACCGATACACCAAGGTATCGCGTCACGAAATTGTATTAAAACTCATCCAGTAGTTTTTTACGCGAACACAGACAGACAGACAAAAATTCTAAAAATCTTTAAAAATATTTTATGTACAGAAATAACAGTTTTATTATATGTATATATTAATATTATACTTCTTATATATTATACTAGCTGTGCCCGCCACGTCGTGTTCGTCCTGACAATATTTTGCCCGATTTTGTTTTGAAAGTATTCCACACCAAAGAATTGATAGGGCTTCAGTTATGGTTTATGTATTTACTTTATATAGAGGTATCCATCCCTGGATAAAATACTAAAATTTAGAAAAAAATCTAAAAATTATTGTAAACCTCTGTAAAAGGTGTGTAAAATATTTTAATAACATTGTAATTCCACAAAGTAAAAATCAAATACAAATTTTATTGAATTGGCGCCTAGTGTTGCGCATTAGTTTTTAAAATATCCCAGTTTTAAAACGAAAATTTCAGTACCTTTAAACCGGAAATTGCGTTTTCTTACTGTTTTTCTCCACTTCCATTCCTTGTGAAATTGAGATTTTTTTCTATATTGATATCCGGATGCTAAGGTACCTCCTCACAAAATTTCGTTAAAATCCATTTAGTAGTTTTTAAATGATGCGAACACAAATGAATAGCAGACAGACAGTGAGACAGACGGACATAGTATAACATGCTCTGTGTTAATATCGTGTATATGTCTAAAACTGTTTTAAAAATAAGGCAATATAAAGCAAATTATGAGGACACCTCTAATTTTGTTGTACTTCTTATTTTGGACATAGTAATAGTTATAAGCTTTGTTGAAATTTCCAGCGTTTTTCTGTAAGGGTTCAAATTATAAGGTCATTATTAAATTTTATTAGGCCATGTAAATCAAATCATATCAAATATTGGAACATCCTGCAATTTAATATTTTAAATTAATTACTTGCTAGGATTGGTAATAATGTTAGGACATAGTAATACAGATTTTTTGTAAATTTCTAATGTCAGTCTATAACGGTTGTTACATTAACTATTACAATAACTAGGGGATTACCCTTTAATTTCTATCTTTAAATATTTACACTTGTTCTGTGTAATTTCCAAGTTTTTGTCTATAACGGTTCAAAAGATAGGACCATATAGGTCAAATTACATCACCTATGAGGACAACCTTTAATTTTTAACCGACTTCAAAAAAAGAAGGAGGTTATCAATTCGTTTGAATGTTGCTTTTTTTATGTTTGTGCCCGCAGAACTCAGTCATTTCTGAACCGATTTTAAAAATTTTTTCTTTATTAGAAAGGAAATGCTTACAGATTGGTCCCATTTTCAAAGAAGTTCAGAATTTTGAAAATTAAAGGGTGTCCCCATACAACATACGTATTTTTTATGTATTATGAACCATAAAGGGCACTCTTTTAAAACTAAAAAAAAACTGCATATCACTATAGCTGCCAATAACAGAAATTAATAAAAAAATAAACTTAAAAATTAAAGGGTGTCCCCATACGTGACGTCAATTTAAATATATGAGCCATTTGAACCATTGTAGACAATCACTTGAAAATTGGACAGAATGTCCAATATTTATAATCAGAAATTTAATATTTATAATTAGAAGTTAAAGGGTGTCCCAATAGTTGATGTAATTTGATGTATATTGCCAAACTTTTGAACCGTTACAGAGAGACGGTTGAAATTTACAAAGAACCTGTATATCTAAGTCCTTTATAACATCAAGTATATAATTTAAATTTGGAAACTAAAGGGTGTCCCCATATCTTTTGAACCGTTATAGACAAACACTTGAAAATTAGACAGAATCTCCACTACTATGTCCCGTATAATAACATTTATAAATATTTAAAATTTTAAAGGGTGTCTCAATAGTTGATGTAAATTGATGCATATGGCCAAACTTTTGAACCGTTTTAGACAGACATTTGAAATTAACAAAGAATCTGTCCTTTAAAATAAGTGTTTAATTTAAAATTGTACTTTAAAGGGTATCCCCTAGGTGATATTGTTTAAGCTATATGGCCATATCTTTGGAACCGTTAATTTTTATTACTGTGTCAGTAATAATAACTGTAAAAAATAAAGGGTGTCCTCATATCTGACGTAATTTGTCGTTATGGATAGACATTTGAATGTACAGAACGTATATTACTTGTCCGTTAGAGCAAAAAGTATAGAAGTATTTGATTTGAGTACTATTTCTTACAGATTACTTCTTTTTAGTTTAGAATTGATGCACATATATTTGTTTTGTAGTCGGTTTTTTTGCAAGAATTATTCCGTTACTGTTTTTATTCCTTTTTGCTATAGGAAGCCACACTGATACGCAGATTGGTCCTACTTTAAAAAGAAAAAAAATCATAATTTTTAAAATTATAAGGTGTCTCCATACGACATGTATGATTTGTATTTCTATTGCTATAGCGACAACAGTTATACATCTTATGTGAAAATTTCAAGAGTCTACCTATTACGGTTGCAGAAATAAAAGGCGCTGACAGACGGAGGGACAGACATTGTAGTGAAAACCTAAAATTGTAGCGAAACCCTAAAAGTATTATCCATTAATAAGGCAGACATTTTTTTTCAGAAAAGAAATCGCTGTTAATTTGTTTTATATGGCCCTATCTATTGATCCATTATAGACAATCAAAATTTCACAGTAATATGCATCCATGTCCGTCACAACGAGTGTAAATAGTTAAATAAGTAATTAATTGTGGATGAATCTTATAAATGTGAGTTCGTCTACTTTTTGTTGATTTAGAATTAATTTTAACCTCTAGACCAAAGTGCCCCAACCAAAAAAGATGGTTAAAATGAAAATGCATTAGTTTGCTAAATATTTAGCAAGGTGACACAAACCTACCTTGTTGAAAGCTGGTATGCTACTGATTTAAATTTTTTACATGTTTTGTTCTCTTTGTGAGATTCTCGTTGAGATTGTGTATGTGCTCACAGACCCTTAGGGGTTTGCGTGGAGGCTCTTGCTTTAGACTTTTGCTTGGAAATTTAATTATTTTCTATTTTTTTTAAACATCAACAGCTTAAATGGTAACAACTAAAAATAAACCGCGGTTATAACGTTGTTTGTTGTTGGTGAATGTAACTACAAGTAATTAATACAACCACTTACAAGATTTTAATGACTGTTTGCAAACAACAATAACAAAAGACTAAATAAAAACAACAGAATAACGGGTAAGACTAAACTTTTAAACACGCTTAAGACAAACAGTTCAACGACGGTAATTTAGAGATTTTTTTCAGTACTTAAACAAATGAAAATTCCTAAATTAATAAACTTAGACCCATTACTATAACTTGCCAATAACCTTAGTTAGGATTTTGTTGGAGCGATAAGTATAAGGTTTTTTATCCGCTTTAGCACCTTAAATGATAATACAAGACAGAAATATTGTTGGAATGATTTTTTATTATAATCTGTTAGATAGTTTCATGGCATTTATTTTTTTTCGGTATGATTTCCGTCATATATCTGCTGTGCCTACGAGTTACATGGTCCATTCGATCAGTTTAATTTTTGTCAATTTTTTCCAATAAATGGTGGCTTGAATATTATCTTCCGATGCTTCAAGAGTTGCTGGTTTGTCTGCATAAATGACTTAACATAGCCCCATAAAAAGTAATTCATAGTCGCTAAATAACTCGAACGTGATCACTGAACTAAAAGTGCTGTATGAAACTCGCGAACAGAGTTATTTATTTTTGTTAAAGTAAATTTTCACAATTTGAAAGCCTTTTTCTGGCATTCAAAAAAAGCAAAAACTTGACAAACTTTACTGAACAGAAATGTCAACATAGTTTGACTTTATCAACTGTCAAACCATTGCTATCGATATCGATAGTTCTCATGCAGCTAAAAAAAACACCCATTAATTTTTCGTTATAATAACGAGGATAATACTTATTACTATAACTTGTCTTTAAAGTGCGTGATAGTTAAAGGTTGTTTCTAGCTTACTTATAATAACGAAAAACTATTTATCGCTCCAACAAAATCCCATCTGATGGGCCCCTGTATATAAACGAATTGTATGTTTTAAATATTTCGGCTCAGCACAGCGTGACCTGTAACTTGTTTTTAATGTTCCGAAGCTTAATGTTTTTCTTTGTTTGAAATAAAAGTTTTCCATTACGTGTGGAAACCACGTGTCGATTGAAAAATAAAAGATTTTTTCATTTTATTGGACCGGGCTTACAATGACATTAAGCATTTTACAAAATGCTTACCACATTCGGTGACTCTTTTTCAAAGTGATTTGGAGCGATGAAAATGCTATACTTACTTTAAAGGCGTAGGTCATTGGTACCTAATTAGCATAGATATGTGACTGAAGGGAACCCCACCAGCAGAGATATCAACTTATATGTTAAATTTTTTTTTTTTTTTTTATTTCGGACCAGCACTCAGGGGATGACCCCTACTCATGAAAAGCATTGTGCCAGAACTAGGAAATTAGGTTATGGGAAGGAGGATAGAGGGAGTAATGTTTGTGGACATTCGATTTAAATTTTCCAACATTGTAGTTGACAGGAAAGACCTGTAGGAAGATGATTCCATAAACGAACTGTACGGCTAAAAAATGAATTTTCTCTGTAATGCATTGTGCGATTCACTGGCCAATCGACCACAAATGGATGAGCTCTTAGTGAAAAGCGTGTTGTGCGCGAAAACGTGCGGATATCGGGAACTAGTTCCCTAATCTCATCAGAGCACATTACATTGTAGTAGCGATAAAACAGCGGAACACAACCCACATTGGGTCGATGTTCAATAGAGCCAATAGAGTTGGATACCCTACTGTCACCTATGAGCTTGTCGCCCTCTCCTGCACGCGGTCAAGTAGTTCCAAAATAGACTTTAGAGCACCGGCCCATACATGAGCGTTGTATTCCATTTTTGGCCGGATGTAAGTGGTATAAATAGTAAGGAGATTGGATGAGGTGAAATATGTTTTACACCGTTTGAGAAAACCGAAACACTTAAAAGCTTCTTTTGAGACTTGAAAAATGTGCTTAGTCCATCGAACGTCACACTGGATTTTCATGCCAAGAACATCAAATAAAATTATTATTTTATTGTGTTATGCAAAGGCTTAAGTATTTAATTAAATATTATGCCTTGAATGTAGGAATTCTTCATTGTCACACTGTAGTGAATGGGTGAAATGTTTGCACACAAATGTTACCATCCTGATTTGAAACCCCTTAAAAAGAAAAACTGATATACCATGAATATTCTACAAAATATTTTAAATCGAATGAATGATTTTGATTTTTAAACTTGGCAACATGACACGACATGGCGCAATATGTAGAAATGAAAGAAAAGCAAACGATCGGATGAGTGTATGGACACCATGGCAAATGTGAATAAATCCAAACATAAGTTAAAGCATTTGATTTTTAATGCTTTACGATTTGTAGCCTCAACATATTGTGGTTTGTTATAAATTTTTTCATAAATTTTTACAGTGTAATTGTAGCCATAAATGTATTTAACAATTAATGGTCTACTTTAAATCAAAATAAAACAAAATAATACTCGTTGCATATGTACGTTGTGGATTTCTTTTGTTTTAAAGACCTTGTGATATTTTGCGGTTTGTTATTTCTATTTTGGCAAAACAAAAAATAAAAAGGAGGACCACACGCACGCACATGAAATTTTTCATAATGATATAAAGTTGAGTGATATAAAACTTGAAGAAAAATATATGACTGGCTGCAAGCCAGACTTTCGAATGTTTGCACAAACGCCCTAAGGATCTATAAATATGACTCTTGAAAAGTCTTAGATTTAAAAAATTAAATGTTATCAAAGAAGCGTTGCTTTGTTTCGTTCATTTTGTTTGGACTTTCAAGAGAAATTAACTCACACGGCTATAAGGTTCATGCAAAATTTAAATTTGCAACATGAAAAGTAGGAATATCTTGATTTATTCTTTGTTTTTTTTTTTTTATTTTAAATATTAGTATTTTTACTAGGGATGCCGATATTGATATTGGTATATTTTGATACTTCGTGTTTTCAGTGTACATGTATGTGTATCGGCGATATTTTTACTGTTGCTACAACAAAACATATTACGAAATATTAACATACAAACATACATTTGTACATATTAGGGCTTGCACTCCTAGCATATTTCAGGTTGGCATGTTTTAGGATATCCAAAAGACGTACATTTATTAGTATTTGATTTTAGTATTTAGGATCAAAAATTACGCTACATAGACAAAACTACAATGTTTTATATTATATTCCATAAAGAATGACATGATTTTTATATTCATTACTAGCCGTGCCCACACACGTTGTGTGCGTCCTCACAATATTTTGCTCAATTTTGCTTTCAGGAAAAAACATAGTACTATCGAACAAACTCACAGGTTAGTCAATGTTGTTAAGAAGACTTTTGAAGAGGAAAATACTGCTCTGCGCTTTTTATCGACGTTTCTCAAGCATTTGATAAGGTATGGCATGAAGGCCTAATATATAAGCTAAAACTGAACTTGCCCGTAAACCTATATAAGCTGCTAGATAGTTATTTAACCGAACGAAAATTTATTGCAAAAGAAGGAGATTTTTTGAGCTCACCCCAGCCAATCGAAGCCGGAGTTCCCCAAGGTAGTATATTGGGGCCCTTTTTATACTTATTGTATACTTCAGACATGCCAACTAGTAACCGAGTTCACACATCGACATTTGCTGACGACACAGCCTTTTTGATCATTCAAGAAAGACCCGAAGTAGCATCACGATATTTACAAGAACACATATTAATTTTAGAAAATTGGTGGAAGAAATGGAAAATTAAGGTCAAAGAACAAAAATGTACTCACATAACTTTTACACTGCGTAGGGAATCGTGCCCCCCTATTCACATAAATAACCAAATGATACCTCAGCTTTCAGACGTCAAATATCTCGGCATACATCTTGACCGGCGCCTTACATGGAAACGCCACATAGAAACAAAGTTAACACAAATGAAGTTAAAAGCAGTCCAACTAAACTAGCTTATTGGCAGAAATTCTACTTTAGCTTTAGATTGCAAACTTTTATTATACAAATCAATTCTAAAACCAATATGGTGTTATGGCATTCAATTGTGGGGCACTGCCTCAGCTACCAAGGAAGAAAAAATTCAAAGACGCCAAAATAAGATTCTTCGTATAATTACATCTGCTCCTTGGTATATAAAAAACTCGAACATGCATAAAGATCTAAACATGCCATCAGTTAAAGCAGAAATAGCGAAACTTGCCATAAGGTATTCAAGGAAGCTTGAAACTCATCCGAATCCACTGGCCCGTAACATACTTAATGAACCTGGGTACATTCGACTAAGAAGGAGGAACACTGCTTCTCTCATCCGTACATCAGAGGCATAACCAGCAAATTACAGTAACCGTGAAACATACATTTTTTTTGTCCAGCACTGGTTGGACTAAACAAGTATATTTATTTTTTTAGACTTAAGATATGAGTAATTATTGATAGTTCAATTATATTGAAGATACAATAAATAAAAATTGTGAAAAAAAAAATTTGCTTTGAAAGTAATCCACAAGTAATTCAAATTTTAAGACTCTTAAGTGTTTGCTTTATATAAAGGTACCCATCCCTAAATAAAATTTATATAAAATTCAAAAATTTTAAAAATTATTGTAAAGCTCTGTAAAAGACTTTTAAAATATTTTAATAACAATGTAATTCCACAAAGTAAAAATACAAATCAAATACAAGTTTTATTCAATTGGCTATTTGTCATTATTTTAAAATAGCGCCATCTGTTGTGCAACCGTGTTTAAAATATGCCGCTTTCAAAAATAAAAGATGCCTTAGAGTATCACTTTCCCTAGGAAATAGGATATTTTTGGCGAAAAAAGTATCCTTTATTGGAATAACGATACAAAGGTACCTCACACAATTTTGTTAAAATCCATCCAGTAGTTTTTATGTGATGCGCACACAGACAGGTAGACAGGAAATGAGTTACTGTTTTATGACATGTATAGACTAGCTGTGCCCGCCACTTCGTCAACGTTCTTACAATATTTTGTTCGGTTTTGCTTTAAAGGCAATCGACACCAAAGACTAAGGGTCTTAGTGCTTCAGTTATGGTTTATGTGTTTACTTTATGTAAAGGGTCTCATCCCTACTAAAATAGGCCACCTTAAAGTATGCATATCGGTAAAATTTCGTACTTTTACTGCTCTTTCTCCACTTTCGCTTGGAAATAAGATAAGATAATGGTGCCTATTATGAGCAACTTTCGATCTTCGACTGTAGTCGAAAGTACTGATCGAACGAATTTTCATTTGGTATTATGGCGCACATTCGATTAAAATAGCGCTATTGTAAATTTGACTCAATTTGATTATTCACCATAGTACATATTTATCAACTGGCACTACAAATACATAGATATTTTATTACTTATATATAAAAGAAAAAATAATTATTAATTAATATGACCATTTTGCTGTTGTTCTAACGGGTGGCCCCATACAATTTAGCTTCTACGTGGTTTCTTCTCATTTTTTGCCGCTTAAACTTTTGTGCATATTCCTTTTGGCAGCTGAGGGTTTTGTTTCATTAGAAAAATGAGCTTTTCCAATTGTTGTTTTGTACTTACAACCTTAGACCTGCATAAAATTAAAATAATTTACATAAAAAATAAAATTAATTTACATAAAAAACAAAAAAATTAATTTATATAAAAAACAAAAATTCACAAATACTTACATTTTCAATAAGTTTTACAAACTGACGCAAGAAAGCAAAATTGTGTTCGATTGAAAATTCGTTGTGCAACGAAATTTTCGACAGTGCTACCAACTCATAATACGAATTTGAGATTCGATTTTCGATGTTCGTTAGCCAGCGAAGATCGAAAATCGAATGCAACTCATAATAGGGGCCAATAAGTATCTTATATTGGAATCAATATTGTTTTATTATTATTATTATTATTATATATAAATTACGTTGATGAAATTTATGAGAAAAAATTATTAAAGTAAAAGTTCTGCTAATAAATGAAAACAACTCACAGATCCAAAATCGTGTTAAAAGACAGAGATTTGTACTGAATACCTACCAGTTGAAGTCATGAAGTTTCAGTCAAATTCCCCCTGTTTATATGTGCAGTACCGCCTCTAGGGTACGGCGACCGGTGAAGCGCAAACTTGTGGATAGAAGCACGAATATTGAGTATTTGACGAAAAATTCAAATGTAATCAATGACTATTAAAACAAAAAAAAAAAAAAAATAAGTCGTAGAAGAGCACCTCCACTCGTGGGTCAATAGTTGCCACTTGTAAACACCGATGAAACGTGACATTGACGCTATCGAGTGTGCGATTTAAAAACGGCTAGCTATTGAAAAGTAAGTACATATTGGTTCTTTCATTGTCAACAAAAAAGTAGTAAAGAAGTAAAAAACAAAAACAATAATATTATATTTAAAATTACCAAATTAAATTACCATACCATAAACATTCAGTAGGATTATTACGAACTGAATATTTTTTTACCATCATGTCTAAAAATCTCTCTGGAGCACAGAGACTTAAATAGTAAGAGAAGAGGAGACAACGACTGAAGTGCTTCTAAAGAAGGTCCCAAAGCTTACTTCCTATTTTGCTGCTGCTCGGCTGTCATCAGTGAACGTGAGTAAACTTAACAAAGTTGAAATACTAGTAATACCAGAGTCAGATTCCAATGTAGAAGATATTAATGAGAATGAAGCTAACAAATCGATAATAATTTCATCTCCTTAAACTGTTGGCTTTATAAATTCGGATCCATTCTCTTGGCTAGAACTCAAAAATAAAAACGAAAAGTATGAGTTAATATTGAAAGGGCCTTTGCCATTAAAGGCTGATAATTATTATCCAGAAATTACCCAAAACATATATTCTTGTAATCAATTCGTTGTGCAGAAAATGGGGAAAAAATAAAACGTTAATGTTTACCATTCCAGATCTCATTGAAACTTTTTTTTATTTACATTCCCTGACTCCCTGTGAAATACAAATTTATTTAGACCAAAAAATTCTGTAGAGGGCCAGATCACAACCTCGACCGGGGCGCCCACTTACTTTGGGGCAGCCCTGTATATGCGGCCTCCTTGCTGAGCTAACAATCTCTATCGTTTTCAGTATTTTTGTTGCTCTTAAGACTTAGTGTAGTGCCTGTGGTCAGTCCGATTTTTGAACATTTTCGCACCAGCAAATAATTTTGGGACTTTTTGCAAATTGCGTAATGCTCGACTTTTGAGTAAATAATGTTTCATTTCTAAAATTTATTTGAACCTTAATCGGACATTCGCAACAAGAACTTAAACGTTTAAAGCGTTTGTCTTAAATGCTGATGTACTGCATGCCAAGAGTATAAATGCACATTTTTCTCTTCTAAGCCAAATAAAACGCAATTAAAGAGTAAATTTTAAATTATGGCAATAAAGTTATAAAACCATATAGATGTGAAACACTTTTTTAACATGTTTTTTAAATGATTTTAGTTTGGATTTCTTGCTTTTACTCTTTGTTTTTTTTTCTCTTACTTCAGTTTACAAGCAGAATGAACAGCATCATAAAAATTAAATAAATTTAATTTTGTTGCAAAAAATAATTAAATAACTTTTAAAGTTATTTAATACACATAGCTTTTATTAAGGTTTTATTTAATTATCTTTAATAAAACCTATTAAAACTACAATTACATTGAATAAATTAATAAACTTATACGAGAAGTAATTATATTAATGTACCATGTAAGTAAAAGGTAAAATAATAAATAGAAAGGCAATGGAAAAGAACCACATCAGTCTTTTATGATTGTGGTACACAAGCAATGTGGTGGTTCTAGATATTTGAAAAGCGTTTGATAGACTGTGCCATGACGCAAAACTTAATGCTTTTGATAGGATTTCACTGAACAAATTCATGATTAATTCAAATCTTTCATCTTTCACCCACTGTATTTCCTATTTTTCTAAATTACACTTACAGACAAAGTTTCATCTTCTTCGAGTGTGGTAGAAAATTTTGCTTCATCCATAACTCTGGGTGTTACAATCATTAAGAAAGCGGAAGTTTATGTACTTCGCATTAAATTTTAGAGCAATGTTCGGTAAATATTTTCCATATCTCTAAAAAAACTTTCAAGTCCCTTGGTTTTTTGAATTGATATCAGAGATACTTCACTCCATCCGATCTTCTTACTTTTATACCAGCTATAATTGAACTAAAATGGAATACAACTCCCATTTATGGTCCAGAGCTTAAAAGTTTATTTTGGCACTACTCCAGCTGGAGAAGATAAAGAAACTATTGGTGACAGTAGGCTATTCATTCGCGGGACTTTTGATTTACTAACGCATGTGAGTTTAACAAACAAATGTGCCGTAATAAAATCAGAAAATTGTTCCGGATATCCGCTCGGTTATGCGGTTAGCACGCTCTTCTTAAAGAGCACATCTATTTGTAATCGACAGGCCAGTGAATCAATCGCTCTAAGCATTACAGGACGAAATATTTTCAACCTACACTGAGCCAAATTTCGTAGGTAATAACAACGAAAAAAATTAGTAGAACCTCAACGACGAAAATAGCTAAATCTAATTAATTTTTATTCAAACCTAAAGGGTGGCTAAATTTTAAAGAACGATGTTGATTTTGAAAGAAACACAAATTATTTAGGAAATTTTTTTCATTTCTTTTTATTTTGATACTATTTGTATGGATCAATTATGTATGGAATAAAATATCAGCCAAATGGCCACTGCGACCTCGGCGGCACACCTCCATCCGATGCTTCAAATTTTCAATGACACTGAGGCATACCGAGGATCTATGCCGTTAATGTGCCGAATTATCCCATCTTTAGCTCTTGTTGCTGGCTTATCGACCAACGGTGTCAAATCACATGATCTTGGCGGCCAATTGACATCGCCACCACGGAAATTGAATTTGTCGCGCAAAAGAGTCATTGTTTCCTTAGCTGTGTGGCAAGTGACTGCTCATATCCTGATGGCACATATCGTCAATATCCGTATCTTGCAATTCGGGCCATAAAAAGTTCGTTATAATATCACGATAGCGAACACCATTCGGCCTCAAATTGGAAAAAATAATGCTCGATGATGCCGCCAGCCCATAAACCGCATCACATAGTCACTCTTTCTGGGTGCATTGGTTTTTCGACAATCATTCTTGGATTATCATTCGCCCAAATGCGATAATTCTCATTATTGACGACTCCACTGAAGTGAAAATGTGCCTTATCCCTGAATATGATTTTCTTCGAAAATCAGGCTCAAAGAAAATGGCTCATTTACAAATGAAAAAATTAAAAGGAAATTTCAGAAAATTTATTTGAGTTGACAAATAGAAAATTTTTTCAATTTACATACATACATATGTATGTACATACATACATATGTACATACATATATTTTTTATTTTAAACATTTGAATCCAAATTGCTGCAACAAAAACTAAAAGCCCTATTCGTTTATTCTTCTTAAAAGGCGAAAAAAGCTAAAAGGCATTAATATGCATTAATAAGCAATTTTGTTTTCAGATTATGTTGCATATTTTTATCTAATGATAAAAAGATATTATAAAGGATAATGGATCTGAGGGTGCCAGGTTATTTTCTATGAGGCCGATATTCTCAAGCGATATCACTATTTACATAGACAGTCAGCCGTTGTCGCAGAGAGCTACAAGCTCTCAATAAACAACACGCACTGAAACTGTTCTGGATACCCTGACATTACAACATTGTATGAAATGAAGCTGCAAGTGATGCCGACACAACGTGAAATAATTCGTTGGGACACACACAGACAAAATTATTGCTGGTGGAAAAAGGTATTGGAGAAAGGGGTAAGCTGTTATGTATGAGAAAGTCAGAACTGAGAACATAATGATTTTAGATATTTCTTGAAAAAGATTCGACTTTGTGATGATGATATCCGCAGATGGTGTCGCGAAGACACAAATGCCCTGCGTTATCACATAGCCGTAATAAATGTTTTGGCTATTTTTTTTCCTTTTAAAATATGGAGAACTTAAAGGACGAAGGACGAAACGAACGAAGATCATGGGACTACTCAGTGGGAGTTATTAAAACAGAGCAGTGGAGAATATCTGGGGAGTCACTATGGATCAATAATGGACTTATGAATCCACACAAGAATAAAATGTTATAAAAGAAAATTAACTAGAATTTTTTGTTAATTTACCTTATTTTTTATTTTTGAAAATTTATACATAGATTTGACTATGAAGTTAGTTGGCTGTATAAGAACCTACTTTTCTTCGATTCTACACCTCATTTAACATTATTTACTTAAATTTTTAGTGCAGTGAAGGAATATGCAAGTGAAATGATTACAAAGACTACACCCTCCATCCTTTTCTTAAGTTGCATCACAGTTCTCAAGAGTAAGGGTAGCCCCCTAAATGCTGGTCAAAATAATAAAAATAAAAGCTGTGTTTGAGTTGATTTTCGACAATTAAAAAAGTTTTACGTATACCTTACTTAGTGCTCATGTTGATTTTCTGCGTTTCTCGTGAGTTATAAATCTTGTTGTTAAGCTCACTTAAGACTAGATAGTTTACAAGTTGTTTATCTAAATATACAGATGTACCTGACGGTTACTACTTTTGAATACAGATACGGCTGATGGTTACCACTTTTTGTTCTCTTTTAAAGCCACAACAAACAAAAGCT
Source organism: Phasia obesa (assembly GCA_949628195.1). Classification (NCBI taxonomy): domain Eukaryota; kingdom Metazoa; phylum Arthropoda; class Insecta; order Diptera; family Tachinidae; genus Phasia; species Phasia obesa. Next base: position 54,514,367 of record OX451217.1, read on the forward strand.
ATTTATAACTGCTGTCTAAGTATAACTAAAACGAGTTGTTTTTTTAGTATGATAAGCAAACAACTTTACTTTTTATTGAACAACATTGTTTTTAATTGAAATAAATTATAGTATTTATTTCAAATAAACACGATATTATTATTTTTATCTTCTAGTTGTTTAGTCAAAACATTGCAATTTTAAATTATTAAATTAGTTAATGAGCGCAAGTGTAAGAAATATACCATAAATCGATTTTGTATAATTACACTGGTCGGCAAAAAAAAAAGAAGTCGGGAGCAAGAACTTTGTTATGTGACCTTAATTGACTTTGACTTGCCGTTTTTTTTTTGCTATGTGCGCAATATCAGCATGTTCATCAGACACGGCACCAAGATTTCATAAAAAAATCTAAATACGAATGCAAAAAGTGTATTTTTAATGACATGTATCCGTGTTGTTGTATCAGTTCCTTGTAATTTGCAGCTCCTCTATTTCTAAGAAAATTGTGACATATATTTTCATAAGCTACCCATTTGGTCCTTAAAGATTTCTCTCCTTTTAGTTTGGCTGCACTTACTCGTGGAAATATACTCTTCAGGTGTTTAAATGCTTCTCCATCTCTGGTTATAGCTTTTAACAAATTTTCCTAACCCTAATTATGTATGTAGCGCCTGTAAAATTTTTGTTGTTGGTCAATTATAGGCTCATTTGCAATGTTTTTGATTTTAGGAATCGCAAGTGATCTTAAGGGCCAATTTTGTTGTATGCTCAGCTGTCCCACTCACATAAAAAGCAACCATATTTTGGGTATCCTCTAACCATTACTCTTAAATCGTCATATACATATGTACATACATATATTCCACAAATAGTGAATAATCTATACATATAATAAAATAGTAACTTATTTCCGTCTGTTTGTCTGTTTTTCTTTTGAGTTCGCATCACGTGAAAACCACTGGATTTTAACAAGTTTTTGCAAGAAGGTACCTTAGCATCCTGATTCCAATATAGAATACTTTTTTTCGCAAAAATATCTCATTTCTAAGAGAAAGTCTGTATCCACTTTCCAGTGAAAAAACACCTATTATTTTTAAAATAGGATATTTTAAACAAAATTGCGCAACAGATTCTTTTTCGTTTATTATTTATTGTATCTTCAATAATTTTTTAACTAAAAATAATTACGCGTATCTTAAGTCTAAAATAAAAAATATATACTTTTTAAGTCCAGCGAGTGCTAGAAAAAAATAATGTTTGTTTCACTGAGGGTCATCCCTCTGATATACGGCCAATAAAAGCAGTATCTCTTATGTTTAATCGAATGTAACAAGGTTTACTTAGTATGTTACGCGCCAAAGGGTTTAGATGAGATTTAGTGCCTAACATACTAAGTGAACCTGATTACATTCGATTAAAAAGAAGAGAAGAGCGCAACAGATGACGCCAATTGAATAAAATTTTTATCTTTACTTTGTAAGAGGTGTTTAAAATATATTTTAAAAATATATATTAAAAATATATTTTAAACACCTCTTACAGAGGTTTAAAATAATTTTTAGAAATTTAAAAGTTTTTATAAATTTTAAGATTTTATCCAGGGATGGGTACCTTTATAAAAAGTAAAATTATAAACCATAACTGAAGCACTATAAAAGTAAGAGTCTTACAATTGGTGGGCAATACTTTCAAAGGAAAATCGAGCAAAATATTGTTAGGAAGCCCACGACGTGGCGGGCACTGCTAGTAGTGAATAAAATCAACATTTGTGCATCGATATTTATTATTTATAGCTTATGTTATTCCCAATATACACAGCTTTCCGGATAATGATACAAATTTAAAATATTAGCCGTTTTAATTTTTGTACGAATTTTTAAAGGCATAACAAAAACCAATTTCTCAAAAACAACGAAACAGTTGAAAAGCGAAAAACCTTATATTAGTTTGACTTAAAGGTCATTTTGTCCCACATTTCGGTGTGTCATATATTCAAAGCGAATATTGAAATATATTATCGTGATGGCCTTAGTCACATTGGTCATATTAGCCACGGTCATTTAAAAAATCTGTACGTGCTAGATGAAAACTGAAAATAGATTTTACTTTAGGGAATTGCCATCACTACACTGCACATATTTGTTTTTAAACATCAATTTCTTTGCAGACCAATGTTTTTACTTACTAATATTATTAACTAACGAATTAACTAATTGAACAAATGCTTGCAATTATACCGGCAAAAGTCCACTTGTTGGATGGTGTGATTTTGCTAATCGTTATAAGACCAATGTTATGACAAATAAACTTAGCTTTTATTTTAATTACAGATAATAAACCGGTTGCATTTAAGTTAAAATAGTTAAGATTTAACCCGTTGCATACAAACAAAAGTTGTGAGTATTTTTGTTAATAAATAGATAAAAAGATTTTACAATTTTATAACCACAAAATAGATAAACAATTTAAAATGAACTTAAGAAAGTAAACAAATTTTTTGACGAAATTAATTTGTAATGGTAGAATTTAGGAACCGTAATTAACAATTATTAAAAAAAATTAACTCAAGAACTCTTTATGTTAGTTACGGAGCCCTATACTGTCATATATCAATAGATTTGTATTGACGAGTTCAGAATTTATGGTGATCATAAAAAAACGATCTTAAATCCATAGTTAAGAGTTTCTTGTCAACGATAAAATAAAAGTTCAAATTAAACTTTTAACAAGTTAGAGTGCTATATTCGGCCGTGGCAAATCTTATATATCCTTCATCACAGTGATTTTATTTATGTATACAAATTTAGATATATATAAATGGACGTAGTGATAGCGCACTATCAACTATTGGTCCCACACTGGAACCACCACCCCGTAATCTTTGTGACATTACTTCGGGATGGGGCTCATGTAGCTGCACACATTTTCCCATACACACTCTACCCTCGTCAGGGCCCAACGAAATTTCAAGAAAACAATTCTAAAAAGCATTGATTACACTCCCAACTTGAAAGTGAAGCTACCAATCAAGACCCATAGTGCATTCTATACTAATGGTACCTCACTGAAACCAGCACCTCGGAACCAATTTTTGTCTGTTTGTAGTCGGTATCCTGATGATGTATATGATGTAATGCATCTAAGTGAATTGGTTTTAAAAGATCTCATCTATATAAAAATCAAAGCATTTAAAAAAATATGTAACCCTATACATATGTATATGAATTATATGTTATGTTACACTCATCATTTTCATAGAAATAGGAAAATTTTTGTTTAATATTTCGAAAATCTTTCGGAAAAACTTTTGCAAAAAAATTTTTTTTAATTTGTTGTAAAATTTTTTGGACATTTTTTTCAAAAATGTTTTGGATTTTATTTTTTTTTTTAATTTTTCTCTACTTATATGTTTTTGAACATATTTTTTTTAAATTTTTTTTGAATATTTTTATGAAAATCTTTTTTGAAATTTTTTTAATTTTTTTCCTGTCCGCGGTCTAATATCTATTAAAAAAAAAAAAAAACAAAAGAGAATCATTACAACCGAAAAAAATAAAAACAATTTGAAAAAATATTAAAAAAAATATAGGTAGGCGTGGTTTTTTTGCCAGCTGCCTTCAATTGAGTGGTCTGATGTTACTGAATTTCAATAGCAAAATATCGAAACTATGCCTGGAAAATCGGTGTGTTTAAATTTTCTGTATCTCCTCAAGTACCTTGCCAAAGTTGATTTCAACCCGAACACAGACGGATAGACGGATATCGCTAAATAAACTTCTCTATTTATAAGGATCCAGAATTATATACTTTATGAAATTACACATGGAATGACAAACATATGTATACCCTTTCCACCTGTGGTGAAGGGTATAAAAAGAGAGTTTTATTTACATATTTTTTTTGTGGACATATTTGAATGGAGTCCTCGCAATGCCATTTTAGGAGCATAGAATGCTCTCTCCACGCTTCCCTGGGTTGCAGCAACAAATTGTTGACTTTTTTTTGCCAATTTAGCGATATGGATAATGTATATTTTTTTTCTCCCAGAGAAACAATTATCAATTTCGAAGAAAATTTTGTTTAACCTCAAAATCATTTTCTTCACTTTCTTGTTCTGCTCTAAAAGTGATGTATGAGATGTTTCGCAAAAATTCGGCGAAAATGGGAAAAACATCCGCTGAAGATCGTTAATCAAACAATAACAAATTAAAACCTACATTATTTTAATGACGATTTATTTAATTGATTAAGGTCATTGTATTGGTTATGAATTTACATAAAATGGGTTTTATTTTCTGACGAAAAAAATAAAACTCCTAAAAATGTTTTATTTTCAAATGCAAAATAAAATTATTTTTTTAAAACTTTCATCCGAATTTCTATTTTTACGTTGAAAAAAGTAACTGTTTTAGATGAATTATTTTTTTAATATTCTCAAAATAACTGTTATAAAATAATTTTCTCTATATGAAATATTTTTTTAAAAATTTTGTTGCTGGTGCAGTTAGTAATCGAAATGAAATACAAAACAGCAATGTTTGGAATTTTTGCCTGTTTGTGTTCGCATCACGTAAAAACTACTGAATTAATTTTAATAAAATTTTGTGAGGAGGTACCTTGGTACAAATATAGGATAACTTTGCCTGCAAAAATATCTCTATTACTAGATCAATAGTAAGAAAGTATGCAATTTTACCGATTTAAAGGTACTGCAAACTTGACTACACCTTTTATTTTTGTCAGCGGAATATTTAAAACACTACTTACAGAACAATATTTTTAGAATTTTATTAAGGGATGGCTACCTCAGTATAAAGAAAATACATAAACCATAACTGAAGCACTATAAAAGTAAGTCTTAAAATTTGGTGTGGATCAATTACAAAGAAAAATCGAAGAAAATATTGTCAGGGCGCCTACGATGTGGAGAGCACAACTAGTATTATTTAAAAACAAATATATATATGGCCAGAAGAAGAAAATAATAATCAAAACACTATTTTAAATTTGTGATATTTCAGATTATGTTTTTATCGCAAATAATATAAAACTGTATAGTTTTATAATTTCCATATTTGCTTTAAAACAATTTAAGACACAATGGGCCTATATCGTACAAAAATGATGTAATAAAAAATAAAACACTAGCATTTATTTTTTCTATAAAATCCTTTATTTATACACATATTTCATGTGTGTTTTGTAAGTTTATTGATTTTATGGTAAAGTTAAATGCTAGTGTTTTCTTCTTTATTAGAGCATTTTTTTCATTTCAAACTATATTACATTGAGAAACAACAATGTACCAACAATACCTTGTCAATAGCCGAAATGAAAAAAACAATTTTCTTGTCCAGCATCCCCTAAAATCTAGGAAAATGCTATACAAAGTTATAACAATAATAATTCTTGCAAAAAAAAAAACCGACTACAAAACAAATATATGTGCATCTTTTCTAAACTAAAAATTTAAAAGGAAGTAATCTGTAAGAAATAGTACTCAATTCAAATACTTCTATACTTGTTGCTCTAACGGACAAGTAACATACGTTCTGTATATTCAAATGTCTATCCATAACGACAAATTACGTCAGATATGAGGACACCCTTTATTTTTTTACAGTTATTATTACTGGCACAGTAATAATAAGTAACGGTTCCAAAGATATGGCCATATAGCTTTAACAATATCACCTAGGGGACACCCTTTAATGTACAATTTTAAATTAAACACTTATTTTAAAGGACAGATTCTTTGTTAATTTCAAATGTCTGTCTAAAACGGTTCAAAAGTTTGGCCATATGCATCAATTTACATCAACTATTGAGACACCCTTTAAATTTTCAAACATTTATAAATGTTATTATACGGGACATAGAAGTGGAGATTGTGTCTCATTTTCAAGAGTTTGTCTATAACGGTTCAAAAGATAGGGCTAGATAGGTTAAATTATATCAATTATGGGGACACCGTTTAGTTTCCAAATTTAAATTATATTTTTGATGTTATAAAGGACTTAGATATACAGGTTCTTTGTAAATTTCAACCGTCTCTCTGTTACGGTTCAAAAGTTTGGCTATATACATCAAATTACATCAACTATTGGGACACCCTTTAATTTGTAATTATAAATATTTAATTTCTGATTATAAATATTGGACATTCTGTCCAATTTTCAAGTGATTGTCTACAATGGTTCAAATGGTTCATATATTTAAATTTACGTCACATATGGGGACACCCTTTAATTTTCAATTTCTGTTATTGGCAGCTATAGTAATGAGAAGTTTTTTAAAATTTTAAAAGGGTAAACTTTACTGTTGATAATACACGTAAAAAACACGTATGTTGTGTGGGGAAGCCCTTTAATTTTCAAAATTCTGAACTTCTTTTAAAATGGGACCAATTTGTAAGCATTTCCTTTTGAATAAAGAAAAAATCGGTTCTGAAATGACTGAGTTCTGCGGGGAAAAACATAAAAAAAAGCAATAAAAAAGCAAAATTAAGTTAAAATGGATTTCGATTTACAGAATATGTACTAAGAAAACTGAATTCGTGTCATAATCAAAAAGTTCGGATTCGGTTTACAGAATAGGGGTTATTATAGTTTAAAAATGTACCTATGAAAATATTTTTAAATTTTTTTAAATCATAAGTGAACTTTTTGTAAATTTAAAAAATATACCCTTAAATTACAAAAACGTATAACAATAAAATAGAATATTTATTTTTTTTTTCAAATTACGACGCGTTTTCTCTTTAAAAAGTTTGCATCCCTGGCTAGTGGTACCCTTAACACTAGTACTCTAAAAGTAAGAGTCTTCAAATTTGATGTAGATTACTTTCAAAACAAAACAAAATCGAATAAAATATTAATTAATAAATAAATTATATGGTATGGTATGGAAATCCTTGCAATGAACTCCAAAGAAAAAGTTTTGCCATTTTTTTTGGAAATATAATCAAAATAAGAATAGAGACAAGCATGAATTTAAATTGACTCCTAAACACTTTTCCCTCCCTGTTTTTATTATCTTTTATTATCTTAAAATGTTCACTAAGTTTAGTTGACAGGCCAATGAGGTGTGTTGCTCTGAAATCATTTATAAAAGAAATACATTTTTTATTTGCTCTGATGTTTGTTTTTTCCAACTCATTTTTTCCAGTTATGTTGGTTGTAGACTGAAATTAATTGTGTCGCATGTTTTACTTCACTACAAATCGAACTGAAAAATGTCTGTTTAACAATTAGTAACATTTTTTCTTAGATAAAAGACAAATGTTTACTTTGACAAGGTGTAGGTGGCATTTCCTAGGAGAAAGAAGCTTAGAAGGGGAAGCCGTTACTAGACTTTTCATTGTATGTAGTGGAACAAATAGTAAAAATTGTGTTAACAACAAAGAAGGTGGAGTATTGAAGAAACTGTAACTTGAAAGATCATAGTAAAGGTGTGAGCTAAATTTGTTATTAACAAAAGGAAAGTGGGTGGTGTAGCCAAAGTGGTAAAAAGGTTTGACTTTAATTTAATGTACCAACTTAGTGGTAGTAGTTTTAAATGATCAAAAAATGTAATATAACAAATTTTCATTAAAAATATAAAATAATTGTTTAGCTTGATAAAATTCATCCAGCGATTCTTAAATTTTTTTTTAGGTTTCCCCTACATCAACTTTCGGAAATTCCTTTAACATTTATAATTTTGTTGCAAAGGTGATGTCTTCTCTCACATTGAAAACGGAAGAATTAAATAAGTCTCTAGGTAATTTTAAACAAAATGTACATAGAACCATGAAGATGCCGAAAATATTCTTTGATATTTTCTTTCCAGCCGATTTTACTTTCTTTGTTTGTTTTGTTTTAGGGCAGAATCAACAGAAAAAATTAATTGTATTCATTACTGTTTAGTAGAAAATAGAAAATACATGTTTAATCACTGTTATGTATCAAAAAGAATTTTATTTAGATATATATAAGCTACGTAGCTAAGATAAGCTGCGAAACTTAGTGCACTTAGTACAGTCACTAGCTGTGCCTACCACGTCATGGACGTCCTGACAATATTTCGCTCACTTTGGCTTTGACAATATTCCACACTAATTGTAAGACTCTTCATTTATAGAGCTTCAGTTATTGTTAATGTATTTACTTTATATAAAGATATCCATCCCTGGATAAAATTGCAAAAATTTATAAAAAATTCTAAAAATTATTGTAAACCTATGTAGGAGGTGTTTCAAATATTTTAATAGCAATGTAATTCCAAAAAGTAAAAATATACATAGCAAATACAAATTTTATTTAATTAGCGCCATCTATTACGCAATTTTATTTAAAATATCCCACTTTTAAAAATAAAAGGTGCGCAACCGTGTTTAAAATATCCCAGTTTTAAACCGGAAAATTCAGTACCTTTAAACCGGAAAATGCATACTTTCAATGCTTTTTCTCCACTTTCTCTTGGAAGTATCCTATATTGTAATCAGGATGCCAAAGTACCTCCTCACAAAGTTTTTTTTTTTTTAAATCTAGCAAAATAAATGCAGACAGACAGAAGGAAATGAGTTATTATTTTATTAAATGTATAGATTGTTGTTGTCCTCATTTTTAAGCAGTTGCAAATCTATTTGTTCCTTTAAAATCTCAAATCTCACGTTATAAGGTAGTTAAATCTAGATCAAGAGCCCCCACGCAAACCCCTAAGGGTCTGTGAGCACATACACAATCTTAACGAGAATCTCACAAAGAGAACAAAACATGTAAAAATTTTAAATCAGTAGCATTCCAGCTTTCAACAAGGTGGGTTTATGTCAGTTTGCTAAATGTTCAGCAAACCAATGCATTTTCATTTTAACCATTTTTTTTTTGTTGGGGGCCTTTGATCTAGATAAAGTTTAAGCCTAATGTGTTGACCTGAAGACTATATACCCCAACAGTTCCGGTATATCTAGTTCGTAAGATTAAACCGGAGCTTCTCACAAAACTTATCAACTATTTCAGCCTTGCACCGCAGGGCAGTGCCAGTCTCCTAGTCATCTAGACAGCTTCTGCACCTCACAAAAAAAATTCCATACGATCCGGCATATCATGCCCGGTGTTAATGCCTACAAGATAAGATATTGAGTTTTCTCCGGAGGCAGAAGTTCTTTCGTTCTTTTTTTAACGAGTGAGAGTCAAAGGATTTTGGACAGTCTGCATGTAGTTATAATAAACCCTTCGTGTTCTTTCAATGTCCAAAAATTCGGCCAGGAGGTATTGATGGGTCACTGTGCATTTACCAAGTCAAAGTTCGATTCTTTATTGTATATTTCTCGTGTTCTTTTTTGCAAGTACAAATTTTTGATGACATATGAAATTATTTTATGTAAGCTTTAATGCAACCCTACTATACAACCCAAATGCATACAGCTCTGAACATTCTTCTAATGTCAGAGTATAACACTTTTTATACTCACTTCCTTTTTGTAACTTTACTTAAGAACATGCTTAATAAATCGAACTGAATTGTATCATTGAATAGCAAATTAAGCCGTGTCTTACTTATTCTCGCGATTGGGGTTTCACGTATATTTCTACTACGTACTTCATTGGATTTGAACAAATCTTTCCAACAAAGGTTATGGGCCCAGATAAGCCCTGGTAATCGTGAATGAATTTGAGGTTAAGTACGAAATCCTGGAACGTGTGTAAGGTCTTAATAGTTTGGTTCAATATAAAAGAGAAATCTAAGTAATGGCAACAGGTGTGGCAAGTATTGAAAAGCTAAGTGGTGACAATTACGCTACGTGGTGTATCCAAATTAAAAGTTTACTCATAACGTTGGATCTATGGAGCACCATTACAGAAGGATGTCCGCAAGATGAAGGTTCCGCAATTAAATGGAATTTGGCTGATTCCAAGGCACTTGCAACCATAACGTTAAGCGTCAAACCAAGTGAATTAATTCACATTAAAAATTGCACCACGGCAAAAAGTGCATGGACAACTTTAAATAACTTATATAAAGCAGATACGGCTTCAAGAAAAGTTAATTTATTTAAAAGGCTTGTTAAGTTCAGATTTAACAACAACCAGAAGTTTTCGTCACAAATAAATGAATTCAGTTCTACCATAGATGAATTAAAGGAAATTGGTGTTGATCTAAATGCTGATTTATTATCTATATTACTACTTTGCAGTCTTCCAGATGAGATGGAGAACTTCGTTATTGCCATTGAAAGTAGAGACGAGTTACCCAGGTATGACAAATTAATATCAAAAATATTTGAGGAAGAATTGCGACAAAGCAATAAAGTTAATAACCCAAATGAAACAGTATTCGCCGCAGACACAAAACAAGAATTTAAAAGAAATAAAAAATTTAACAATTATAGCAACAACAACCAACGGTCAAATCAACGTATGCCGGAGAAGAAATGTAAGAATTTCAATATTAGTAACATTAAATGTTACAGATGTGGCAAAAAAGGTCATGTGCGCTCTCAATGTAAAGAAAGTGAGGCGAAATCAGATTACGCATGTTCGTTACATGAAAATGTTAACAATCTAACAGAGAAGTTTATACTGGACAGCGGCGCAACATCCCATATGTGCAAAACAAAACAATACTTTACGCAGCTAGCAGAATCAAAGCAGAAGGTAATTCTAGCATCAGGTGAGAATGTAAATGCAGAAGGTAGTGGTGAAGTCAGAATCGTAACAGAATACTGTAATCTAACTTTACAGAATGTTTTGTATGTGCCAAAACTGCATTCGAATTTTATTTCTATTAGTAAAATTTTAAAAGCTGGTTATTCTGTTAATTTTGTAAATAAAGAAGCTGTTATGAAAAGCAAAGATAATAAAAATATTTTGACAGCCGAATTAAATGAAGGAATGTTTGTTGCAAATGTGAAAATAAAAGAAATAGAAAGTATAAATTCAGCTATTGATGAAAATATTATTTTAAAGTGGCATGACAGATACGGGCATATAAATAGTAAAGATTTAAATAAATTGTCTTCTAAAAATATGGTAAAAGGCTTAAATATTAAAATGCCGGATAAAATTGATTGTGTTACATGTGCGGTTAACAAAATTTCTGTAAAACCATACACCAATTATGGAAATGTTCAGACCAAAGATTTGTTGGAGGTTCTTCATATAGACCTTTGTGGCCCTATTGGAGTTAAAAGTGTTGGTGGTTCATCGTATTTTATGACCATCATAGACGACTATTCTCGTTATGTAACAGTTTATTTTCTCAAACATAAAAGTGATGCCTTTGATGCTTTTATTAATTTTACTGCGACTGCGGAGAAGCAGACAGGCCGCCACATAAAAGTTGTTAGAAGCGACAACGGAACAGAATTTGTTAATTCTAAGTTTAAAGTGTTTTTTGCCAAAAATGGAATAATTCACCAGACAACAGTAAGTTATTCCCCGCAACAAAATGGTGTTGCCGAAAGGGCCAACAGAACCCTGGTCGAGATGTCTCGTTGTTTGTTGCAGAAGTCTGGTTTGTCACAAAGTTTGTGGGGCGAGGCTGTGTATACAGCCACGTATTTAAGAAACAGGTCTCCCACAAAAGTTCTTGGCGATGTAACTCCCTACGAAAGGTGGACAGGTAGGCAGCCATCTGTGTTTCATCTCAAAACTTTCGGATGTGATGCTGTCGTACTAAATAAAGGCCCGAAACCAAAAGGAAGCAAATTTTTACCAAAAGGATCGAAAATGAAATTCGTAGGATATCAGCTACATACAAAGGGATATCGTTTGTATGATCCCGACAAAAGGCAAATTATTGTAGCTCGTGACGTCATATTTTTCGAAGAATCGTTTGAACAAATTTCAGCTGTAGACAACGAACAAGAAATGTTTTATGCTAACATCTTTAAAGACAGTTCAGCAAACGAAGGTGATCGTGCGGCTCAAGATCAAGATGATGAGGAGTCAACGGATGCAATATCAATCTCAAGTGATAATGAAGATCAGGTGAGTCTTTCTAATAATGAATTTGAAAGAGACGAGACAATCGTAGTTGAAAATAAAAGAAAAAGAGGCAGGCCCAAATTAGAAAGAACAGGTGGTAGAGGTAGACCTCGAAAAGTGTATGTTACTGAAGAAGGCCCTGAAATGCTAAATGCGGTAATTGAAAACCCTGATTCTGTACATGAAGCCTTAAATTCTGATGTTAGTGAAAAGTGGAAGGAAGCCATGCAGAAAGAATACGATTCGTTAATTGCCAACAAGACCTGGACTTTGGTAGAGAAGCCGAAAAATAAAAATATAATTGGTAATAAATGGGTTTTTGCCGTTAAACGTTTACCAGATGGTTCTATAGAAAGATATAAGGCGAGACTGGTTGCACAAGGATGCTCACAGAAATTTAACGTCGATTATCGTGAAACATTTGCTCCCGTTGTTAGACACTCCACTATTCGTTTGTTGTTGGCATTAGCAGCTAGGCACAAATTACTATTAAATCACATTGATATAGAGGCAGCTTATTTAAATGGAGACCTAGAGGATGATGTCTACATGATGCAGCCCAAGTTATTTGAAAATAAAAATTTCCCGAACAAAGTCTGTAAGCTCAATAAATCTCTGTATGGCCTGAAACAGGCAGGCCGAGAATGGAATAAAAGGGTGAATGACATTCTGCTAGACATTGGTTTCAAGAGGTGTAAATCTGACACTTGTGTCTACGTTAAACGAAATGGCAACGAAGTCTGCATTGTAGCAATTTACGTCGACGACATGCTGTTGGCATGTTCTAATGAGCAAGAAATGAAAAATATTGTTGGAGAGCTTAACAATCATGTAAAAGCCGTGGATCGAGGTGCTATTTCATTTTATTTGGGTATGGAAGTTTCCCGTGAAGGTCCAAGAGGTGATATTATCATCCACCAACAAAAATATACTGAAGAATTGCTAGAGAAATGGGGTATGTCAAACTGCAAACCTGCGGCTACTCCATGGCCAAGTGGAACGATACTAACTAAATGTGAAAATAAATGTGAAGGCCTAGAAACTACAAGCTACCAAAAGTTAATTGGATCCATGATGTACCTTGCCGTTATATCAAGACCAGATTTGATGCACGTAGTATCAAAACTATCTCAGTTTAATACACATCCCCACAAGGAACATTTTGCAGCGGCAAAATATGTATTGAGATACCTAAAGAAGCATCCTATTGGTAAAATAACTTTTTCTAATAATATAAAGAATTTTGAATGCTTCACAGATTCAGACTGGGCCAGTGATTCCAATGACAGGAAGTCATACTCAGGTTTTGTTATGTTTATGGCTGGAGGACCTGTGGCTTGGGAGTCAAGAAAGCAAACTGTAGTGGCTCTAAGCACAATGGAAGCCGAATACATAGCGTTATGTCAAGGAACAAAGGAAACAGTTTTCCATCGGTGTCTGTTGTATGAAATGGGATTTGATGACTGTATAGCGGTTCCTACTCCCATCTTTTGCGATAATCAAAGCGCAGCGTTCATGGTCAAAAATCCTACAGTGCAGAAGAAAAGCAAACATATTGACATTCGTTTTCACTACATAAGAGAAAAATTCGAAGCTAAAGAAATTGATGTGAAATATGTAACAACTAACGAAAATGCATCAGACATATTGACAAAGGTACTTACAAAACAAAAGCATTTGTATTGTTGTAAATTATTAAAAATTGAAATGTAATTATTTGAATTATTCAAATGCATTTGGTTTGAGGGGGAGTTTGTAAGCTTTAATGCAACCCTACTATACAACCCAAATGCATACAGCTCTGAACATTCTTCTAATGTCAGAGTATAACACTTTTTATACTCACTTCCTTTTTGTAACTTTACTTAAGAACATGCTTAATAAATCGAACTGAATTGTATCATTGAATAGCAAATTAAGCCGTGTCTTACTTATTCTCGCGATTGGGGTTTCACGTATATTTCTACTACGTACTTCATTGGATTTGAACAAATCTTTCCAACATTTTATTATTTTTTTTTTTTAATAACTTAATTTGTCAAATCCAACCGATTACTAAGAAAACTTAATAAACAATTTTTCTAAGATATTGCGTTTGAAATTGTGTAAAATGTTTTTCTTTTATTTTATAAAATTATTATACGAGTTTATAAAAATTACTATAAGATTTCTAATAATATTCCCATTAACTGATAAATAATTTTTTTTCCCATACTTGAACAAATATGCCTAAAATTTAAGCGACAATGTGGACACAGACCAGATCCTGCAAGAATATCTTGTCTGTTAAACTTACAAAATGTTATCAATCAAGGCAGTTGATATTACACAAATTCATAACTTATTTAAGATCCAGTCATCACAATGAGAAAGATTTTCTTTTTTAAATTTTCAATACTGAAACCTTCTCGTCCTTAAAGTTATTCCATTTCACTATAAATCAATAACAATTGCTTGTGTTAACAACTGTTTAATTTTTAATCGTCCTAAAGTATATTTTATTTAATTTTTATTGTCTCCAAATTTCAATTAATCATGAAAATTCCTCTCATTTATATTAACAGATATTTTTAAATTGCCTACAACGTCTGCATCGTTCTTGCTGAACACTATAAATTAATCTATAATTGCATTGTAATTATAAAACTTAAAACATCCCATGACATGATTTACATATGCTAACGAGGGCGGCGCGCAGTGGTTGCGCTCATATGACAAAAATAAAAAATAAAAATTTTCTATATTGGGTTTGTAGCAAAATAAATTGTCGCTAATGTCATCAAATTTCTCTCTTCTGAATTTGTTTTAATAATTTCTAACGGGAATTTTTAAATGCAAACAATCAAAGTGCAATTTCATACAGAAGTGGAAAGTTGATTAAGCGACTGTGAAAACAAAGTGAATACTTATTTGTTAAAATAAATTTAATTAAAGTGCCTAATTAAAATAATTAATATGGAAATTAATGTGAATGGTATTGACATTATTTTTAAGAAATAATAACTTAATAAATTGTGTTGTACTTTTTGTAAAGTGCTTATTTTTAAGAAGTGTTTTTATTAACACGGATTGCTCTTCTTTGTAAAAAATACTTTGAGTTTTAGTTAGTTTCCCAATGAAAGCCAATGACCAAATTGGTTTGTAAAAGTTAATGCACATCTATAGATAAAAATTATGTTTAATTCAAGTGCAGGTTTTTGCAGGTTCTTTCTATATATTCAATATACTAGCTTAACCTCTATGTTTATTTTGTTTTTAAATTTGTTGTGTATCTCGTAAAATTCAATAAGACATTTTTGTTGTTATTTATTGTTTTTTTATTTATTTTTTTTTTTTTTGTGTCTATATTATAGAAACATCTCGTCAATGCATATTTTCACGAATGACAATTTTCGAGCTTTGGTGCTCTAAGAAGGGTTCAAATTCGGCGAAATCACAGCAAGTTTATGATAAAGTAATCAAATCAATTAATTTTGAATGCGAAGAAGGTACTTTTGGTAAATTATTTAAATGTGTACAATATTTGTGTAAAAGAATTTCTGACATTTGGAAAAAGAATCACCGCTTAAAATCAGACGTTTTAAAAAATCATTCAGACTGGTTAGCTAAAAAAGAGGTTATTTTTTTAGAACTGAAAAACGTATGTGTGTCACCCAAACAAAAAGTATTAAAAGCGAATAAACGTGGTCGCCCTTCATCTGATTTCTCAAGTTCCTCAAAAAGAACAAAACAACGAAGAATAGCAAAGTTGGCAGAATCTGATGCGACGGCAGCGGATTCCTTACGTAGTCTATGTTCAGAACCAAAGCAAGCCTGTTCGGAATCAAATGCCGCTGAAGTTCTTGCATTAATAATTGACACAAATTTAACAAAGCAACAGTATTTGCATATTCGAAATTTTGTAAACTGTAAGGTTTCCTTCAGTTTATTCCCTAGTTACGAAAGGGTATTGAGGGAAAAGAAAAAAAGTTATCCAAATTCAAAATATATCGAAGTGAGTGAATCTAAAGCTGAAGTAGATTTACAAAATTTGCTTGACCATACAGCTTCACGTATTTTAGATTTACAATTTGAAGTCTGGAAAGACGAACCTAGTGTTAATATAAACAACCTTGTTCTAATAGGAAAATGGGGTTTTGATGGTAGCTCCGGTTATAATGAGTATAAACAACGTTTTAATAGCAACACTCTACAGGACAACAGTTTATTTGTTACATCTTATGTACCCCTTCAATTAGTGACAAAATCTGCGAAGCTTGAAGATGCAAAAATAATATGGAAAAATCCTCGGCCATCGTCAACTCGGTATTGCAGACCGATTCGATTTCAATTTAAAAAAGAAACATCTCAAGTTTGTATTGCAGAAAGAGATTATTTCAAGCAGAAAATTGATATTCTGAAATACACAGAGTATTCTAAATTTGAAAAGAAAATATATGTTGAACACAAATTGCAACTGACTATGGTCGATGGTAAAGTATGCAACGCATTAAGCCAAACGCCATCTGCCAAATGTTATATATGTAAAGCAAACCCGAAAGAGATGAATGATATAGAAACATGTTTACAAAAAGTGGTGCACAAAGAAAATTATGAGTTTGGATTATCACCCTTACATTCATATATTCGCTTTTTTGAGTATTTCATTCATGTTGCTTATAGATTGGATCTAAAAAAATGGCAAATTAGATCACCAGATGAAAAGAAAATATTTATGGATAGGAAAAGGGAAATTCAAAGAAAATTTAGATCCGAGATGGGTTTGTTAGTAGACAGACCTAGACCAGGGGGTAGCGGCACGTCTAATGATGGCAACACTGCAAGACGTTTTTTTAACAATCCTGGTTTGGTTGCTAAGATAACTGGCATAGATAAAGAGCTCATAACCAGATGTGGAATATTACTACAAGCTATGACATCCGGCTACAAAATAAACATCGAAAAATTTAAAATATTCGCACTTGATACAGCTAAAGGGCTTGTAGAGAAATACCCTTGGTTCTATCTCCCACCTTCCGTACATAAAATTCTTTTACACGCTTCCGCTGTGATTGAAGACGCCATACTTTCAATTGGAGAGCTTTCAGAAGAAGCTGCAGAGGCAAAAAATAAAGACATTAAAAGATATAGGCTACAACACACACGAAAAATTTCTAGAATTGCAACAAACACGGATTTACTAAATATATTATTGCTTAGTTCAGATCCATTCATTTCAGGTCAACGAAAATTACCATGCAAAAAGAAAAGTACGTTACTAAAATCTACAATTGAATTGTTGCAAGAGTAGCTTTTTTATATGTTTGACATTTCTTTGAGAACAATAAAATTGTAAATTTAATTTGCCGAGAAACACGTATTTTCATGAAGAGACAAAATATACTTAAAATATTAAATAAAAGGTATGCAAAACAAAATTTCTATATATATTTTTCCATACAATTTTTTCGAAAGTGAAAATTTATTAGAAAAAAATTTAAAAAATGGGCGGTAGAGGCAAATGACCGCACCCATTTTTTTAGAATATTGTGGTTATTATATGCGAAATATACTGTGAAAATTTCAAGACTATATCTTTAATAAAACTATTTTTGTCGCTCTTCTCCATACAATTGCAACCACTGTGCGGCGGTAGATATGCATGTACATACATATATATAGTAGAGCTCCCATGAAATATATGGGATTCGCTTGATTGTTAAGTAAATGAATTTACGATACTATATTAACTAAATTATGTTCAAAGCAACATAAAAACTTACCGATTAATCGAATATTTTTTTAAGTTTTATTCGATTAATCGGTAAAATATTATGTTTATTTACTATCAAACTAATTCGCTAATACTTATAAAACGCAAATATTGCGTTCAGCATTAAAATTACTTAATAATATTGCAGGCCTGAGTAATTTTGTGGCCATTAAGCCTTAAAATTGGCGAAATTCAATAAAACTTTATTCACATACTACATGAGCGCAAAATGTTCTATCTCATTATTATGAGAATCCTTATTTTCATGCCTTCAGAAACGAATGAGAGCCACTCAAATTTCAGTTTCAAGGTAAACTTAGAATTGAAATGCTAAAAAAACCACTAACGCTTCATTGCACGGTGGGGCAGAATCAAAATATTTTGGAAATAAACGGATAGGCCTATTGATCCAAAATTTGACGTGAGCATAACAGAGGAGTATCTGAACTTAAGTTTTAAAGATAGGTACCATATAACCTCCAGGGGTGGCACTATGTGGTCTCAAAGTTGGGAACCTCGCAACCCGAAAATTCTTCAGTTTTATTCTGATTTTTTAAAATTATACATTGTCTTAAAGGTCTTGTCAATACCTACAAAGTGGTATCTTAATTTGCAAATAATAATGTAAAATTATGGAGTTATAAGCATTTTAAGAAATAAAAATTTTGATTTTTCGCTACCCTGGTCAAGTTTTTTCAAAATATTGGCTACAATTTTTTCCAAATTTCTTTTACATCTTCTATCGTAGTTAGCGAGCCAAGTTCTAAATATTTTTGAAAAATTTGAAGATTGTATCGTTACTGTGTTAAAAACTAGACGATTTTCAATTTAAAAAATTCCAAAATTATTGCATTTTTGTGTACTTTAGCCCAAAAAAGGCCATTAAAATTTTTTTTTGGTAGAAAAAATGTTCTTATGGAATATATAAAAATTTTATATCTTTGTATAAACTAACTATATGTGTGTTCGTTTAAAAAATATTTCGTGTAAAATTGATCATCCTTGTAGAAGATGGAGGTCATATTGGACCTCCATCTTCTACCTATTTTACATCGAAATTTTTAATTTAGCCTATATATTCTAAAATACCAAAGCTCGGATCGAAAAAAGAAGACTGCTGTAATAAAGTTATATATGCTCCAAATAGTTTTTGAAAATAGTATATGAGCCCTAGTCCGTATGTAGACTTTGGTAACATAACTGATGAAAGTGTAAAAACTCATATTTAAAAGCACATAGTTTTGAAGGTAACAATGATATTGAGATTAATCTTTTTTTGTTTGGTAGGAAATTGCATCATTTATATTCATATATATAAAAAAATTAAATATTACAAACATTTTTTTAAATTTGTTGCTGATATCTAAAAATTTCGATAAATTATGGTAAAAACGGGCAAATTCGAGGAAAGGGTAAATTTTAAATATGCAATAAAATTTTTATAAGTTAAGCAAATCAAATAAAATTTTCTGTGTATGTGTTGTTGATCAAGTAAAATTAAATGGCAGCAAATATGCAATGTTAAAAGAAAGGAAATTGCACAATTCCCAAAATAAAGACCAAAAATCCCAACATTGGGATTTTTACCCTTTTGCCCATAAAGTCCACATACGGACTAGGGCTAATAAAATACACTCAGAAACAATTTGGAACATATACAGCTTTATTACAGCAGTCTTCTTTTTTCGATGCCAGCTTTGGCATTTTAGAATATATAGGCTAGTCAAAATTTCGATGTAAAATAGGTCATATTGTGGGACCTCCATCTTCTACAAGGATGATCATTTTTACACGAAATATTTTTAAACGTACACAGATATAGTGAGCTTCTACAAAAATGTAAAATTTTTTTATATTCCTTAAGAACATTTATTCTATAAAAAAATCATAATGTCCTTTTTTAGGCTAAAGTACAAAAAAATGCAATAATTTTGGATTTTTTAAATTTAAAATCGTATAGTTTTTAACAACATAACATTGTCTTTAACGATACAATCTTGAAATTTTTCAAAAATATTAAGAATTTGGCTCGCTAACTACGATAAAAGATGTAAAAAAATTTTGAAAAAGCTGGACCAGTAGAGAAAAATCAAAAATTTTATTTCTTAAAATGCTTATAACTCAATCATTTTAAATTATTATTTCCAAATTTAGATACCATTTTGTAGATATTTACAAGGCCTTTAAGACCATGTATAATTTTAGAGCAATAGGTTCAGCCGTTTATTAATGACCAGGTTATTTCCAAAATATTTTGATTCTGCGCCACTGTGCATTGTGGGTTAAAAGTTTGTATGAATAAAATATTTGTCCCTTTATAACAAATAAAAAGTTTATATAACTAAATTACGAAAAGCTATGTGTATTAGATTTTTGATATATAAATCCAGACATCTTTTTACAGCTATCTAAGGCCATATTTACCACTTAAATGCGAGGGGCCTGGCCGTTTTATGGTTTATAGTTAAAAAAAATTGTCAGCGACATTAAAAAATTTTCATATTCAGTTCCCGGTCCCCTACGGAAGTTCACGTGGTTTCTGTGGTTTGGATCAAGATAGGCAGTTGGTACAAGATTGGACGAGTGTGTTGTTGCCCTCTCAACAGAAGGAATTGGATGGTCGCCAAACCCTAAACAAGAGGTAAGGAAATTGGACCAATCTTCTATGTACTATAAATTGCTACTTGCTAGCGTACGTATTGTGGACTGTGGGATGATAGGACAATGGCATTTAAAGGTGGTGCTATTGTCGCTTCATTGCGCTTGTATTGTTTATTAAATTAAATTTTACCTGGTGATAAGAACACCGTCAGATAAGGTTCAACATGGCTAGGTGCTGACGTTAATCTTGATCATGACTTAATTTTATTAGTTACTTTTTGTTTTAGTTGTAAATTATTTTGTTTTAAAAAATAAAAAATTATTTTAATGTTTCCTTATTTGTGATGCAAAAGTGGAGAAAATTAAATTATTAACGTTGGTATTTAGAGCAGAACGTAATTCAAAAGGAAAATCAACTTCGTTCTATACAAACAAAAATCATCACGTATTCGTTTTAGTTTGACCCGTAACACTCTGCAAAAATATGGTTTTGGTGTCACGCCCCTAAAATGGTAACAAGCAGTGAATTCTATAAACTTTTAGGCTAAAAATACTACAATTTCTTAAAGCCCCGTGCTAATCTCCCTCGTACTTACAAGTCTGTCTTTAAAATTATATAGTTCACACATATTTTCTATTGTGTCTACATTCTTTTGAAACAAATTAATTTTAATTGTTTATAATTTTTTTATTAAATTGTCACTTAATAAAGTGTTGTATTATTGCTCAGTGAGTGAGTGTGTGCCGTCGTACTCATTTAAGTAATAATGATGTCTTAATTTATATTAGCAATAATTAAAACAAACACAAATAGTCATTACATACAAAATATCAAGAATCGTGGATTAATTTATTTGCAATTTAATATTTACAATTTGCCTTATTAGACGACTGACACCCATTATTTGCTTTCTTATTCATTATAAAGCGCAGTTTTAAAATATTTTTGTTTTGTTAAACGGCTCATAAATTAAACATTTTATTTTATGACAGCAGCGCAGAAAGTCGGAAGAGATTCTAAATTTGTTGGAACTTGTTTATGTTAATGCTGAAAAATATTTACATATGTTTTGCTTTTGTTTCAACTTTTTGCATTCAAATTAATTTACTCGCAGTATTTATATTTAATTAATTTACTTTTGTTTTTTAGCTCATTAAACGTTTATGTGCCAATGAGTTTGAGGTCGCAGTATAATTGAATTAAATTGTCTAACAATTGCTACAATGAAATGAAACATTACAAGTGTGAAGTACAATAAAGTATTATGCATATGGTTT